>GL876968.1:2072449-2084992 GCA_000193285.1 Magnaporthiopsis poae ATCC 64411
AGGGGAGCACCACCCGACGACTGACGGAAGCGGGCGAAAACTCGTCACGTGAGGACGCGCACACCCCGACAGTGATGAGGGGGCCTGGTGCACTGTACGGCCGATCAGACAAGGCCAAGACACAAGACACGATTTAGACTTGCTGTCATCCAACGTTCACATGTACCAGACTCGACGTCGGCGTGTGGTTTCCGTGGCATGAAGTGCGACGCATCGTATCGTCTTGGAGGAACGGTCCGCTCCTAATTCTGGAAGAAGAAGAGATCACTATACTTGGGTGACTCGGACTGAGAGCTACCATGCTAGAATTATTGTTGCTCAATCTCGAATGGCCAGACAGGGGAAGAGTAAACCGCCCTGAGCTGTCAGCAGCGTTAGCTTGGGCATTTGATAAGGCGAGCTGCACACGATAGGGACCAAACAGCGCTGACCTGCTCGGATCACGTCGGAGCGCAATGAATACGACGTATTGGGACTGCTTCTAGATATCCAAGTACCCGGTACCTAGTAGGTATGCATAATTATAAGACAGGAACTGGGCGGTTCCCAACAGCAGTCTATGTGGAGATATCCTTTTTAAACAAATTCCCCTGTCTGGAACATGAGTTAATTAGTAACAATCCCATAGCAGCCAGATCGGTTTCCTATACGGAAAGACACGACAGTCTCCTGCGGCTTTTGCTTGAATCAGGACGGGAATACCATGTCCTTACCACATCCCGAATCGCAGTACTCTCTGCACCGCCAGGCGGCCCGGGGCTCTCTCGGCCGCCGAGGGAGCGCAGGGGAACCAAGACAGCTTGCTTGGGCATGGATACGCAGTGCATATGTTTGCGTCACTGTATTTGCTTTTGGCTATCCTACATGAATAATAAGCGACAAAAGCAGCAGCCGTCCGAGGCACTTAGCTGATTTGCAATTGTGCCAAAACGCATCAGCGCGTAACCACCAGTCTTGAGCCTGTGTGTGGATATCCCAGACAGTAAATGTGTTCACTGGGGGCAGCATGTATGTTTTCTCGTGTTTTTAGCCGCTTCCAGAAGACTTCCTTGATATTTAGTAAGCGGGAAGTTCTTCCGCGCTTGCCCGGCCACGGAGGGTCCCAGACATGGAAAAGCAAATGGTCGGAACTCGAACCATGAAAGTGCGGCGCATGGAGGTCGGCAACACGGCACTGACCACGCACCGGTGGCAATCGGGGAGTGTTTTTCCTCGATAAACAAATGTACCGTGGCATCCTAGATCGCCAAGATGGGATCGCGCCAGACGACAAGGGAAATTAGTCCACAACCAGGTGGTTTCTTCCGAAATAAGCAGCGCAGCACTCGTTGCGGCTCCGACAGGAAATACCTGGGCTTGGCTGGTGTCCAAATGTTTCACACTGGGTGGGAGGCCACGAAACCCGGTATGGATATACACATAAATTATTACGTACATGGGCCCTGTTCATACCGGCCGGAAACTCCCATGGAAGTTCCAAGCCCTGGGCGAGCGCCTGGCGGCTCCAGTTCTCGTTCCACCAACAAACAAACAGGTGGGCACACGTGGGCCAAATGAGGCATCACCACCGGCGGATAATTTTCGCACCAAGGCGGTCAGCCATCCTCGCGGCGCCACTCTGTGCACGGGTAACAGATGCATCATGCAGCTTTCAGGGGGCCCCGGCCGACCTGCGCGCCCGCGGCCGCGAGATGTCCCAGCTGGTGTCTGGACGGGCAGCGGCGTCTTGGGGAGAGTGTTGATAGACATATAGGATATTTTTGAATGGGCTGGCGTCGCGTGTCAAGCAAGCATCGCCCGAAGGGGTGGCAGGACGGCAGGTGTGAACGCAAATTTGGGTTGTGGAGGCGCGGGAGGAAGCCGTAAGTGGACGATAGAAGCATAAGAAAATAATAAAGGGTGTGGGAGTAATGGTATGACAAGGTCCAGCCCTGCGGGTGTGTGCAGCGGGTATGGTAGACTGGGTGGGAGCTGGACGAATAAACGCGAAGGCATACACACTTGCTCCCTGCGAAACGCTTGCTTCGTGATCCCATGCCGAGGCAAGCTTTGCATTTGGCAACCTAGCGGCAAGCCTGCTGGATTACGTGATGATTTGAGCTGGTCTGTCTGTGTCAGGTGTGACTGGCTGCCCGGCGGCTACGAAGGAAGTTTTTGGCGGCGTATTATGTGACCAGATGGGCCAACCGAGGCCAGGCCAGGGCAGGAGGATGCAGCTGGTCGATGGATAGGAATCTTGGCATCCGGGCCAAGGGCGCTTCTCTTGCTTGTGCCTATCAGCACGCAATGCATCGACGCGTGGCGTTCTTGAATGGTCCACAGTGCAACGCTCTGTCAGCATTGTGCCGGCTCCGTCCTGGCGGGCTGCAAAGACGAGCCGCGCCGACGGCCCAAAATTAGAGATTTGCTGGCTTGGCGAACACGCAGCGACGATCACCAGGGAACGACGGCCAAGGATGATGGAGATCGAGTGCCAAACCCAGCTCGTCGCAGCAGACCGGACGGACGGCCATACCTTGCGAGCCCGTCGGGGTGAAGCTGCCGCCAGCGAGAAAGGGGGCAACTGGAGTCGGGTGTGGGAGGTGTTCCAGGTGGGGCAATAGCCAAATCCCATCAACCAATCGCGCCTTGTTCAATAAGGCTGAGAAAATATGGGGGTAGGTAGTAATGCAATTGACGGATGCAAGGTCAAAAGGTCAAAGATATCTTCTCTCAGGTGAAAACAGCACGTTCGAACACCAGAATCGTATGGTGGACGAGGGTTGGTGACGGTCGCTGGCGTGTCGATGGCGACGGGCGGAGCGAGTTGGATGATGAGGAGCGCGCAGGGCACGAATGGGCGGGCGCATTGCCCGCCGTCGAAGCGCGACTGGACAAGATCTCCCGATCAGTTACAGATGGTTTCGCTCAAGGATTCTGACACAAAGGTTCCGCCGCTGCCAGCCAATCGAAATGTCCCAGCAGCCCCTATGTGTGGGGCCATTGGTTTGACATCTGAGCCCCCCGCCGTCAGGGATAGGATTCTGGGCCTGGGCCGGCCCATCCTAGCCGCGGGCGCTCGGGGTTGTTGGACTTCCCTGCACTCTCGGTTGACGGCGCCATCCCTCGCACCCGATGGGAGGATGGGAAACTTCCCGCTAAAAGGGGACATTGTGCTGGGAATGTGATGCACAGACGTCCACGCCGTTTTGGCACTCCATGTCGGGATCAAAAAATCGCACCATTCCCCACATCTCCCCCCGGCAAACGGGTCGATCATTCCTGAGCCATCTGGACCTTGCAGGCTTCAGCTTCGTCTGGGCTCCGCCGTGGCTTCTGCGATCGTGGGCGGCAGCCGCGCGCAGGAGGCTGTCCAGCAGCAGGACACTGGGCCGGACAATAGGCAGTCAGCGCGAGCCCAAATGTGTGTGTGTGCTTGTTGCCCAGGTGCGCCTGTGCCTCGGCTGTTGGTCGCTCCGTCAGTCTGCATGTCCTGGCGCGGATAATGTCCTCGATGCTGTTGAAAGACTGTCAGCTCAGCACTGGCTGGGTACCTATCGTCTCGTTTAGGGACGCTGGTGTGCTCGGTTGAAACCAAGATGCCGCCGCGAGAACGGAAAAAAAGTAATGGTCTCCCCTATTTCGGCCTGAGCCGACGACCCAACGTGGCTCAATGCAGAGACAACCCAAACATGAAAATAAGGCCTACCAATACCCTATCCCCAAGTTCAAATGCCGCTGGGGCTGCGACGGCCCACACCACCTGCAACCTACCCGCCCGAAAGACCCTCTTTTGTTTCGAGCCTCATCCATTCTTCTTCCTTTTGGCCTGTCCATCGATCCACGGTCGGGCCACACCCTGCCCCCTTTTTCTGGCCAGCCCGGCATCTTCGTTTAGTTGGACAACGACACCTGGGAATGGCTTTCGCGCCTTTCTGCTTTTGATCGTCCCATTCTGGATTCCCTGTCTGGCTGTCGCTCCCCAACCGGCAGCTTACAGAATTCTCAACGCCAGACGCCCTTGACCCAGCGCTTTTGGTTTTGGGCTCCGCTCGAATATTCGATGCGTCGGTTCCGGTTTGTAGGCACACGTTGCGGCTGTTAGCCTGCGAACTAGGTGGGCGCCTTCCATGTATCAGTTCTAATTCCGGATTGTCTTGCCGTCTCTCTCCCTTCCTCTCCCGCCCTCTCTCTCTTTCTTTCGTTCTCGTAGAAACATTCGGCAGGTCCCTCCGCATAGCGTCCCGGCCCCGCAAGCCCTGCTCCCTTGTAGTGGGCATCCAGCTCCGAACCAAAGCGCTACGCTGCCGCCGGTCGGCGCAGGCAAAACACTTTATTGGCAGCACAGGTAGTGCAGCGGGTCCAAGGGTATGGGCGCAAGAAAAAAAAAGAGAGAGAGAAAAAAAAAACCATTCTATCTATGTCGTGTTTCCGACCCTAACGTGTCTTGGCATCCGGCCTGATCACCGCCCCTGGTCGTTCCACACCCCCACCTTTCCCTTCCAAGGAGGCCCGGTGGCCAGTCTCCTCGCCCGTTCCCTTCTTACACGGACGATCTCCCACCACCAAAATCTGCCCGCTTTCTTTTTCTCCTTTCCCTCCTGTTGGTGCTCCGTGTCCGAGTTGTTTGCTGACAGTTCCCCACGCCGCCTGCTCACGGCAAATTCGCAGGCCACGATTTGCGCTCATTTTTTTGTTTTGTTCTCTTGTTACTTCCCTTCTCTTCTGGTGTCGTCCTGCTACCTCCTTCTCATTTTCGTTACCCTCATTTGACGACGCCGTTCAGCAGGCTCTGAATACCGATTCCATCTAGTTGCGACGCGACGACTTCTTTAATACCGACGCCCGATAATATTGTGAGACGCAGGGGGAAGAGACAAAGAGGAGGACACTCCAAGCCATCGGCTCCGACACCGACATCGAAACCGACTTGGGGCTTTTTGCGGAATTCCATCGGGGTAATTCAGAAGGGGTCGACCTGTCGACGGACACGCGGTCCGGGTTGAGACCTTTTTGAACATCGACCCGAACCAGACACCGACCGAGCGTCCGCAGACAGCCCACCATGTCGGGATACCGGGACAGCTATGGTTCCGCAAAGGAACAGTCGGAGCGAGCAAGATGGACGCCGCTGACGAGGATGTTGTTGTCGGGCGAAATGACCCAGGAGAGGCAAAAGGAGCTCACCCCTAGGGAAAAGTTCGACCGGTGGATGGTCAACGAAGGATACCGTCGATTGTACGCCACCCACCCCCCATTTCAAGAATCGCCATGGGCGCCGTCGACGGATCGGCGCAGCGTCTTGCGTCTCGCGGCTGTTTCGTGAGCTAACAATCGGGATAGCTTCGTCTTTGTCTTCATGATCTTGCATGCCCTGATTTTTGCCTTTGCTTTCGTCAACTATGCTGTCAAGGACAGTCTACAGAAGACGAGAGACATGTTGGGTCCGACCTTCATGATTGCGAGGCAAGTTAACAGTCACCCTGTCCCGCCGCCGCCTTGAAGGGGCCGTCCTGACTGACATGTTTGCTCTGGCCCGATCGACCAACAGATCTGCCGCTCTGGTGCTGCATTTCGACGTTGCCATGGTTCTCTTCCCAGTCTGCCGAACATTCATCTCGCTCGCCCGCCAGACGCCACTCAACGGCATCATCCAGTTCGATAAGAACATCACCTTTCACATCACCACGGCGTGGTCTATCGTTTTCTTCAGCTGGGTCCACACAATTGCGCACTGGAACAACTTCGCCCAGGTCGCGGCCCAGTACAACCTCGGCATCTACGGGTGGCTGCTCGCCAACTTCGTCTCGGGGCCCGGCTGGACGGGCTACGTCATGCTGATCGCGCTGATGGGCATGGTCTTCACCTCGGTCGAGAAGCCCCGCCGTGCCAACTACGAGCGCTTCTGGTACACGCACCACATGTTCATCGTCTTCTTCTTTTTCTGGTCCATCCATGGCGCCTTCTGCATGATCCAGCCCGACTTCGCGCCGTTCTGCATGTCCTTCGGCACCTCGGCCATCGGTGTCTTCTGGCAGTTCTGGATGTACGGCGGCTTCGTCTACCTGGCCGAACGTGTCGCCCGTGAGATTCGCGGCAAGCACAACACGTACGTGTCCAAGGTCATCCAGCACCCCAGCAATGTGTGCGAGATCCAGATCAAGAAGGAGCACACCAAGACCCGCGCCGGCCAGTACATCTTCTTCTGCTGCCCCGCCGTCTCGGTCTGGCAGTACCACCCCTTCACGCTCACCAGCGCCCCCGAGGAGGACTACATCTCGATCCACATGCGTGTTGTTGGCGACTTCACTCGTAGCGTCTCCAAGGCTCTGGGCTGCGACTGGGACAAGAAGGGCGGCTCGTCCACCGTCGTTGGTGTCAACGGCGAGAACCCGGATGTCGACCCGGCTCTGAAGCGGGTGCTCCCCCGCGTCTACGTCGACGGTCCCTTCGGCTCCGCTTCCGAGGACGTGTTCAAGTACGAGATCGCCGTGCTCTGCGGTGCCGGTATCGGTGTTACGCCTTTCGCCTCCATCCTCAAGTCCATCTGGTACCGCATGAACTACCCCCAGAAGAAGACTCGCCTGAGCAAGGTTTACTTCTTCTGGATTTGCCGTGACTTTGGCTCGTTCGAGTGGTTCCGTTCTCTGCTGCTGGCCATTGAGGCTCAGGACGTCGACAACCGCATCGAGATCCACGCCTACCTGACCGCCAAGATCAAGGCCGACGACGCGACCAACATCATGATCAACGACGCCAACGCCGACAAGGACACCATCACTGGTCTGCGTGCGCCGACCAACTTCGGCAGGCCCAACTGGGACATGATCTTCAGGGGTATCAGGAAACTGCACACGCCTTCCGAGGCTGGTGTTTTCTTCTGTGGTCCCAAAGGTCTGGGTAGCACACTGCACATCTTTTGCAACAAGTATACTGAGCCTGAGTAAGTTCTTCACCTCCCATCTTAACGATTGCTGCTGCGATGAACCACGAGCTAACCTAACGGCACATCTTCCAGCTTCGCATTTGTCTGGGGCAAGGAGAACTTCTAAGTCTTTGTTTCGCATCAGGGAGCAAACAGGGACGCCCGATACACATACCACAAATTCATATCCCCTCGCAATTTTGCACGGCATATGTCTCCTCGCTTCCGCTCCCCCCTGGTTTTGCGCCTCACCCAGCGGGCGTGATGGAAAGAAGAGACGGACGGGTCAGATGGGACAAGCAATCAGTCTCGGTAGAGGCGTATACATCCTGCCTTTTTGTCTTTTTACTGCATTTCGCGCGCTGGACGCAGATGGGCCAACACAAATCACGTTTTTTTTTTTTCCTATCCCCGTCCTTCTTCACTTCGACTCTATATAAATGTGCATATTTGATTCGCAATTTTTAGTTTGGGATTTGTAAGTTTTTTTTTTCTTCCCGTTCAATTTTCTTTTCTCTGTATTGTGTCGTTCAAGCGCAAAGCCCCGTCGATGTAAGACGATACGAGGGACTATTTCGGAAAAAAATATTTCAACGATTTCCAGGGCACATGAAAGCACACGAGACGACGAGCTGCCGATACCTACCCCCGATGGAGCCACAGAGCCCCTGATAAGGACGTGGGACCGAAGGATGAAGCCAAGGAGGAACTGTGGATTCTCGACTGGACCCGGGACGCCGAGTACATTGGATTCGGCCGGTGGGCATACTCGGGAAACATTGCTTGCCTCTGCGCTTTCAAATTCCCCTCCCCTCGGACCCATCTGAGGACCCTTTCCACTTGGTTTCTCAGCGTGTTTTTCTTTTGAGATATTTGTACATTGCATTTAGCGATCTCCTATACAGAAACGTGTTATTAGATTTCCACCAACGAAACCACGCTCCTCTGCCAAAGCGTCTGACCTAGATGTTGTAGGCTCCGGCGATGATGTGCGATATTTTGGCGCCTACAATATTACTCCGTCGTCCGAGTCCTTCCGCCATTTTCATTCCCCGGGGGTTCGCGGTTCCACGCCGAGGCGCAAGCCGCAGGCCCGAAACACCAACGGTCTTGGAGCGGAAACTGTCTGATGTCAAAATGGTTCGATTTCTGCCTTTTGACATGTCCTGTTGCCGCCCGCTCGGAGGTTCCATCCTCGGCGCTTGGACTTGCATTATTCTTCACCTTTCCTCCCTCCGCCTTTTGGGTGCACACTTTGGGAGATATGTGATAATTGTCGCTTTTTGACGCTTGCTTCGTTGGCAAAGGAGCCGATGTGGGCGGCCTGTCGGGGTCTCTCTAAACCACGCCCCTCGACATCCGAAACCCCGTCCGGTCGACTTTCCAGGAGGTTATCTGTTACCGACGCATGCGGTTGATAGATTACCTGCAAGCATTTTGCTACCTCCCACTTTCCGTCTCTTTGAACCGCAGAATGCGGGAGAACTCATCCCTACATCCCTATCTCTTGGGTGTGTGTTGATCTACCTGTGAACTGCCGGGCTGGCCACCCCGGTCTACCTGGAACACACCCCCCTGCTCTCACCCTGCCCCAATTGCTGCTTAGCCAGAGATATGTGAATGTGGCGCGGGCGTGTCCTCCAAGGTTTTGTTCACAGGACGCCGACAAACGAGACGAGACCACGGGATCCGTAGCAGGGCAACAAGCGGGCGCCTGGCAGAGGAATACCCCACCAATAGGAATTCCCAGGAGACTCAGGATTCACAATATGCAATGTCCGCCTTGGCCAAATTGAAGTGGCAGAAGGAATCCGAACTTTGGCAATGACTGACCTGGGGCCTTGCTCCCCTGATCCTGTCAAATATCCGCGAGTGAACGACGACCCGGCGGTGTGGTTTGACGGCTTTTTTAGTTCATGCGGCCGAAACCCGCCAAGCCCTCCGGGAGGTGGGCATTCATCTCCGGCCGAACAGAGGGTCCTGGTGTAATGATCAGGATAAGATTGTCGCCATGTTATTGCATGTTGGAAAATAATTAAGGATATAGATATCCATGGGCATACTGAGCCGCTTCGTGTCGCTCTTGCAGCCAGCGATGTTGCTGTGGAAAGGCTTGTCTACAGCTAAATTGCTCTGGTGCGGCACTACAGTCTGGCCAGCATGTATCTGACGTATTAGCGCCGGGTTCCTTAGTGTGGTGTTCCTTTCATGAGACGACTGCTACGGCGCCAGTTCGGCTTGTTCTGTTCGTCGGCTGGCGCACATGCTTCCGACTCTACGACTACAAAGCCACAAGCTTAGGGTCTTGGCGCTGTGCTCAGCTGGGCCCTGAGGTTTCTGCCATTCACATGGCAAAACGCAGTCCCAGGAGGCCTAAAAGGTCGTCATAGGCATCTTGTTGCTCGTCTGTATGACGGAGTCGCTGGCGCATCCGATCTCCTATGCGCTCGGCTCGTCCAAAGAGACGAGGAGGCGGCTTGGAGGCTGGAGCGGGGCCAATCCGTTGAAACGCGCCCACGTGACTCCACTTAAAGTCGCGTCCGTTTCGTGAGGGTTGCCAGGCGCGTTTTTGGCGTGGATGAAATGCGCTCCAGCCGTTTCCGTGACATCACGATCAGATCTTCACAAACTGCGTCCAAACAACTTGCCACGAAGGAAGAAAAATCGCACAGAAAAGTCTCCAATTAATCTCTGAGCTCCGTCGTGCACCCCTTCAACTGCTTGGACCTGGCCACCCTCTCGGCAAGATGGGTATTAAGCAGCTCTTCACCATCATCAAGGAGAATGCTCCCGATGCGATAAAAACGGGAGAAATAAAGAACCACTTTGGCCGCAAAGTTGCCATTGTAAGCGCTGAACTGGATACGCATGAAGGCATCAAGAATCGCATGCACTGACAATTCCTCTCCTCCTTACAGGATGCGTATGAACTGACCATCTCTCCGCCCTCGCCGATACGCCGGTCGCTCTTGCAAAGCTGACAATAACCCCCGAACGCTATATATAGATCCATGAGCATATACTCGTTCCTGATCGCTGTCAGGTCAAATGGCGAGGTTCTGACGAACGAGGACGGACAGACGACGTCACATCTGATGGGGATGTTCTACCGCACGCTCCGCATGGTCGATAATGGCATCAAGCCGCTCTACGTCTTCGACGGCGCCCCGCCAAAGCTCAAGTCGGGAGAGCTCGCACGGAGATATCAGCGCAAGCAGGAGGCGCTCGAGGGCCTAGAGGAGGCGCGCGAGACGGGCACGGCCGAGGACGTTGAGAAGTTCTCGCGCCGCACCGTCCGCGTCACCCGCGAGCACAACGAGGAGTGCCAGCGCCTGCTCAAGCTCATGGGCATCCCCTACATCATCGCGCCGACCGAGGCCGAGGCCCAGTGCGCCGTCCTGGCCCGCGCCGGCAAGGTGTTCGCCGCCGCCAGCGAAGACATGGACACGCTGTGCTTCGACTCGCCCATCCTTCTGCGCCACCTGACGTTTTCGGAGCAGCGCAAAGAGCCCATCCAGGAGATCCACGTCGACAAGGTGCTCGAGGGTCTGGACATGGAGCGGAAACAGGTGCGTGGCTCAGCCGCCGTGCCACACTGGAGACGGACGGGCGGACGGGATTGCTGACAAGATAATGATCAACCTCTCTTTAGTTCGTCGACCTGTGTATCCTCCTCGGCTGCGACTACCTCGACCCGATCCCCAAGGTTGGGCCGAGCACGGCTCTGAAGCTGATCCGCGAGCACGGCTCGCTGGAGAAGATCGTGGAGAAGATGAGGAAGGGTGACCTCAAGTACACGGTGCCGGACGACTGGCCGTTCGAGGATGCGAGGGACCTCTTCTTCAACCCGGACGTCCGGGCGGCCGACCACCCGGATTGCGACTTCAAGTGGGACAAGCCCGACATCGAAGGGCTGGTCAACTTCCTCGTGACGGAGAAGGGCTTCTCCGAGGACCGGGTCCGGTCGGGCGCCGCGCGGCTCGAGAAGAATCTCAAGACGTCGCAGCAGCAGCGGCTCGAAGGGTTTTTCAAGCCCGTCGCGCGCACCGAAGAGCAGCAGAAGGAGCACAAGCGCAAGCTCGAGGTGAAGGCCGAGGAGACCAAGAAGAAGATCAAGGCCGAGAAGAAGGAGAAGGCAAAGGCAAAGGCCAAACCCCGTGGAGGAGCGTGAGGCTGAGGATGGCTCATTGCCTCGTTTGCAGACGAGGAGGCAAAAGGATGGGTCCTGTTTGGGATAAGGTGTTTTGGGGTAACAGGGACGATTATCCTGGATCTACAGGGAAACGACGGGCAGGCGTTTAGGGCGTTCCGGGAAACAGTGGGAAACTCACGGAAGAGTTCTGATTACTGGTGGCTTTTTTGCATTGCCATTGTATGTTAATAAACCCGTTCTAATGTTTGTTGCCTTGGACATGCGTCCCGGACTTCTCTGGGTAACACGGTGCCGTTTCAACGTGGCGGTATCGCCCATGGTTCTTAGGCTACGTATCTACATTCCGCTTTGGCGACATCTCTTGGGTTGCAACACCAAGCAATAGTGTTGAGTACTCTAAAAGGCGATGGAAGTATGAGCGAGGCTGTCTGCGAGAAATTCGGCGAGCATCAAGCCGTTGCTTGGGATGGACTACTCTTTGTCCCGATAGGCATCGTGGATTTTCGGTGTCGTGACAAGAGCCGCTGGCTGCAATGTGCTCGGGCTGGTTAGATCTAGGTGAGGCACTCGATCCCACGCGACATGGTAATAGCTTCCATCGTTCTCGGCAGACGAGGTTTGGCAAAGGGCTGGATGGGATTTTAACGAAGGCGAAGTGAAGTTTCTACAACCGTTCTTCAAACCTGGTTCCCAGCTGGTTGGGTCAAGTTGGTCCATACATTCACCCGGAGGGTGCGGTTAAAAAAAGGAACATAAAAAGCGGTCTTGCACCTTTCGGCGCCCGCTTTCCTATGATTGCCTGCTCACTTGTATTGCATGATTCTCACTCGCAGCAAAAATTCATCTTCACGGCATTCTCTCCGGCCTGTCTATCGGGCACAAAGACTCATTTCCATTCTGTCTTCTCACTGGCTGCCCCCGCTGCGGAGTCTGGGCTCAAAAAAAGCTGCTCGTCGCGTGCTGCCTTGCTCCTTTTTGATGGCCTGAGAAGGGACCGAAAATCAGGCGGAGTTACCGCAAACACCCGACGGGCCTTTTTTTTCTTTTTTTTTTTTCTTTTATCTTCCATCTCTTCTTTTTCTCGCGTGGCCGGCCGCGTGACGACTGGCGGGGGGCCGGTATCCCATCCGGATCCGCTTATGGTGTGTGGATTTCTCTCCAAAGCCCCGTCTGGGCCATCATTCCAGGCCTTCTCGCCCGACCGCCCCTGTCTCGGGTCCGGTCAGGCGGGCGGGCTGCGAAATTGGGATCGTTTTGCTCACAGTTGCCCCCCACCTGGACGGGAAGAGTTTATTTCCGCTATAAAAAAAAAACGCCATGATCGACTCATTGATGCCTTCTAGTAGTGCGGCTGGGCAAAGGGGACAAAAAAGAGGGGAGAAAGAAGTACCTCCGAAAATGACGCTGTTGTGATATACTCTAGCTCCATTTCCGTGTGCCTGCCCTGCGCCGCCATTGTGACCTCCTAGAAGCACGAGCTTGAGGG
>GL876968.1:2108106-2123878 GCA_000193285.1 Magnaporthiopsis poae ATCC 64411
GGCCATCAACGGCGCCAGCCTGCCGGGCCGCATCATCCCGGGGATCCTGGGCGACAAGTTTGGGCGCATCAACACGCTGATGTTCGCCGGCGCCGGCACCTCTATCCTCATCTTCTGCTGGCCGTCGGCCACGACGCCGGCCGGGGTCATCGCGTTCTCTTGCGTTTTCGGGTTTGTCTCTGGGGCGCTCGTTTCTGGCGGGTCCGTCGTCTTCACTCTCTGCCCAGACACCCCCAAGGACATTGGGACTTACATGGGCATGGGCATCGCAATCGCGTCGTTCGCCGTGCTGATTGGACCGCCCATCAACGGCGCCATTCTCGCGCGCTACGGGGGCTTCAGGGAGGTCTCCATCCTGAGCGGGGTTCTGTGCATGCTCGGCGCTGTGCTGTGTCTGATCGCCAAGATGCACACGCCCCAGGGAATTAGAGGGAGGATTTAGCCGCTAATTTCCGGGCGGTTCACGGCGATGTTGTGCTCTGAAGCACGACGTCCCGTGCTAGGTTGCCAAACATTTAGCACACTTTGGCGCTCGCAGACGCGCATTTAGTGCTCACCCCCTATAAATGGGAACCACATACATGTACCCTTCCTTAGCATCAGCATCCATCGTTTGTATCTCACCACCCACCACTGCACACATAATAGACCGAACTAAAATACTTTTCTTTTTTTCTTTTTCTTTTTTACTGCTGTCGTTAGCCTATGCTTCCACAATGGCCAAACATGCTTCATCCATCAACCCAAATTCCGATTTACGAGACTCGCAGCCACTAACCAGGCCTCTGGATGGACACGCCGCCATTGTGACTGGGGCAGGCTGGGGCATTGGCCGAGCTGTAGCGATACGGCTCGCACTGGAAGGGGCGCGCGTAGTCGGTATCGCACGCACGCGGAGCCAGCTCGAAGAGACGGTGGCGTGTATCAAAGCCAACGCCCAGGGCTCGGGCGCTGACGCCGTGGCAATCGCATTCGACCCCTGTGACATTGACAGGATTCCCAGCCTCGTCCAAGAAATCCATCAGCGCCTCGGCGGCAATATGGTCGACATTCTAGTCAACAGTGCTGGCATCGCGAGGATTGACGCCCTCGAGTGCCAGCCCGACATGAAGATATGGCAGCAGGTCCTCACCACCAACCTCAACGCCCCCGTCGCCCTCACCACCGCGCTGCTGCCATTCATGCTCTCGGCTGGACGCGGCACCATCATCAGCATGGGCAGCCTCTGTGCCGTCGTCGATGTCCCGTATCTAAGCGCATATGCGGCATCGAAGACTGCCCTACTTCGGTTTCACCACGACTTGCAATCAGAGGTCGGAGTTCGCGGATCCGGAATCACTACTTGCAGCCGCGGCACGTAGCCACCGGAATCGAAGCCGGCCCAACATTCGTAGACCCGCGCGGTTTGACGGTCGAAGGTGTCCGAAGGACAGTGAACCCACTTCTGGCTTCTTCGATGAGAAGTCCTGAAACCGTGGCAGACGTTTGCGTCAAGCTTTTACTGGAGCGGCAGGCTGAGCGCCTCAGCGGGATGTACGTTGATACGGACGGAGACATAGACAAGGAAGTGCAAGATCTCTGTAGAGGAAGCGATAGCGAGGTTCGGAGGCAGGGCCTGTATCGACTAAAACTAGAGACAATCTGAGGCCAGGGCCGACTTCCTCTTGTGTTTAGCCAGACGAGAACACAGTGCTCTCACCTCGATACTCTCCCTTGACCGCGCGTTCCCTGGGGCTTTCTCCTGTACGAAGGATGTGTGCGGGCAGCCTGGGTGGTTTAAATTAATTACTGTCAGTGTAAAGGCGGTCCCGAAAGTTGAAGCAGCCGCAAGTTGGTAACAAGATTAAAGGACGGCGACGCTCACTCTTGGCCTTCACACTCTCGTCTGAGTCAAAGGTTTTGAAAACAAGCACCTCGTCTTTTGTCTGTCTATTCAGGAAATACTAGCGGAGGCTTTCGAGAACATAGAGGCTTTCCCCGATGTAGTGTTTTCGCACGTGGTCTACCTCGACGAGACTCCCGGCTGGCACACTGCTTCCATCGCAGACAGCGAGGGGGTAGTTCTCAACCTCATGCACGATGGGGCGCCAGACGCTGCGGACATGTCAGTGGATAGTTCTAGCTACCATAGGTTTTAAACATGAAAGGAGTCCATCTCAGATCTCACTTGTTGATTCGGAATCTCTTCTTCAGCAGACCTTTTGCACGGTCTCCCATGTGATGCCTGACGAGCTCCGCTGCTCCGGCAGGACTCTGGTCTAGTCGGGTTCGCACTGGTTAATTAGCATCGGTGTATCACCTTGAGGCGGTAAACATCATCAGGGAAGGGGAGGGTTGAGACTAACCGACATGCACGGCTTGAACTGGACCTAGGCACAACATGGGGTCATTCAGGTCCACATTTGCGCCTGGGACAAGGGACCACTTCAGGGGCTCGCTGGATCGTAGCTATTATGGGTGAGCGTCAGCTTGACGTTCGAGACATTCAGGCACCCGCTAAGGCGTTACTTGCCTTCCAGTCAAAGATGACAACCTCGGCTCCTGGGTCGACGGTTTGCAGGAACGCCTTAACCAAGGGGATATTCTTGCTCGATGTCGCTCAAGCCGAAGCTAGTCATCGAGAAGGTGTTTGAGTATATTTGAAACCGATGTCATCCAGGTTGAACCTTGAAATCCCCTGGGTTCGGATGGCGACGATCTTCTGCGGCCGACCCTGACGAAGTGAAAAATTCGCCCTTGGGCAACCTTGCGGAACCTCGGACAGAATTTCGAATGGCTTCTGGGCCAGGAACTTGTCCTGCCATTGGAGATAGTTCAGTGAGATGACTTCATCGCTGCCGCCTACCGGGTCGCAGCTTCTTGGTGACACCGTTGCTGATGGCGGCATCATTAGGCAGGTGATTAGTTGCTGGATCCCTGTGGCTTGGTGTTGGCTGTGTCCGTCCATGATGATGTGGTTCGGCTGCCGTGTACAACTGACTTGGGCTGGAATGGAACGTCAGCGCGGAAGGGGGTATTCAAAGGTGCTCCCCTTCGATTCGCTTACTTGGGGCAGAGACGAGAGCTTTTCTGCCTTGCAATGCCGGTGAATGAGGTGCTTGGTCAGGGCCGGGCACAGGTTGTGGTTTATAACCGATAACTACATGCCCAGATCTGCGAAGAGGGCGAGGGGATGCCATCTTTTATACATGAGAGAGACTCTAAAAGAGATTTGCCTGGCGGAAATAGCAGGAACGCCCCAAAGCCGAGCCAGCGTCGAACCCATGGACCTCCCGTCTTGTGTGAACAATTTCCTTGGCGTCATGCCACACATATAGCGTGAAATTGTGGTCCCCTGCAACTTCTGCATAAATGGAATCACAGTTTCGCGGGGATAGACAGTGAAACCACGGCACAGTCACAATGCCACATCGCATCTTTTGGTAAATCTTAGACTGTGATGTCATCCCC
Source organism: Magnaporthiopsis poae ATCC 64411 (assembly GCA_000193285.1). Taxonomy (NCBI): domain Eukaryota; kingdom Fungi; phylum Ascomycota; class Sordariomycetes; order Magnaporthales; family Magnaporthaceae; genus Magnaporthiopsis; species Magnaporthiopsis poae. The sequence goes on from GL876968.1 coordinate 2,111,557, forward strand.
AGTTTCCAGGTGCAATGATAGTTAATTACGGTCCTACAACCCACAATATAAAACAACAAAAGATAACACCAAATAACACAAAACAATATGAGGCAACACAAGGCAGTACAAAACAGTGTGTGACAATAAAAGACAGTACAAAGTAACACAGGGTAACACGAGATAACAAGAGGCGATATAAGATAACATGAAAATGTGGGGTAGATGCAATGTCGGCGTCAGGACTTTGCTTCAGCAACTTCGGTTGTCTCGCAAAGGAACGGGCCAAACGCGGGGGTCTACGGCATCAAGATCCTGGTGTGCGATAGAAACCCTCGCCCAGCCGAGGCTGACGAGTGCTTAGTATCTTTGCAACGCGCCTGTATATATAGAGCCATAATTAGGGTCTCCTAATTTCACGCTCATCTACTAGTTCCTGAGAGAGAGAGAGAGAGAGAGAGAGAGACCAAGCAAATAGGTCTACTGCATGCACCTCTACTTTGCAATAACTAGACAGAACTGCGCTAGCCCAACACATAATAAATATCTCGTGAAGTCAACGAACAAGCGCCCAAGTTAAGGAAAGAACCCAAGCCGCTCCCGCTGATCCGACGGCAGGCCGATGAATCTTCCAGCCTCGATCGGGACCAAGTGATCGAGCAAGTACATGTTCTCTTCTCCGCCTTATCCGTCAGGGGTCACAAGCCCTGGAGCATCGTCTCGGCCTCGTGGAGCGCTGATACTTTCAGCTGGTTTGACCTTGCGACGTCCCCAGTTGCTCGTAGCACCAAGCTCTCAAGATAGCTAGCTCGGATGGAGCATTCTCTCGCCCAGACGCCCCCATCGGCCCCGTCAAGCTGGGGAGCAAGGCATCGGTTGATGAAAGACCTGAGGACTCCCATCAGCTCTCTGATGGAGTGCTTCTAATCAACTAGTACCTGAGGATCTGATTTACATGGCCTCATTGAGCTTGCCCAGCTTGTTCTGAGCAATGGCGACTGCGTACAGGGCGTTGCGTGTTGGGGTGCGGTAGTTTCCGAAGAGGCTTGTCTTCGTCCGGAGCACCTCCTCGAAGATGACGACCGCCTCCGCGATCATCCCCGCACGGAAGAGGCAGGTTGCAGCAGCGAACCGCGGCAATGCAACGGTGGTGCCGTCCTTGTACTCCCGAAGCCCAAGTTCCACTGCTTCACGGCCGAGTTGGAGCGCCGGCTGAAGAGCCTCGTCGGCTAGGTGGGCGACTGCGAGATTCAGTTTTGAGATGGCGAGTTTGTGATCGGGGATGCTCTTGGTCCCGCCTAGCTCCACCTTCAGGTCAAGAGATCTGTGCAGGTAGCCTATCGCCTCTGTGTATTTGTCGCAGTCCATCAGGTGAACGCTAATGTCGTTGTACGCGCCGGAAGCTGAATTTTTGCCTTGAATATAGCATCCTCATCTTGGGCGGTCCTCCAATGCCGCTCGCGTATCTCCAAGTTCTTTGGAGATACTTGATGGGCTCGCGCCTCTCTAGGATTCCACCGGTAGTCCCGAGGCCTGCCCACATCAGCGTGGCAGCTGTTGCTTCGAGCTGCTCGGCTTCCACGCTCCGACTGGTGTCGACATTGAGGGGCTCGATGTCGCTGGCTGGGTCTGGCTACTATGCTGGCAAATCTCAAGGGCAATAGCCAGGGCCTCGCGGCAGGGTCCGCGAGATTCTGCTCGTAGAGATGGAAGCCGGCGCTTAGTAGCAGGGCGGCGAAGCCGAGATTTTCAGAGATTGCGTAGGATGGATTTCTGGAGAGAAAGAATTTGAACGCGGCGTGCAAGGACGTCACATGGCCGGTGTAGATGCTGTACGACCCCTACTCGGCTTTCTTTAGTATTATAAAACAGGAACGGCCGGGAACATTCGAACTTAACGCTGAAACGCAGAAACTCAACGTTGCTTCACACAAAGGAGGATCGAAACACAGATCCTGGAAAAGCTTTTATTTCAGCTATCCACGGATGGAATAGCTTAAGATCTCGCCAGGTCCGGAATGCTTAAAATACGTTACCAAATAATGCTGTTTTAAAAGTCCTTATTATTTTAATAAGCTGTTTCGTTCTTAAATATATGGGTTAAAAGCACGGTTTGGGTTTTACATATTTCCAATATGGCTATAATGTAAAGAAAATGATTGTTTATATTGTTTTTACATCTTCCGCTTTTATATTTAATGTTTTTTTTACATTTACCGTTTCTTATGCATTCTTTTTACATTTAACGTTATTTTACATGTATTGTTTTTTGTATTTACTGCTTTTTCATATTTATTATTTTTATACCGCCTGCTTTTAACTCTCCTTTTTCCCTTTTTTCCCCCCTGATTTCGCCAAGCCATATATCGCGTTTAAGGACGGTTCATGTATACCCCATGGACGGTCCATCCCCTTCAGGGACAGCATTTCCGAGGTCGCGGGCGGCGTGTGCTCCAATATCCAAGACCTGCTGACCTGGTCCCGAGCCGTGCTGCGTGCCGAAGCCGACCCCGGGAACGGCGGCCGCCCTCCCGGGGGCATCTCTACCCCCATAGGCAATCAGGCGCCCCTGGCAGACGGCTGCTCCTACGGCATGGGCTGGATCCGAGCGCACCTCCCTGGTGTAGTTGGCCTGCAGGGCGAAAACGCCGTGCTGCTTGGGGAGCACGAGCTGCCCATCCTCGGCGACCAGCGGTCGGCTATGGTGACGACCTACTACCACCAGTCCAGCGCCCCGGGCTACAGCGGCGCCATCTACCGCTTCCCCAGGTCCACCTCGGCCGTGGTGGTGCTGACAAACTCCACGGCACTCGGCGACGCCGCCGACTGGATCGCGCAGGCGCACGTCTCGGCCTTGTTCGCCTTTAGGGCGCAGCAGCCGCCCGGCCACGACTACCGCAGACTCGCGGAGGAGAGTCGCAGGCGCAAGGTCGCGCGATTCGCCTACATGTTGGAGTCCATCCACCAGAGCAGGAGGGGCCGATTCCACGAGCCTCCATCGCTGCCTTTGCAAGATTACCAGGGCGTATACACACACGACGCTGTAAATTTTCACATCGATGTCAAAGCAGTGGATGACGATGGTCTGTTAGAACTCAGGTTTCAGGGGAAAGAGACGCAGGCTTTTCCACTCAGGCATTTGGCGTGTGATTTGTTCGAGTGGGCCATGCCCTATGATGAGCAGGCTCAGCGGATGATGTTCCCTTGTCCTCTGCCCGAATATTTCAAGGTCCGGTTTAACTTGTCCTCTGGAATCATGCAGTCACTCAGCTGGACATTCATTAAGGGTCACAACCCAAATGGTATTCGGCTCAATAAAAGGGAAAAGAAAAGTTAAACCACTGGGAAACCTAGACTAAACACTGCCTGCCTATGGCAGACCCTCGTCCAGCCAACAGAGGATGTTGGGCATGTATTGTCCGACTGCTGTGTAGGTCAGACAGACAGATACTACAGTCTCCCCCGCGGCAACCATCGCCCTCATGCCTTGGCACACTCCACCACGCCGACCTCGCTGCCCTCCTTGCGGTGGATCTTGACGACGCGCATGCCAGCGGCGCCGACGATCTTCTCGAAAATGGCGGGACTCCGCTCCTTGCCGCCGATGTTGAGCATGACCAGGTCGGCGGCCGCATTGGCCGGGCTGGGCGGGTCCGAGAGCACCTGGTCCATGATGAGGACGCGGGCGCGGTCGTCGTCGGCGGGGAGGGCGGCAGCCAGGTGCTTCAGGATGCCGATGCAGACGTCGTCGCCGTAGTCGTGCAGCACACGGCGGAGCAGGTAGACGAGCGCCCCCCGGACGGGCTGCTCTGTGTTGAAGTCGTGGGCGATGCGGCGGATTCCCGCCAACGCCGGGTCGGCGGCGCGCGCCGACTCCTCGATCACCTCGGCGCGGTCCTGGAGCACGCACCTCTCCTGCGGCAGCGACGTGACCACCTGCATGATGTGCTTCAGCGTGTCGCCGTGGCTGCCGCCCACGTCGACCAGCAGCGGCCTGGCGTTGGCGCCGTCAGCAGCCGTCTTGCCGGCCTCGACGCCCAGCCACGAAAAGTCGTAGATGGAGGCCGGTCCGCCGAAGCGCGCAGAGATGGAGTCGGCGCTGCGCATGCTAGACGCGAAGATTCGGGCGCGCTCGTCGTCGAGAGCCACCACGTCGAACACGTTCATCTCCGGGTGGCCATGGCTGAAGGTGAAGGGGTTGTGGGTAGGACCCGTGGGCTCGTGGGGGCCCTGCCAGAAACAATGGGGTTAGAACAATAAGCTGGAGGAACCCCAATGCATATTAGGTACTCACATATTTGGCGAAAAACTCGGGCCAGTGCAGGTATCTGGAAGGGTGGTGTCAGACTTAGTGTCAAGGGAGATAGATCGACATCAAGGGGCAACTCACCCGCGCAGGCCATGCTCCAGCAGAATGCGGAAGAGGTTACCGGCGTTGTGACCGTTGGCAAACATGTGGGACGTGGCCGAGTGCTTGACGTGGCCTGACGAGGTCTGGATGAGGCGGCCGCTCGCTACGAGCATGCCTCCGAGACGGGCTGGTTGAGGGCAGTCATGTGTAAGCGCTACTAGACTAGCGTGTGAACCTTGGGATTCCGAGGACAGCGCTTACAGATGACAGACACGTCGGCCCCCACCGAGTCGGCGAGCTCCTGGTACGATATGCTCTTCTCCTTGGGGATCTTGTCGAAGAGCTTCCACTCCATGAACTGGTACGTAGCCCCGATCTCACCGAACTGTGCCACCATCCGACATAACCGTGGTCAGCACGGGGAGGAATAACGCATCAATGTTTGGAGATATCTTTTGATCTGGACTTACAGCCACGGCGTACATGGGGATGATGGACTCGGGGCCCGCCGCCTCGGATCCGACCCTCTTGGCCATCTTGGCCACCGCCATTTTCAGCTCCTTATTCTCGGGGTTGGCCTGCGCGGCTTTGGCGCTCTCCAGGAGCGCCTCGGCAAGGCCGACAAGGTCTGCGGCACCGGGACCCGACATCTTCTGTTGTTTTGTTTTGATGGTGGAATCTCGCTGGCCGATGGAGGGTGACCCGCGGACGATGGCGAGTAATTGCTGTAGGACGTTGAGTAGGGCGCTCATTTTTTCGAGATGTGGGTTGGGTTGGGGAGTGTGTGTCTGGGGGGAAGGTGCGTGCGTGTCCAGGGGGATGTTGCGTGTTGAGAAGGCGCGGGAGAGTGCCTACCTTGATATTCGGCACTGGCGCAGTGATTACCACAGAGTGCAAGCAGGAGAGTGACCGGGGTTTTTATCCTTTCGTGATGATGCCTCGCAAGTATCGTCAGGAGTGTGTGTGCCTCAACTGAGCATGGAGATATCAACGTGGACCGGAGAGGCCATTAAGTACCTTGGGGAGGTAGGTACATCTCGGACTTGACGCATTGACGTGCAACTCGAGCAAGCCCCGGGACCGAAGCCCCGCCTGCAAGTTACACCTGAATCACAAAATGAGGCTGGCTGAGCTGCGGCCGCCAGAGGACGCTACGACGGAGGGCTGAGTGTCGACGATGACATTCGCAGTCTAGCTATGCACTCTAACCATCTCAGCCGCCGGAGGTGTGTCTGGCGGCGAGTCGGCGTCGACAAATGCCAAGGGTACGGACAGGCTGGGTTGTCCGTAGCTGGCACATTGGTCATAGGTCGGGCAAAAGCCGCATATCGGCACCTGTTTGGTTGTTCGAAGCGACTGGGCCAAGCTCCCAGGCCAGCTCACGACGTGCAGGGGATAGGGGGACGCAGGATGCAACTCTTCCCGGCCACCCTATTGGGTGTGTGTTTTGCATCCCGGGCGCGTGGCGCGTGGTGTGTGTTGGTGCCAGGAGTCTGGAACGTTTCTGGCTTTGGCTTATCGGATCGCATTGCGAGATGCTCGCTCTTTCTGGAATGACGATCCTCCGGACATCGCTAGCGCCAAGCGAACCTCCAATCCCACCCAGCGACGTGGGCAAGTCTAACCTGGCCTACCTAACGGCGGCTGAATATGTGGTCCCAACGCTAATTGGGGAAGGTATTTTCAAGCGACAACAACTTGTTACCCCAGAAGCCAGGATGTTTCAGCCCTTGGCCTTAACGCTGCAATGGCACATGTGGAGGGCACGCGGCTGATTCAGTGGGCTGGCGCCCTCCTCCGGACAGACGCCGTCCGGGCCTCCGTGGTGCTCGCCCCCACTCACGGATCCGGCGGGCTCTTGGCCGGTCCCAGCATTCAACGGTGACGGCTAATAGACGCTGTACGGATCGCTATTTTAGCCGGCGGTCGAATCTAGATTGCGCCTCCGGGGGCTGTACCCTATCTCTGGGACCTTGGCCGGGCACAAAGCTTGTCTGCCCGGCCCCGAGATGAAGGATTCATACCCGAGATTCTGGTCCCCGTAAGAAGTTTGTGTGACCCTGCATGTTCGGGTCCGACGTTCCATCCTTATGCGCGGGACGGACATGGTTGCTACGGACGGTAGGTGGGCCACTCGCCAACAGCAACCCGCAACCTCGCTAATACTTGAAATGCGCGTGAGGACGCTAAAGGTGGGCGCAAAAAGGCGGCGATGACCAGCATTCCAACGTGCTGAATGCGCTACTGCAACCCCCAGGTGCTGCTGTGCCTCTCAACAGCCCTATGTGCACTGTACGTAATGCGGGGAATCTAGAATTTCCGGTTACGGTTTACAGCTTATCAGATAATGCAGAAAGGGCGTTTTTTCATATGGGGAGAGATTAGTTTGCTTGCTGCTGTTTTTGCGAGCGGAATCATCCGGATCAAGGCTAATTATCTAAGTCTATACACTTTTGGAAGCCCACCAAGATGCCACATATTCCTATTTATTGACGTTCCCGCACTTCAAGCCCAAGCCCAGGCAGGTCCGGAACCTGCTCCAGCGAAAGATGCAGTCGTTGTGGTTTGGCAAGGCTGGCTCGCGGCTGCATCACCAGGAGCCACCCCTCCAGGCATTAAACATTACGGCTTATTTGAGGGTCGGGTCGGGCGAGGTAGGGGTGTAGGTCTTGCCCTCCCAGGTGTAGCTGCCACCCATGTTGAGAAGCCAGATAAGCGAGTTGAACTCGACGTCGATCCGGCCAACCTTCCACTCGTTGTCCTCCCAGACCATATGCAGCGCGGTGAGACCCTTGGCGGGAAGGTTGGCCTGGCCGAACGAGGCCTTCCACTGGAAGGAAACAGTGTTGCACTTCTGGGAGTCGATTTGGAGAATGTTGACGGGGAAGTGCGGCACGGCGTTCATGCTCGCCACGAAGGCGGCCTTGTTGGGGAACGTGGGGCCGCCGAGAGGCCGGTGGACGAAAGTGTTGATGGAGTCCGAGTACTCGATGAACGACTCGGAAACGTGCTTGGCCATCTCGGGCTTCCACTCGGCGATCAGCTTGCGGTAGATCTCGACGGCGGCCTCGCCCTCCTTGTGGCTCATGCACTTCCCATGTCCCTTCGAGTGGCACACGGAGGCGGCGTTGACACCGGTGCACGGGACGGCAACAGCGCCAAAGGCGGCGAGAGCGAGGCACGGGATGGTGAAACGCATGATTGCGGCGGGGTGGACTGGCGGAGGATTGCCGGTTCGGGAACGACTGTGTGACTTGAAAGAGGAGGGCTGAGATGTCGGAGGACAGGCTTGAACGAGAGTGTGCCGATGAGGGTGAGGAGAGGACAGAAGTTGCGAGAAAGGCGTCTAGACGGTCGTCTTTTATCCTATGCTCTCCCTGCACCCTGGGGGCCTGTCCCCTCACGGAAATCACATACAGCCACTCATATTACCATGTTTGAACAGACGCATGGACACTCCTGAATTAGCCACAATCCAGAGACTGATCCTCTTTCTGGCTCGCTCGCTGGCAACAGCCAGTCCGAGAGAGCCCAAAGATGGATCAACATTGCAGTCTTCGTGACTGTGCCAGGGGACTTCTCGTCGTGGTTAGCCCAACGCCCATCTTCCGTGGCAGTGTCGAAATTGGGTTGTCGGATGTCCGACGCTCCTGACATGGGCTTCTGGGGCCTGGCAAGCCACTCAGCAAAGCACATTGTGTGCTGAACGCCAGGCTAACCGGTGCGGGACAGGGCAAGTTGAGCTGGCATCGATAGTCCGCAGTTGTCATCACCTGGACCGGGGTGTTTACCCTGGGCTGGCCCTCGTCGAAGGGCGGTCTACGGCGCATAGCGTTAGCTCCGGGGAAGAGACCTCGCAAGCGAAATGGCAGTCAGGCGCCACGGCAAGCATCAGCATGCCAAGTTGGCTTGGTCATGGCGCCGAGAAGAAGACCAATAGGGGAAAGGTCTCAGCATTGAGAGAGCGCCTCCCTCGGCACCGATGGCAGAAATTAGCGCCGGGGCTGCGGGCTGAGCGCTGTTGGCGCCGGAGGCGGCTGCGCTGTCAGCATCCATCGTTGTTCCCAACCCGACGCCACGCATTAAGTCAGGCTCCGTGTGTTCATCTCTCGGTCTTGGTCGCTTTTATCTCCAATTTGGGACAAGCAGAATCAAAACTCCCTTTCGCGCTTCAGCCCTTTGGCGGTTACTTTGCTGTGCCCGGCATATAGTTGCTGTGCCCCTGGCTGTGCCCAAACCGGGGTGGTGGGCCCACCCATGTTGGCGATCCCCCTCAATCCAAATTGGTGGAGATGGAGGGAACCTTCAATAGTGGATCCGATAGGCCTTATCGATGAGGCTGCTTCTTATCGCTTTCCCAATGCGTGCGTCATGATGGAAGACTTTTGGCTCGGTTTGCGCCTCAGAAGATCCGACTTCCAGACGCTCCAGACCGTTGCAGCCACGCGCTTCCGGCGTCGACCGTCATGGCTGGGATTTACTGAAAATACGCTCCGCCATCCCCGGTGCGCGATTCCGGGTGGTGGAGCTGGCTCGCTCCCCTGCTTGCATTGGCAGCCTGTGCTCTCCAGCCCTGCCACGCTGCTAGAGGCCCTCCTGATGCCCCCTCTCGCAGCCCTCACACGGCACGGCCTTCCTGCCAACCACCTGCTGCCATGTCTCGGGCGCTTGCGCTACTGCACAGCGCGGCCTCAGCCCCGACATCCGCTGTTCATCTGCGCCCCCGCTCCGGCTCGAAACCTGGCCATCGAGAAGCCGCGGACTCGTCGGCACACGTCCCACACCGAAGAAGAAGGTTCTCTGCCCCCTGGCGACCCGAGGATTCAATACGCCGAGGTGGATGAACATGGCGCCATAACACCAGTTGTCACATCCACTCGGGCTGAGCTGCTGTCAAAATACGGTCTAGCTCCTCGTGACATCCGCAAGATTGACACTTCGACGCTGTCGCACATCTTAATCCGCCCCACCACTGTTCTCCTCCATCTCTTCGACCTCAAGGTCCTGGTCCAGAGGAACCGCGTTCTCTTGTTCCATAACGGAAAATCCTCATCTCCTGAAGCCCTCTCGTCCCCGTGCGCCGACCTCCTACGCGACCTCCAAGACCGAATCCGCCAACGACAGCATGAGGGGCAGGAGGACGATGAATACTACAGGGTTCTGCCGTACGAGTTCCGCGCACTCGAGGCTGTGCTAGCGGCCGTGGTGGCGCAACTGGAATGCGAGCTGGATGCGATCCGTGAGCCTGCTGTGCGGATCCTGCGCTCGCTCGAGGAGGATGACACGTCTGCCGTCGACGATGGGCTAGTCATGGACCGTCGCAAGCTACGGACCCTGCTGGGCCTCTCGGACCGTGTCACGCACTTCGCGCGACAGGCCGAGCTGGTGCGCTCCGCGGTCGAGGACGTGCTCGACTACGACGACCGCTTGGCCGCGCTGTACCTGACAGACCGCGCCGCGGGTCGCGTGCGCCGCGCCGGCCATGACGACCTCACGGCCATCGAGCTGCTGCTCGACTCCTACTACAAGGCATACGACGAGATCGCGCACGAGGCGCAGAACCTCGTGTCCAGCATCCGCAACACCGAAGAGAGCATCAGCGCCATCCTGGACGCCAACCGCAACCTGCTCATGGTCCTGGACCTCAAGTTCCGCATGGGCACCCTCGGCCTCGCCACGGGCTCCATTCTCACCGGCTTCTACGCCATGAACATATTCAGCCACATCCGCGAGTTCGACTGGGCCTTCCCCGGCGTCTCGGCCACCTCGGCCGTCCTTGCCGTGGCCGTCGGCTGCTATGGCCTGCTCGTCCTGCGCAAATTTGTGAGGCTCCGCCTCGAGGGAAGGGGAGAGGCCATGGGCCAGGCCTTACAGCTGCGCAAATAACGCATGCCTGTGACCACGTTTTGCTGGAGAGTTGTGCGTCCCTCGTCGTCTCTCTTGCTGCCTCGAGTTGGCAGACAACGACCACTTGCTCCGGAACATGACGCTCTCGTCATGGAGAGGTATTCCGTCGACTCGGACGCACTCGGTCCCCTGCCGCCCGATCTCCCCGCCTATGCATTGGCCTCGGCGGACAGGCGGTTGAGTCACAGTCCGCCGCCCTCCATGTTGATGGACCCCCACTGCACCAAAACCCAGTCACAACTCGGGGACAGCCTTTTGGCGACAAGAGTCGCGTTGATTTCCGCCGACAGTTGCCGCTTTCTGTCTGCGTTTTCGCGTTGACCAGACCACCCTTCTCCTCACTGCGGCACATGAGCCAGCTGTCTGGATGGTGCTGGCGAACCCGGAGTCGCCAGATGGCTTTACCACACCGTAGACCCGACTCCCAGAGCGTCGCTCGGGGAGGCATGACCGCCATCGTTCGTCTCCAGCCCTGCCCGCGTCATCCGAACATTCAAGCCAGGTGAACAGAGAAGTCCTAGTGACACCCATACTATCCCCTCAGAGGTTGTCGTAGCTTTCTCACCCGCCTGTCAACTTTGCTCCAAGGACGACGCAGTAAACTTGTATATATAATTCTTAAAGTAGACACTAGAGGCCAACCTTTCCGCGTGTCGTGCCCGGCCGCTCCGCAAAGTGCCGCAGTTAACACCGTAATCGCTACCAGTATTCAAGATCATGGAGTGGAGAGCATTTACCCGAACAGCATTCGACGACGACGGCCGTACGTCGCGGATGAAGCGAGAACTCGTCGAGTATTCCCGCGACTTGGTGGCTTCCTTCCAGCCACGGGAGCCCATGCGCAGGCGAGGAGTCGTGAACAAGGGCAGAAGGGTGAAAGCGAGACCGCACGTGGCAGTCATCGGCGCCGGCCTGGCCGGGCTCCGATGCGCCGAGGTGCTCATCCAGGGCGGAGCTAAGGTCACTGTCGTGGAGGCGCGAGACAGATTTGGCGGACGGGTATGACGCTTGCACCTTGGGATTCTGTGATTTTGACCCTTTTTTTTTCCAATGGCTAAGTCAACACAGGTTCACCAGTGTAGCTTGTCCGGACAGACGCTCGACATGTGGGCTAGGCTGTCCATTCACACAAGTTCCCACACGCAATATCCCAGCCCGGTCGATGGGGAATACGCCGGCTGACCTTGACACAGGGGTCCGAGCTGGGTACACGGCACCGACGACAACCCGATCGTGAGGCTTTCAAACGCAACAGGCACCACTCTCTCGACAATGGGCGAGGACATCCTTACCTACGACGACCAGGGGCGTCTGCTTTCGACCGAGAGCTCGAAGGCCATCCTGAAAACGGTCTGGGCCCTTCTTGAGGAGGCGTTCTTGTACAGCAACCGGAACTCGGAGCAGATCGACCCCGGCCTGAACCTCGAGGACTTCTTCCGCGACAGGCTCGCCAAGGGATCACTCGCTCCGCAAGTGCAGCGCCAGGTGTTGATGATGGCTAACACCTGGGGCTCTTTCATCGGCGATTATTGGGGCAAGCAGAGCGTCAAGTGGCTTTGGGTGGAGGAGTCCCTTCGAGGCAGTAAGTCTTGACATCGTAATCTCGCATTTCCGAGGTAATAGGGCTGACTACCCTATGTCAGGGGGCATGTACGTATCGGGAGGCCACGGCAGGATCATCCAGCATCTTGCCTCCAGGGTCATGGCCAACGCCGACGTGCATCTCTCAACCAGGGTCAAATCTGTGGAGAGCATCACCAAGAAGGGCAAAGATCCCAAGATCTTTCTGACCACCGAACGAGGACGGCGCCTCGGGTTTGACGAGGTCGTCGTCACGGTTCCGCTGGGCTGCTTGAAGAGACACAAGCCTTTCTTCAAGCCTCCGCTGCCTGCCCGGATCTGTCGGGGCATTGCAAGCATGACGTACAGCAGCCTGGAGAAGGTCTACATAACCTTCCCTTCTGCCTTTTGGGAGCCGTCTACCTCAGTGGCGGGCAGAGCTGGGGCTGCTCGGAGCAGTAGCGGCACCAACGATAGTGGCGGCAAAGCCTCCCCGCCGCCCGGCTTCATCCTGTTCCCCGACGC
>GL876968.1:2127043-2143740 GCA_000193285.1 Magnaporthiopsis poae ATCC 64411
TTAAAGACAGAAATTGATTAACCAATCACTCATAAGTGATTCGACCACAACCCACTAAGAGGCCGTGCCGTCACGGACCGAAGCGTTCGTTGGAAACGCCAGTACGGAGGCGAGCAGACGAGCATCATGCTCGGCGTGCCGCAGGTCGCGGCCGGCGTGAGCGAGGACAAGGCCGAGATGTCGATGCGCATCCAGCACGCCGGCATCGGCATCAACCTGACCACGTCGACGCCCACGGCCGACCAGGTGCGCGCCGCCGTCGACGAGTTGCTAGCCAACCCGGCGTACCATCAGCGCGTGCTCGCCATGAAGAAGGAGAACGAGGATCTCGACCCGCTAGGGAGGATCGAGGCGCAGATTATCGAGTTTACGGAATGAACAACGAGCTTGTCTTGGGGGGAATGGTAGACCACTCAAACTTGAATGTGACTTGATCCCATCACTTTCTGGCAGCCGCCGCCAGTCAGCAGTGCTTGTTCCAGTGGTGGGGGGCTGCTGGCCCTGCCGAGACCATGTCAAACACAGCCCTCTTCTCTACGTGTGCCTGAAATCGATTATAGCTTGCTCGCCAAGATTGTTCGTCCGTCTGGGAGAGTAACAACACTCAAGACACCACAAGAAAGTTGCAGCAGTAGGTCGTTGTTCACGCGGGCGAGTCGCTCGGGGTCCTGTTCTCGACCCTCCTGCCGCTGGGATGGTTGAAAGAGCGGACGTGATGCTGTTCCGGCTGGCGGCGTCTCCTTGGCCATCTCCCTTTTAGGGCCACGAGCCGACATGGAAAGCATAAGAGTGGGACGCGGCACAGCCCGAAAGTATTGCGCATGAGGGGAGAGGGTTCCTAGCTTTGAATCAAGAAAAACGACTTCAATCCCGAATGTTATTACACTATCGTCGCTCCTTCGATGGCCACGGTGCTAGCTGGCAGGGTCTAGTTTATGACGACAGGCAGCAGAGAAATCCAGAAGGTGTCACGCCGCCATGTCTCCAAAAAGCCTAGGGCCAGTCGATACCGCTGGGCATGAAATAAGTGCCAGTGGAGGACTTGGGAGGCACGTCGGATTTCGACTTCGACTTGTCGGGGGCCGGCTCCGGATTCCGCGCCGGCTTCGGCTTCGGTTTCTCCCCCGGCACGAACGAGACGGGCGCGACGGCAGCCCGGGTGGTCGGCTTGGCCTGCTTCTTGGCCAGCGGCTTTTCCTGGGCCTGCTTTTCGACCTTAAACTCGGCCTTGGTTTCGCGTTTTTCCTTGATCCGGACCTCGGTCTTCACTCCCGTCTTTGCCTCGACCTTCTCCTGGGTCTTGGTTTCACCTTCTCCTCTGACGCGAATCTCGATTTCACCGTTTTCGTTGAAGCGGACCTCGACCCTCTCCCTGGCCTCAGCCATCTCCTGGGCGCTGATTTCACCCTTTTCTTTGACGCGGACCTCGGCCTTCACTCTGGTCTGCACCTTGACCTTCTCCTCGGTCTTGATCTTTCCTTTTTCTTCGACTCCAGAGCTCTTTGCTCCGACTCCAGCCTTGACCTTCTCTTTGGTCTGCAGCTCAACCTTCTCCTCGGCCTTGTCTTCGCCCTTTTCCTCCACTAGAGCCAGGGCCTGCTTTTTGGTCTGCTTCTTGGCCTTGTTATCCCCCTCTTGTTCAACTCGGGCTTCGATCTTCTTCTCGACCTGCTCCTCGACCTTCTCCTCGACGTTTTTGATCGCAGTCTTCTCGACCTTTGGCGCCACGCTCCCCGGTATCTTGGCCTCGACTGCTTTGGTGCTTTTAATAGTCCTCACCGTCGAAGCTTGTAGCAGCTTAGCTATTTTCTCCGCTCGAGCTTCTTGCTCATCGCGATCCCGCATGGTCGTCGCAGGCTGTCTCGGTCCCTCGCTTTTAGGCACCTGGAATCGACTGGGTATCTCCTTGGCAGGCTCAGGGGGCTCTCCCTTCTGCTTGCCAAGGTCTTGCGGGATTGGCTTGACCATAGCAATATCGGTCGGTTGACCGCTACTCGAGGTGGTATCCTTCAGTTTGGTGCTGTCGACTTTCGTGCCCATTATGGTCGGCTTTCCGGAACTCTCTTTCTCAGTGCCAACGCGCTTCCGCTGCCTCTGTGGAGGACCGTGGCCAGGGGGAACATCATCTGGGCTTTGAACCGTGTCCCAGCTCTTGGCCGTGAATGGGGGCTGCGCGTCCTCCTTGGGAATAATACGCTTGAACTGGGGATCCGCAACTTGCTTGGGAATAACCTTGCGCGGGGGATGTGCGTCTTTCTTGGGAACATCCTTAACGAATTCCGCTGCGGCCCGAATGTGCATCTTCTGCCAAGCAACCTCTTCTTCCACGGCTGCTCGGGATACACCGCCGGCCGCGGCTAATCTCGACTGGAGATAGCGCGCGGCCCAGCCCTCCCCCGGCCGGTGCCCTTCTTCCGTGTGGCTGAGGCTCTCGATCGAGACCTCGGGCTCCAGGTCTGGCGCAGCACCTGCCGCATCGCCGCGCCGGGTCGAGGATGCTGCCAGGTGACTCGATCGAAGGCGCAGTCTGTCTGCCGACTCACCCGTGTCAAAGTCACCGCATTCGAGTCTTGCCTGCTGCATGCGGAGAAATTCTGATCCGCCTGGTCTTTGGGACTCCCACCACCTCTCGAGAAACCTGGGACTGAAGTGTGATGAGGGCTGGTTGCTGGGGAGGACAACTCTGACGGTGGCATCACCGAAGTCTTTGCCGTCCAGGATGGCGAACGCGGCCCTGTGGTGCGCGTGCGTTGCGCTCTGGGAAGCCCTTCGCACGAGATAGCGCCAGTATGCCAACAGGACCGGGAGCCTGCGCAGGGCCAGCTGCGTCCTGTCCAACTGCTCCCATTCCCTGCATGCCTCATCCATCCGGATCATCTTGACATCCTCCAGCGTCAGCCCGCCTCTGGGCACCACGCCGTAGGCTATATGAGAGACGCGCGAAAACCAACATTGTGAAAGGTAATCAGGGTGCAGCTTTGCCGTGTCCTCGTTCAGCTTTTCCCGGCCACCGATTTTGAGCTCCAAAGTCTGAGCCTGCGGAAAGGCTCGTCCAGATAACTCGATATTGGCCACATAAGGAAATGTTTGGTGCGGGATCCAGCTTCCTGGGTCGGCCGTGGAAATTTGATAGTGCCAATGATCGCGCTCCCCGAGTTCTTCTGGGGAAATAGATAGGGGTGATTGGAAGCGGGCATCCACGCCAACCTCGACGAGGACCTTGAGGTCGCCGATACGATACAGCAAGAATCGTTGATGTGAGCCCAACCGCGCAACGAGCGACTGCTTTCTTGTATATGTCTGCTCAAACGCCGTCCCGACAACTGATCGGAGTTTCATGTAGTCTTCATGAGTACTGGGCTTCTCGCTCTTCGGGAGCGGCTTGCTGACAGTCCGGAAAAAGCCCGCCCCCGACCGATGATGCTCCACGAACAGGGTCTTTTCGCCAGCAAGAAACAAATCAAGCCGGACGGTAGGCGAGCCCGTTTGCTGCTCAATGCCTTCAATGTCTTCTCCAAAGCAATACGAAAAGATCTTGCGCAGAACCCGGGCCTCTATGATGACGTCTACGTCATCAAACAGGAAATCGGGTCGCATGGCTTCCATCGCGGTAAAGGTTTGCATGCGCATAAATGTGGCATCGTTTTGACGCAAGCCGTACCCGTACTGCTTGGTGGCGTGCTTCCTGATCAGTCGAAGCTTCACCGGACACTTGCTTGGCGGCGACCAGACCGGAGCGTCTCCTGGAACTTGCAGTCAGCAACATAATATCCAACATTGCGTGCGCCAGGCGCTCCTTGGACACGGTTTGCAGACAGCGTGTGGACGCTTGTTTGTTCGTGGTGATGGAGAAGACTCGATGGCAGCAGCAAATAATAGGAGAAAACGTACCGGGAGAAACTACAGTAAACCCCTTTTCCGGGTCAACGATTTTGTTGTAGGAGCAGAGGAACATGTATCCATCGTTGATGGTGACGGGGGTGGTGGAAGGCTCTATGTGTGACAGCTTGAACTCTTCTAAAGGCACTTCCTGATGAGAGCGAGATAGATAGCTCGTGGGGAGTATGTCAGCTGCAGGGCTTTGGAGATTACAGTCGAACAACAGGAAGACGTGAAAGCCATACCTCGCTCCTCAGGCGTCTGAGAACGACCTCAGACCCACGTGGGCCTCGACGCGTCTCACGTGCCACAGCTCGTCTTGCGCGCAAGGCCGCCGGAGAAGTCCCGCGAGCCCCCGCCTTCGCTATCGAGGCGGCAGAGGACCGAGAGCGATCCGGAGGCGCCGCCGCACGAGACGACGCGGAACGATGTCCGGGCGAGCCTGTCTGGGAGCCCACGTGAGCCTCCAGGCGGCAGCGCGGGCGGATGTGGGAGCTCCATAAGGGCCGAGGCCGGGGGCGGCAGATGCGGCAGACGGCGCTGGCACCTGCCATGCTCGAGGCAGGCCGAAAGTCCAGTCTAGAGCCACCAACCCGCACGAGCAGGTACCATGGTGTTGCTTGGCTAGGGAGGTACTAGGCGCCAGGGTACTTGTGAACATGGGTTGTATCGAGGATGGTGTCGGGTCGCATTTCCTTGTGCTCCGGCCGGCAAACTCGTGGGCCTTTTTTTTCTGCGGCCTGTTTTTTTTTTTTTTTTTATCCAGCCCACTTCTTACTCGGGCCCGAACGGCCCCGACGGCGCACTGCCATGGTCGGGTTTTGATCACGTGAGTCCCCACTTGAACGGGTCTTGGTCTCTACGTATTTGCTCACAGTAGGCGGCGTGGCTGGTTTGGCATGATGCTGCTACCTGCAGAGGTTTCGTTCTGATCCAGTCGTCTTCCCCTTTCTATCAGGCTATCGCCCCAGCCATCGCACTCTCACTTGATCATCCCCCCTCTCAGGTATTCAGATCGAGTGCGGCAAAGCTCACTTGCAGAGAAAAGATGTCCCACAGCGCGGTGTGCCCAGCGTCACATCGGATCCTTCCGGTTGTCCTGTATGCTGGCCCGATCCGAACGCTCCCCCACTTTGAATCCAGTGCGGAGCCGAAGCCGTGTTCTCGCCGATGCTGTGCCGTCCGCCCTGCTGTGCGCTTCGCCAACGAAGCCCTGCGCGTTCACAGCGCCCCATTCTGCTGCGTATATCGATTGGTCTGCATGTCGACTTCACTGCAACGCCAGAAGGCCCGAAAGCCTCAATTTTTTAATCTTGGCACCACGTGAACATCGGGCGAGCAAAGCCAGACGACATAAACTGGGTGTCTTACGGTCCCAAAAACCTGCATGCATCGAACCCGCAAACTGCATCATGCAGAGTATAGGGACGAAACGATATGGCAAAGTCAAAGGAAATGAAAGAGAAAAAGTAAACAAAGAAGCGAAAAAGGTTATGCATGAGCGGAAAGTCGGTGCTTGTTTTCCCGACAGCCACGATCGGAGAGTCGGCGGTTGTAACTTGCGACCACAATTCAACTTTAATTCGTCTCCATCCGCCGCTGTCCTGGATCGTTGCAGCAGGAAGTGCAGACTGGAAACGCCGGACCATGGAGAAGCTTTTGCGGTTGGCTGGCGTCCAAGCCAAAAATAGGGAGCCTGGGGCTTTGGAAGAGAAAAAAAATAATGAGGCGCAGGGTTGGCGAAATCGGAAGGGATTTGCACGCTATCACGCTAGGGATCCCCGTAGGCACCTACCTAGTCATCCTGTCCATCGTCAAATGTTTCCTCGTCCACATCAAGGTATCCGTGCGCCTTGATCCCTTCCACATCCCAAAAAGAAAAAGCCACCTACACCAACATAGGTAAATATCTGGTCTTGTTATCGTTCGAAATCCTTCCCGTTGGTGGTTGCCGCGCTGCCGGCCGATCCTTTTAGGTTTCCACCTCATCCAGATGAGAAAATCAGATGTCCATGTTGCCTACCTACGAGGTTGCGGTAGATGCTTATCGTGCTGCACCCATGCGGTGTCCAAAAGTGGTGCTGTCAATCTTGCGCTCGCAGCAGCCCCTCGCTGCCTCCGGCATTGCAGAAACTGCGAACGAATAGTGAGGGGTAAGGTCCATGGCATAGAGGAGGACGCCCGAGGGCCTACAGATTCAGACACCAAACCCTTCTGGGAATTAGCACCACGCCTCGCATTCGGTATGTATTCTGCGTGTTGGGTCCAAGCCCAACGGCTTGGCATCTTTCCTCTACAGAGACATGAAACGCGCACTGTCTTGAGAGACGCATGGTACAAAGGATAATAAAGAGGGTGTGGAAAGGCACTGTTCCTCTACCAGTATCCCGACGCCACGGCGGCAACGCAAGTTGGTGATGTCAATGGGGTCAATGTGATAGGAGAGGCAAGATCGGCGGGGGTCGTCGTCAGCGACGCCGACGAGAGGGGTTGACGAGCCCGTGAGATCGTCGTGTGATCTCGGCCTGATCGCGGGGTGCGAGGGGTAGAGAGGGACGGGCTTGCGGCGGCGGCTGTGCTCTGTCGTCATATCCTACGCCAATGCTTCTCCTGCCGCTTTTGAGACCGCCTCTTCCACCTTGATGCCCAATTGGAAGTTATCTTCATGCATGCATGCGTAAGGTGAGCGGCTGCTGTGTTTGCCAAGCCGCGAAAAAGGAGGTTGACGCGCAATAGAATCGGAGGAGCAAATGTCGGGTTGGCTGGAGGGGCAAAGGGGCTCGTCATATGACCGCGTCCTCCTGAGCAAACCGCCAGTAAGGGCGCATCACCAGGACAACTCCAGTAACCAAAGCTCGATTTCGGGTTAGGGCCCGTTGATGCTGCCCACCAATCCCGACGCTCTCTCCTGGCCTGCCGTTACTACCCAACTTCGCAAGATTAACCTACGTTGGGAAGGGGTTTTGTCTTGGTGCGTTACGGAAAACCCGAGGAAGGCTAAAAAAGACCGAGGAAGGAAAGAGCTAAAAAAAAAAAAAAAAAAAAGAAAAAAAAGAGCCATCTCGCACTGCCAAGGTCTAGCCGGCATTTGAATCCGAACCCTAGTCGATCGAGGGAAGCCCAAAAAGGAAAGCAAATCACAGAGACGTGAAATGAGTGCGGAATAAATTGTTCACAGCTACTTCACCGCTCGCAGCCTTGCTCGGCGACCGAACGCATCCGTGATACCGTCTTCGGGTCCCAGGTTTTCAGGCGAATAGCGAGAAGCGAGCTGTCCAGACGGGAAGTGGGAAGTGGTGGCGATGGTATGATGTGGCTTGCGTTATTGAAAAGTCTGGGCCTGTTCCGACCGCCTGGGACGGCTTCATTGACGGTAGCGGCGAACTCCAGGAGCCCGTGCCCTTCCAAGTCTCCCGCGGAAGAACTTGCGCGCATTATAACCCCTGCGGCCGCCAATAGCCCACGTGTGGTCCCAGCTGCTGAGGCCAGGGGTGGGGCGGCTTCGATGCCCAGATCGCAGCTGAAGCCCAGGCTAGGAGGGGGTTTGGAGGGAGGAATGGAGGACCAAGGTGTGAAATTGAGCACTAGCAACAAGACCAGTTATTCTTCTGCCTGCTCAGCTGGAGAGCTGCAGCAAGCCACAAACCAAGCAAGCGGTCCAGACCAATCTCAGCAGGGATCATTCGTCTCGATTATCGTGCAGTGCGGGCGGTTATGCCGTGGCTCTAATGCGGAGGGCAGGCTGCGGTCAGCACAGCCAGAGCAGAGGGAGCTCTGACCAAGATGCGATGCAGTAGATCCGGCACTGGGACTGCACCAGCCAACGTCTCACGTGCGACGGAGACCGCAGACCTACATGCAGCAGGGTACATGGTCGGCCTGCAAAGTATCTTGTGCACATACAGTAATTAATTTACATGTAATTAAGGGAGGCGTCTGTCTGATTGTGATTGAGTCGTCGTCCTGGGACCTGGCGTCGCGGGGGGGTGGGTGGGCTGCGTTGCAATGGGAAGAACAACCGAAGCGAGCGCCACGTCCTTTCGCCAGGTCGAGGTTGGGAGATTGAGGCAGGGCGAGGAAGAATACAGGCCTGACTGGGCACTGGATAAAAGACTTACTACGCGCGAAATCAATCGTCGACTTAGCGCGGGGGCTAGGGAGGGGAGAAACCACTCACAAGGCCAGGTCCAGCCGATGGCACCGCAAGCCACAGCGTAGTCAGCTCTCGGATTCTCCGCCTGGCCGAGACTGCGCTAACGCGCATACCCATTCCTTCGGGACATGCCATTCGTGGTTGAGGGTTTGCTGCTACACGGTGTTTGTTGGGCTCTGGGCGGGTGGCCTCCATACGGTGTACACCAGGCCGTTTCTCTTGCTTGATTCATGCTTGTGCCGGTACATGTGTACCGCACCTTCCCTCTGAGATTTTCGCCCCCTTTTTAGCCGCATCCGCAGGGGCGTGCAATGGCGTTGGCCAGACCCCTCCCTCCTCAGTCCCGTCGTTCCTTCCCTGTCCTTGTGAGCATGAATGGCGGGATTGGGGCTCGATCACCACAGAACCCTCCCTGCAATAATTGCCACGGTCGGGGACGCAGATTATTATTGGCTGTGCTGTTCAGTGCGTGTTGCCGCCAGCATTCTGCCGGAACATGATAAAGACCACCACCCTCTCTCTCTCCTCCTGGCAGTCATCCCACCGACCGTGTGAAGACAGGTCATCCTCTCTCACCCATCCATCTAGAACACAGGCCCATCACCCCAACCATCAACGCTTCTCGCTCTCAATCCAGAAAATAATCTCATACCCAACTTCTCACCCACCTACTATATCTCCAGAAATAAAATTAGCTGGCATCGGGCCGAACCCCAGATATCTGCCGCTGATTGGATCCACTACCATCAAATAACATATACATCCTACACCTGCCGATCCCTCGTGCCACTCACGTTCCGCCGGACTTCCCCCTCCGATCCGGCCGCTGCCAAGGATTCAGCCCTACGGCAGGCCCCTTTTGCCATATTAAAAAGCAATCCGCCTTTTCCACCCTCACAGACATGATTACCACATCGAGGTCTGAGCTGGTTCTGATAACCGGCGCCACGGGCCATGTCGGATCGGCCACGCTGCTCCATCTCCTCCGCGCCGGCTACATGGTCCGCGCCGCCGTCCGGTCCGAGGACAAGGCAACAAAGATTCTCGCCCGCCCGAGGATACAGCAGGCGCTCGCCGCAAACAGCCACATCGAGGCCATCACCGGCCGCAGCCAGCTGAGCTTCGTGGTGGTGCCCGACATCACCGCCCCGGGCGCCTACGACGAGGCCGCCCGCGGCACCACCCTCGTCATCCACATCGCCAGCCCTCTGGTCACTGGAGACGAGGTGCCGCTGGCCCGCCACAATGAGTACTTCATCCGCCCCGCTGTGCGCGGCACCCTGGGCATGCTCGAGGCCGCCCACCGCGCCGGCACCGTCCGCCGCGTCGTCATCACCTCCTCCATCGTCTCCCTGGTCCCCGTCGACCGCATGGAGGGTACGACGGCGACCGAGAACACGACGCCCGTGCGCCCGTGCGATCGCGTCCCCTTCCCCGAGGAGCCCTACACCAGCGAGTTCGCCGCCTACGCCGCCTCCAAGGTCGCGTCGCTGGCCCGCGCCGAGGCCTGGGTGGCGCGCGAGCGACCAGGCCGCTTCTAGTCTAGCAAGGAACATCCGTCTTCGATTGAGGGGCTCGCAGCTATGCCAGATCGGGCGAACTAGAGGCATACCAGCGGCCCTCGAGCGCGACCGCGTCCCGGGCAACAGGAGCTACGTGCTGTCGGACCCGCGCCCCACCACCTGGAACGACGCCCGTGACATCGCCCGCCGCCGCTTCCCCGAGGCCGTCGAGAGCAGGCTGCTGGTGGCTAAGGGCAGCGTCGACACGACGCCGCTGCCCGTGGACGCGTCGCTGACCGAGGAGGTGTTTGGCTTCAAGTTCGCCTCGTTCGAGGAGCAGGTCGTCAGCACAGTCTCGCACTTCCTCGACTTGAGGATGCAGCAAAAGGCCGCCGCCGCCCTGGCCAGGGGGAAGACGGTCAGGGTGAAAGAGGCGATGATGCAGGTCAGGGCCAATGCATGATGGAAACCCTTTTATCCCGATTCCCCTTTGTCACCTTTTCCTTGTCGTCTCGAGTCATGGAAAGCTTCATGGAGTTTGTCTTTTCTTGCATAGCGGTCTGTTTTGGTTCTTTTGTTCCTGACTTGCGATTTTTGTACCTCTAGACACGATCTCGACGGCCTTGATGGCGGAGAGTGGATCTAGATATGGATACATATGGATACCCCAACATACAATATGTTGTTTTGATCAAAAGTCTTCCCGGCATCCTGATGCTAGCCATAGTGATGCCATTCCCAGTGAAAAGTCGCTGCATGTGCCCATCCTGTCCATCACCCACGAAAGACTTACCACGCCGATCCTAATCTGTAGAAGCCACTGAGTCTAGCGAAACACCTCCTAGGAATTAGCCCTATGTTCTAGATTCCCCACCAGAACCATTGGAGGCTGTGACGACGAGCTAGTGAGGTAACAACAGTGGCCCCCAAACATAGTTATATGAGTTGCTCTAGTGAGTCAGAGTGTTGTAACAGTCGTGACGAAAAGCCATTGGTGACTGCATAAGAAAATCGCGAAATGTCTGATACAGAGCATCGAGAGCATATCAACTAACAAAAAAGGTACTCGTAGGATGTCCTGCTCTGTAGACATGCATTAATTTTTCAGCCTTATGGGAAATCATAATTTCATATGAGAGATGCTTCCTCCGCCCAGATAATAACACCCAGGATGCAGATCTGATGCCTCGGCTCCCTCCTAATAGAGTACTAAAATGACACTTTCTCACTTGATGACCGTAGTCATGGAATATCGTTTCAACTCATCTGCCCGGTTGCTCCTTCAGATCCTATCACCAAACCCAGCTGACCCACCATGAGCATGTGGCACGCAGTATTCCGGTGGCGGACTCTAGAAAAAGGGTGGGCCCGGTTCTTTTAAGGTGAATATGATTTTCTCCGGGAGTCACTTATTCTGCTTCTGCTTGCCAACTTCCTATTTGAATTCGTCCCTCCGCCTAGTATTTCTGGCTACACCACCCACGACTACCTACCAAGCCCACACAAAGCTGTGTCTCTTCCTTGACCAAATCATACCATTGGCTTGATCTGGGAATCTCCGGCTTCCCGCACGTTTCTCTTCCATGTCCGCTCCCCACGCCCTCGTCCTCCCACTGCCTCTCTTCCCAGAGACCGGCGCAGCGACCTTCTTCAGACAACACCTGAAAAAGTGAGCCGTGGTATTCAGGACGCAAGCACTGGACCAGCAACATCGCAGAACGCAACTCTCGCTTCCATCGCACTTGATATCTTGCTCGACCGTCTCTCCTCACCACAGCTGCCTCCATCACACTTGCTATCTTGATCGACCGCCTCACCTCTTCCTCGCCACAGCCCGCTTCCTGCCCCGTCTACTCCCCACAAGTGTTCTTAGGTTCTAGTACGGAAATGGCCTAGAAGCGCCGCCAAGATGACCGGAAAGGGCACCAAGAACAAGTCGCTGAAGCACTCCTGGTAGTTATGCCCATTCTCTCCATCCCTCCGTCCCTATCTCCGGCCCTGCAGATCTGCCACGGACGAAATACTAATTCCCCAAACAGCGATATCTGTGGCAAGACCGGCAGCCAGCAAAGCTGCCTGCGCAAGGGACATCTAAAGATTTGCAAAGATCATCCTGAAACGCCGCACTCGGCCTACCAACAGTGCGTCAAGTGCACGACGGAAAGAAGAAGAAAGACGGCGGAGGAGAGGGAGGTTCGGAGGTCCCAAGAGGGCAAGAAAAGGAACAAGGCCAAGGGAGGCAAGAAGGCGGGCAAGAAGGCGTGAGTTGGCGGCAGCTGGCGATATATAATCTCTAGACCCGATTTACCCTTCCCAAATAAACCTCTATCTTCCTACAAAATCCTTGGAGCGAGGCCTCCGATAGGCGTAGGGGCTGGGTATCATACTTGTGAGTGGAGAGTGAGCGTAGGTTGAGACCCTAATACACATTAGAGTGAGAACTGGCGCAAACGGCCAAACAACGGGTGGAATTTTCTAGGCCCTCTGCACCTTTCTCCAGTCTCGTCTCGGGCGTGGCTTCCCTGTGCTACAGCAAACGGATGCTTCTATCCGTTAGCCCCAGCCGCTGGAAAACTTCGATTTTTTGATCTCCACAGGCTTCCCACTGAACGCCCATTTGAGTTTGTAATAAATACCATTTCGAGGTATATGTGACCCCAAGCCAATTGGTGTTTTGCAGATGACGGAAACTTGCGCGTCCTTCGAGCCCACCATTGACTTTAACCTGCAGTACAATCCGACAAACCTCTGCTCCCCTCACAAGACGTCGATAAGGCCGAGCACAAGATGAAGCCCACCAAGGCCCAGAAACATCACTGGTAGGACAGATACCCGTCCGCGGCGCGCGGGCACCGTACTGATGAGCCACGTATGGCACTCAACCTACCCAGCGACGTCTGCGGCAAGATGGGGGATCTCCACGGCTGCATAAAAAAAGATCACATGGCCCGGTGCGAGAAGCACCCAGACGCCGTGCACTCGACGTACCAGCAGTGCGTCAAGTGCACGGCCGAGCGGAAAAGAGCGGAGCGGGAGGAACGGGAAAGCGCCTTGGCTGCGAAGGTGGCTGTCGGCCCCGAGACGGGAAGGCCCAAGAAGGGCAAGAAGAAGAAGAAGGAGGAGAACAAGCAGGAGAACAAGCAGGCGGGAGAGCCTGACGGCCCAAAGAACAAGAAGGGCAAAAGATGAACCGATCGCGCACTCCGTCGCAGCGCATTCCCCATTACCCAGCGCATGAGGATTACCATGTGCTTCCTGACATCACGCATGGCATGGCGGTTGAGAACGAAGGGAGAGGCCCAGGGCGGCGCCACGGATCAAAAGACGCGTCTTGGGGAAAACCTTGCGTGCTGTGGTGGATTTTTATTTCGTTTTGTCTTTCTTCGCGATGCTCCAAGTGGCGTAAACGTTGCTCTTCACTCTCGCTTCAAGACCACATCACAGAAAGCACCAAATTTTTTCGTCCATCTATTCGTACTGGTTTTGATGTTACCGAAAGACATAAAGCGCTAAGGTCAGATCTTGGCATCAAGCACACTCGGGCAGATATGTGAATGAACGTTGAGGTCGGTCGTCCCAAGGTGATGAGCTCCATCTGAACCCAGCCCTGTTTTTCGACATCAGCAAGCAGCTTATCTCGTGTCGGCCAAATATCCGCAGGAACCTTGCATGGGTCCACACACCCTCGGCCCACTTTTGAGCCGTCTCTCCGCCCCTCATTGTCACCCAGCCTTGCATCTGACTGGCTGGCGGGGGCTTGGAAGGTGTCAGGACCATGCGACTCGGCCCGGGTTCGTTGGCTGATGGATTCAGAGTTGTGCGGTTGCCCAGGACCGAGCAAAGGTCAGGCTGCCCCATCGGGGTGAGGCCACCCGCAACCTGCGTGCGCGTCCTCGAGTTGTCTGTCGAGCCGTTGCTCGAGGCTTCATTCCCCAATGTCCCAACCTGTCCCTCATTTCGCCCTCGCATCACCGTCTAGCAGCCCCGCAGACGCCCATCACGGCCATCCACCATGCGATGATCTAGCGCCCGAGCCCCGGAACCCCCATCTCGTCCGACTCTATCCAGACCCCTCATCCGTCTGCTGTCGCGCGGATGCCGGCCGAAGGGGAGCGACGAGGGGGTGGCGCGCACGACCACCCTAACCTACACGTCCAGCTGCCCGCCGTCGGTCAGAAGGAGGTGATATCGAGCCCGGCCAGCCAGCACCAGAAGGAGTCCTTCAAGGACTACGACAGCCTTCCTCAGGCCGTTTTCCCGACAGGCTTCAAGACCGGAGTTGGCAAGCGAGGCCGAGCGCCAGGGTCCGAGTCGACAGACAATGACGACGACGCACGGTCTCCCTCCCACAGCTCTCCACAGAGGAGGTCCTACTATCCCGACGAAGCCTTTATCATCTCGCCGATAGCCACCCGGAGCGATGACTACCGACGGCGCAACGAAAGCGCGACCGAGTGCGCGACAAACGCCAGCGCCAGCTTCTACTCCCCGTCGAGCCGCTCCAACGCCACAAGGACACTGCTGCTAGATAACGAGGTACATGGTGGCGGGGAAACGCGTGGGGGTGATGATGATGGAAAAGAGGGCGCCAGTGGTGGCTTGCATGCTGTCGCAAGCAAAGGTAGAGACGGCGCGGAGGAGGACAAGAAGCCGCAGCGCAAGATTTGCGGAATGCGGCGGAGATGGTTCTTTGTCGCCGTAGCTGTCATTGCAATCATCCTCGTCGGCGTGTTGATCGGTGTCGTCGTCTGGGCTACGAGCAGGAACCATGATTCGAGTCTCGGCGGGGAGGCGTCTGAGACATCCCATCCGCCTCCTCCTAACAACCCAGGGCGCGGGGGCCTGCACCAGAATGCCCGCCTAACGGCCATCAGTTGGGCTGGGGATGGCGGCCAAATGTATCGGGCCGTGATATCGCAGGACCGAAGCGGCTCTCTCTTCGCCTCTTACCTTGAGACTAACGGGACGTGGACGCCGATACGGGTGTCTTCCTTGCTCAAACCGCTGGAATCCACCGACGGGGGTGTGAAGCCTGCCGACCTGGACCCTGCCGCGGGCACGCCCCTTGCGGCTGCTGTGTCGAGCACGTCGGGTCTGAATGTCTTTTTCAAAACAAAAAACAACAGTGTTTTCAGCATCAGGGCGTCTGTCAACAACCGCGCCTCATGGGACTGGTCCGAACAATCCAGGGAGATGCGCAAACGGCCAGACATGACCGACAACGTCGCCGTCAAGGGATCGGACCTTGCGGCGGCAACTCGGCGAGTCTGCTCCGACCCGACAGGCAAAAACCACTGCTTCAATGACGTCCTCGCCGTGTACTTGGCGTCGGATAACGGACCCTCAGGGAACAGTGGCGTCCTCAGGTTGTTCAACGAAACCCATTGGCGGACATATTCACGCGAACCCCTGGCACCTATCACGAACACTCAGTGGAAAACCGAACCATCGTATCGGGGGCTGTCATCCTACGCGCTCTCCATGACGCATTTCCCCCAAGACAGCATTCCCAGGAGTCTTGTTGGGAGCATGCGGGTTTACTTTGCCGACGGCGATGGTCTGCCCCAGGAGATTGTCTCCAACGCCACCACGGGTCCTTCTACTTGGGTTTTAGGTATGGGCTTTTACCTCGGTCCCAAATCCACTTCATTCTCCCCCGAGGATTGCCAATCTTATTGACTGCGTGGCACGCCCTCCACGGCATAGATTCCGTCGTTGAACGCGATCGTTTAGACTACGGGGCACTTTCTCCCGGGAGGCTTGCTGTGTCCACGTTCGACGGAGGCACGCAGATGCTCATGGTGACGGCCACGCCGGATGGGAAATTCCTGGCAGTGCGTCACTGGGCCCGGGGATCGTACTTCTGGGCCGGCCAAAGACGGCTCAGGATCGCCGGCCGACCGGCCAACCTCTCGGCCGAGTTCAACATTACCGCGCTGGCCATCACCGACAAGCATCTCTACATTAACAACAACAGCACCAACATTGAGGAGTACCGGTGGGGTGGCGACGACCCGTACTCGGTCGTCTACATGGGCATCGTCGACATCTTTCCACCGGAAGGCTGAGATGTTTCTTAGTCTCAGGATAGACCTTGAGAGACTTCATCAAGTCTTCCTGTCATCGACCACGCCCTGCCGAATACGAGAGTTGCCTGCCATCTCCGTGGGCGATCTGCAGCTCCTGGATCGCTGCAGACGCTGCTCACAGCAGAGCGTTGGGACGACGGGTGAACTGAGACGTGTCTACGCCATAACGTTGCGAGCACCAAATTGCCGTGGAGATCGCTGGCCACTGTGTATGCCGCAAGCCAAGGCACCGAGGAGGCGAGGAGCAGATGGCCCTGTGCCCCAGGATGCCCATCTGCGGCCTTGCAGATCGACGGCCCCAAGCACCCAGCGCAGACGCACCGGCTTGGACCAAGCCACGCGACAGAATGTTGCTGGTCAAGATCGAGATGAGGTAAAAACGATAGAGCCCTAACCCTCGCGACGGAGCTCGCATTAGGGAATGCGATCACCCGATGGCGCATCCCCTTAAGTGCCGTTAGGTGCCCGGCACTATAGAAGCTTTGTAATACTACCACATCTGTGTATAAGAGCAGCGCGGGCTAATGTATATAATGCCATGTAAATCCGCCTGGATGCCTAGATGCTGCGAAGACACCAATCGCCACGACACGGAAAGGAAGCGAGTTATTAGTGCTCTACCCACTGCACCTCCATATTGCCTCATCTCCTGAGTACATGTAGGACGGGAACCCCGCGTCGCCGTCGTCAACGGGCAGAACCGGTTTGGTCTCTAGGAGTTTTATAAACCCTCGAGGGACATCCACCATGCGCGCTGTCGCGCTCGACAAGACGGGCGACTCGTCAGTCCTGCAGGTCCGCGACGACATGCCCAAGCCGACGCCAAAGCCGTCCAACGTCCTAGTGAAGGTCGAGTGGTCAGGCGTGAACTTCTACGACACCTATATCCGCATCGGCGTGTCCAAGTTCCCCCTCCCCTGCACCACCGGGACCGAGGGCGCGGGGACGATCGAGGAAGTGGGAGCCGACGGCGTCAGCACGCGCGACGGCGCGGCCCTGCTGCTTCAAGGGCTGACGGCCTGGACGCTTGTCCGGGACGCGCACGCTGTTAAGCCCGGCGAGGCCGTTCTGGTA
>GL876968.1:2154755-2167334 GCA_000193285.1 Magnaporthiopsis poae ATCC 64411
GCACCGTCATGTCCGTGTACTTGCCGGTTGCGCTCGGGTTGGCGGGGGCTGTTGAGGTCGACGTCGTCACGGTGGAGAGGGTAGTGGGAGTGGTGGTGGTGGTGGACGACGTGGTGCTGACGGTGGTGGTCGCCGAAGTGGTGGTCGTCTGCGTGGTAGTCCCTCCGGTAGGGGGCTGGGACACCAGGGCGACCAGGGTCACCTTGACGCAGAACTTGTTCGGGTCGTTGGCTGGAGCAGGTGGTTTCGCTGTCAGCAGGCCAACAAAGACCGAAGAAGTAAAAAGAAGCTGGAAGTACTATACTCACCCGTATTGCCCGGCGGGTAGTAACGGTATTCGTAGGCGCCGTCGTATGTGGGCCGGATGCAGGACCAGCCACCAGGAACAAAGGTGGTCCCTTGGCGATGGCCCTGGAAGACCAGCTCAACCTGTGGCAGGTCGGTGTCCGGGTCGCAGCCCCAGGTCGGCTTGTAGATGGCGTATGGGTTGTTGCGGCCCGTCATGAAGATCTTGTCCGTGTTGTCGATGTTGCTGTGCTCGCCGCCGATGACGGCCCGGATGGTGCCCTCGGCCCAGGTGTTGGTGATGACGCCGTCCACGAGCGTCATGTTGTAGACCTTGTCGCCGACGGGATCGGTGAATATGTGACGGTCACCGCCACCAGCTAGCTTGGTGTTCATGTGCAGCTTGTGAACGGCAGGGTAGGACGTGTTCTGGAACTGGATCCGGAACCCCTCCAGGATGGTGTTGGGGAGCGGTGTCTCCGGCGTGACACAGGCCGAGATAATGGTCGACCCGGCCACGGCCAAAAGGCCGATCAAGCTCAGACTTGTGCGCATCTTTCAGGTCGTATGGGAGACTTCCCTGTGGGTGGGTTGGAACACCTGTTCAGGCTCTGGGCTCCCGACTGGAGAATGAGCAACCGAAGCGTGCTGCCTGGGCAAGAAGGAGAGTGAAAAGGCATCATTGTTTTGGGAGAGTCTGGCTGGATTTAAGTCTGACAACAGGGCAGCTAGACGGTCCGACTAACACGAACAGGTCAGTAGACCATGTAGTTCGGGTGCTGGTTTTCCTCGCATCGCAAATGCGGCGCCACAGCCGCTGGACTTGGCTGCCCTTTTAGGAGATGGCTCCATTGGCAGGGTTTTTAGGGCTGTGCGCCAGCTGAAAAGTCCTCGTGAACACCTAGTTGTGTGGTTGCTGGCACATCCGTGCTGTGCGCCCAAACCTGGGGTATGGAGTCGTGTTGGAATTGCTCAGGGGCTTCCGCTCGCCACGACTGGACAGCAAGAGCGAAGCTGAGCTCCACCATCGTCAGCCGCACCATAGCAGGCGACGGAGAAGGTCTTGATGGCGCTCAATAGCGCCATGTTGGTCGGGCCGCACGGCGTGACCGGGGGCACAAGGATGGACATCTACTGCTGTCTATTTCTGTTTTTTTTTTTTTTTTTTTTTCCTGCAGCGCGTTTCCTGCAATTTCACGAGGGCTGGTGCCAAGACCAATCTTGCCTGCAGGAGCCGTTAGCGTGTTGGCACGAGCTGGGTCTGTGCAGACTCGATATTGATAGGAAACCGCTACGATTGTGCATCCAGAAGAGAGATTGAGGGAGTCCAAATCTTAAATTAGAAGCACTGAGCGCATGAATTTCAGAAGCCAAAGACGTCTCCGTCGAAATACGGAAAGTCCAAGCAAGAACAGCCCCGACCCATTCCATCACTACAAATTCCAAACAAACACACAAATCCAAAGGTGAAGGTGAGTAGATCAATTATAAACAAAGCCGTACGGTACGTAATATCCAAGAAGACGAGCAGACTCACTATCCAGCCCGAGATCACCATCACTCATGCTGCTTTTAGATCCCGCCATTGCCCCCGCTCGGCCGTCCATCACAGGCCCAGGAGCTTTCTCTGTGTGGGCAGCGCCACTGGCGCACAGTTCTCTGGAAGGCCGACGAGCACCCCGCTCGTGATCTCTCGTTCGCAGTCCCGAGAGGAAGTGAAAGTTAGTATCTCGCTTGATACTGCTTTCATTTTATGGACAGCGGCAAGGAAGTTGGCCTCGAGAACACGCGGTGCCGGCTCTTCGTGAGCGGCCTGTTCCTCCAGGCGCGCAAACTGCGCCGTGGTTCGGTCGACAAGTCCGTTGACAACCGAGGGCGCGCTGTTCACCGAATACTTGCGTAATTTAGTCAGGAACATTTCCATTTCCTGGCCGATTTTCCCCCAGAGCTTGGCGTTAAAGTCGTTCGGCTGGCGCGCTGTGGACTCCAGCTGTCTCCCAAGCACCTGATCCCTGACGAGCTCTTCAAAGTAGGCCAGGGTGGCCTTGCGCCAGTCGCTCGACGACGGCCGCCCGACCGATGGTAGCTGGTGTTCTACCGCGTCCCCAAAATCGCCGAGATAACAATCGGGATATTTCCCGGCGTCGGGGGAGTGAATGAAGACGTTGCTCTCGGCATAGTCATTTTGGAAGACGCCCGTGTCGTGGGCGCCCACGGTGCTGGTCCACGCCTGGAACAAGTGCACCATGCACCGCGCGCCGAACCGGGCGGGAATCCTGACGCCGCCTCTTCTGCACATCTCTCTAAGCTGCTCCAGCGTGCCGACATTGCACAAGAGGAAGTACGTCGCCGGTAGCTTGTTTTCGCTACCGCCGTGGGCTCTATCCAATACCCATGTGAACCGAGTATCTCGCTTGAGGGACTTATGCCACATATGACCGTATTTATCACGGTTTGAGTTGACATCGGCGCCTTGGACGCCTGTGACGCCCATCTCGGCATTGGTCATGTCCACGCCGTCGCCATCACGACGCGAAATCGTTGGATGGGACGCAACGATGCGCTGCTGGAGGGACAGGAGACAGTCCGTCTCTCTCCGGAGCGCATCGCACTGTTCCCTGTACTCGGTCCTCTCCCGCGACGACGCCCCCCTGCCTGGCACTGGCAGGACTGGCAGCTTCATGGCCATCTTCCTTCTCTGAGAGATGTGCCAGATGGCAAAAACGGCAAATGTCTTGCCGAAGCCTATCTTCTTAAGGACCTGGTACCTCAGTTCGCCGTCTTGTCCCACTGGGACGTAGAGGCTATCGTCGTCATCCTCTAAGCACAATGCGGACAACGTCATAGGAATCTCATTGAGGGCAGTCCTGCCCGGGCCCCCTGCCTCCTCGTCGTCCAAGTCCTCGGGCGCATCAAACTCATCATATATATCGATATCCGACATGATTTCCTACTTAGCTGGACTGGAGTAGATATCTGTTATCCGTCGACGATAAGGGGTATCTTGCGTGTGCGAGCTGCCAGAGAGCTCCCTGGAGATAGGTATCCTGGCTCCCAGTCCTTCCCCGGCCCACGGACGGTCCCCCCTTTTATATGCATCCTCGACGATCAAGACGCATTGAGGGCATCGCCCTAGGCACAGAGCGAACAAAGAATTTGCAACGACGACGACAGGGTCGTTCGACCGGGCCCGGGGATTCGGAATAAACAAAGAGCGCCGGAAGCGAGTCCATTGGAGGTCCATTGTACTGGTCCTCTCGCTGAACACGTCAATTCCTAGCCATGCGATTCTGTACTCGTCCTGATCGGTAGCTTTGTTGCTCCCAGCGTCCGCCTGGGATGAGTTCTTTGTTCCTCGCCAGACCGCATGCGGATCGAGGAACAACGACCATGAGAATGACACAGGTGTGTCTTTCAATAAATTCAGCCTCATGCCGCGACGTCCAAGAACCTGTGCTCCTGATGCGCCAAGAACGCGGGACCCTGCAAACGATGATCAGAGTCCGCGAGGTTGGCATCAAAATTGCCTAGGGGCTGTCAGGGGTATACTTTTGAGAATATGTACCCATTTCGGCGGTCATGTCCTCCCTAGGCAGATTGGGGCCTTGAGAGCTTCCCCATTGCGTAAGTCATCACCGTGGTCTTGACAAGTGATTGCCACCGAGGCGAATAGTCTACATGACTGATGGCGAACATCACAACAGTATTCACGCCTTTTTGGAAAAGGCATCCCAAGGTAGCAATGCTGTCCCCTCCCGATGCCGGCCCCCGACGAATGGACTGAGCGCCCAATCGCAGGCTGGCGGTGCTCTTAAAGTTAAATCGTTCGTTCCGCCCCCGTCGCCGCTTTTTTGAAGCATCATGCAGTGTCACCGCCACCAAATAAAGATGTCCTGGGCCTGGGACTTCGGCCAAAGCCGTCATCGTGTAGGAGTCAGCTTTGGCGGTTGACTAGGCGACTGTCTCTTCGTATGGTTGGAGGTCTGGGACCGGCCTGGGCGAGACAGCAAGCAATGCCGAGATTCTTTCCAAGGGTTCCCCAAGCTTCAATGCCTCCTATCATGCACCCTGCCTCCAACGGTCAACTCACCCGCCAAACTGGTCGAACACTGTTCCTTGTCACGTTTGGACTTTAAGGACAGACCCCCAGGATCGAGATTTATCCACAAATGGCTAGTCTTGCATTGCACCCTCAACCCCTGAATCCAAAGTTGCGTAAACGAGGGAAGTGCCGCCTGGCTTTTTGGACGTTATAAGCCGGCGTCCAGCGCTCCCGTGAGGAATCCTCCTCGTTTTCTTCAGTTAAGCCACCGAATACGGACGGTAGTTGTTCTCCTGCTGTTCTCTAAGCAGTTTTGATCAGGGGAGGCCGGGCAGCCCCAAACCTGCTGTGATCCAGCATATTCTCGGAGAGTTTCAGTGTGATCCTGCAACCCCTTCCCTATCATTCCTTATATCTGGCAGTGAGCTCGGCTCTCGTCACCGTGGGATCGTTGCGTCCTCTTTCCTTCTCGCTGCTATCTTCGCTCACATGGGTCCAGCTCGCGGTGGGCCGGCCTTCGAAATGCCACCACCGTCAAGGGAAAGCCGTTCCCACGGCTTGTTGACGCAACCATCGAGGACCTCGCAAAGGCATGGAGCAGGGTCTCTTCACCAGCGTCGACTTGACCAGGGCGTACATTGCACGCATCGACGAGATCGACAAGGACTTCCGTGCCGTCATCGAGATCAACCCGGACGCGTTGGAGATGGCGACCGCCTTGGACAAGGAGCGCGCCGAAAGCAAAGTGCGCGGGCCCATGCACGGCATCCGCATCCTCCTCAAGATGAGTATGGCGACCAACGGCAAACATGAACACGAACTGCGGCTCCGTTTTCCTCCTCGGAGCCAATTTCCCCCGCGGCGCGGCCGCCGTGGCCAGGGTGCGCGAGAAGGGCGCCGTCCTGCTCGGCAAGGCCGACATGAGCCAGTGGGCCTGGTTCCGCAGCAGCGACGCGAGCAACAGCAACGGCTGAAGAGCCCATGGCGGCCAGAACATGGACCCCAACGGCAGCTCCAGCGGCAGCGTCGTGGCGACGGCCATGGGCCTGGAGGCGGCGGCTTTGGCCACCGAGACGCACGGCTCCGTCATCTCTCGCCGGCCGAATTCTCGAGTCTGGTCGGAATCAAGCCCACCGTCGCCAAGACGGCCCCGCGACGCCGCCCGCCTGCTGCAGCCCATGGTCGGCCGCGACCCGCGCGACAAGTACACTAGCGCGATCCCATTTGAGGAGGCCAAGACACCCAACTACGAGGCGGACGCATCTGGGTGTCCTCGCGCTTTTCAACATACCCGAAACGGATCCCGTCATCAAAGCGTACCGGCCCGCGATCGAGCTGATGCGCGGCGCTGGAGCCGAGATCGTTGAAGCCAACTTCACCGTGGCCAACGAGTGAGCGTGGGATATTCCTTTCCTCTCCATGTTTTCAGTCGAGTTGCACAGTGACAGAAAAAAAAAAAACAGAAAAAAGCTGACGCCAACACACCACTTAGATGGAATATCTCAAGCAGCGAAAAGCCTCCTCCTCTTCGCAAACATTTCTCACCGCGCTGCCTAAATTCCTGGCCGAGATGACGGTTGTCAACCCGGGCGGGCATCAGGAACCTAGCTGTCCGACGTGCGGACGCGCAAACCCAGGCAGACTCGTGCGAGGAGGGGTTCTCCCGCGCGCGCGGGACACCCAGACGTAGGACGTCACGCTGGACCGGCAGGGGGTTCGGAAACGAGGGACCCCCGCGGGCGGCAAAGCCGCGCTGGTCGAGAACCTGCGCCTGGGCACCATCGAGCGAAACCGGCTCGACGCCCTGGTGCTGCTCACGAGCGTTGTCCCGCAGCATGGCCACCATCGTCGGCGCGCCCACCGTACCATGCCCATAGGGTACCTGCAGCCTGGCACGTCTGTTGAGAAGAATCCTGGTAGGATTGGGTTGGTTCTCAAGGCGCCTAATATCCCGTAAGCATCAACCCCATAGCTTGTACCTCTTGACTAATACGGTGGTGGTGTTGCCTGCAGCTTCGGCAAGGCTTTTATGGGTGCTAGGTTCACCGAAGAGAAGCTGACCGGGCTCGCGTTCTTGTACGAGCAATGATCGTCCCTAACGCTGGGTAAGAGACATTATGGGCTTCTAAGCTAAGCTGTGGTCTGGACGGGTATAGAGAGTATCTAGCTGCGTACACTTGGATAAAAAAAC
The DNA here is from genome assembly GCA_000193285.1 of Magnaporthiopsis poae ATCC 64411. Classification (NCBI taxonomy): domain Eukaryota; kingdom Fungi; phylum Ascomycota; class Sordariomycetes; order Magnaporthales; family Magnaporthaceae; genus Magnaporthiopsis; species Magnaporthiopsis poae. Next base: position 2,161,274 of record GL876968.1, read on the forward strand.
ATGTTCCCGTCGTTGCTTGCGCGCTAAAAACAAAAAAGCATGTTCTGTCATCCTCCCGTCGCTGTTTGCGCGCACCGCCGTGATTTCGAACATAAACTCGGGTCTTGACAGTTATCAATGATGACCGGTATTTTCACCAGGATCTCATGTCCCTGCAGCCTAGCCTACCTAGGGTGCAGCGGCAGTCGAGGGTCCCGGCGCGGCAGACGTCGGGCCAGGCGCGGGGGACGGCGCCTTGGGGTTGAGCGGCTTGCGCCCGTACACGATGTTACTTGGTTTGAAGAAACCGCCAACGTCAGCAAAGCGTAGCAAAACAGCAACGTGCATGCCAGCTTAGAAGGCGTCTAATGACTTACATGTGCCAGTAGGCATGGATCTTGGTGTTCCGGAGGTCCTTCCTCACCTGGGCGACGAAGACGAGAACCTCCTCCTTGGTCCAGCCCAGGCCGCGAGTCAAGGGGGCGAGCGAGGCGCCCTCGAGGGCAGAGTGCATGTTGTCCAGAGACCACAACCCCAGCTCTTTGTAGTGCTGGTCGCGGGGCCAGTGATTCATGGGCCAGCGGAAGACGTTGTGGCTCACGTCCTCGAAGCCGACGTCCTCCATGTGCTTCTTCCACGTCTGGTCCGCGGACATCAGCAGCGGCCTGCCCATGTTATTCATGCCCTCCATCACGACTTTCTGCCAGCGACAGATCGGCGCGTCTTCGCTGAGCGTTCCATCGTCACAGACAAGCGGGAGCACCATGTCCTGCGCTTCAAAGTAGCCGCCGGGCTCCAATTGACTTTTTTTCCCCGTCTCCTGTCAGTATAGGGTTTAGTAAATGCAAGTTGCGTTTGCTTAGTACGTACTTGAAAGCCTTCTCGACGATGCTTCTGTAGTCGGCGAAACTCCCTGTCATCATTCGGCTGAATATGAAGTCGAACTTCTTGGACCATGTCCAGTCCTTCTCGATGTCGTCAATCTTTTCGGACACGGTACTTAGATTATTAGCATTCTCTTCCCTTGATGGGGTATCCGATATGATTACCTCGAAAGAACAGTTGGGTGGCACGCTGGGGAAATTTTTGAAATTGTTAGTATGAGTTGGTGGGCCTGGCCGGATGCAACAGGGATCGACTTACAAAGCTGGCTGGACCGGGCTGAGGTCAACGCCGATGACCTGTCAACAATAAAATATCGGCTGTTAAAGTTGTTCTGTTGGGTCGGGCCGCGGCCGTCGTCTCATTTTGGCTTCCCGGGAGGGCGATGATTATTGAAGATCCATACCTCAGCTTCCGGATGGGTATCCGCTGTCGTAGATGCACTCGGGTCAGTCGCAATGGAACATGGTGACAACCTCAACCTGCAACGGAGCGGGGACGGTTTGCGTTGCGAGACTTACCGTAGTCCATAGCCCAGATGCCAGTTCCTGTGCCAAGATCAAGAACTGTGTGCGCACCATCATTTTTGGGGCAGAGGCAGAGTCTCCCTTGGATCGTGAGGGTCATCAAAGAATGCTGGAGATCTGTGGGAGGGAAGGGGGTAGAGTGGTCAGATAGGTCCCGCCGCCACATCAAAATTGGCGGTTCAATTCTATTGGGCTCACCAAGCCTCTCAATCTCTTGCTGAAAGCTCGATAGTTTTGCAGCGCAGCAAAGCGTAAATCAGTGGACGGTTCGACGCCTGAGGCCCCATACGGTAATTGCTTGGAAAGAACATACATCGTCATTGGGGAGGAAATATTCTAGCCGGAAACAGATGTCAATTGTCAGCATGGCAGAAACATCAAGCCAAAAGATGTACAGATAACAGCGGCCATCATACTCCCGGCACTCATGGCATGGTAAGTCCTGCCATTTTCCTGCTGGTAGGCGAGGATGCTCGACCGAATGGAAGCCAGCGATTCCCGCAGGGGCTTTTGATCGACGGCGATGGAGATGGCGGGGATCAGTCTGGGTCTGACTCGGCGGGGTGCCGGGCACAGCTGGATCAAGCTCTCTGGAGTGACCCAAACTCCACTGCCGACTGGGGCCGACGGCTCGTCTCGATAGCGGGCCGGCGCACTACCCCGGCTTGAGCCTCGATGGAGGTGGGATGGAGCAGGGGACGAAAGGTCAAGGTCTTCGTACCACGTCAAGGGCGGAGTCGCCATCGTCGCTGTCGCGGTCCTGCACATCAGGCTCCTGTCATCGTGTTGGGTGGCAGAGGTCAGCGTTGGTGGGGTCAAGGGTGCACAGGTCGCAAGCCTGGATGCCAAGTATCACACTACCGCGTCCGAGTCCGAAGATTTGATGGACGGGAGAGTTATCTGCAGTTGGAAGAAGACCAACGGACAGCGTATGTGTCCACGGTGAGCTTACAATTTCGGGCTCCGCGGCCGGGGTCTCCGGAGGATGTTCGTTGGCCATTGTCCTTGAAGGGCTGCGTCAAGCCTCACGAGTCAAGTGAGTCAAAGAGGCCGGTTTGGTGGTTGGCGCAATTCGAATTGGGGCACGCCCTTGCTGTCTCAACGGTGCGGAGGTGTTTTTTTAAGACACGGCCGGCGAAGAGCAGCAGGGTGAAGAGGTGGAAAAAGAAGAACAGGAGAGCAAGCCTCAAAATAAAAAAAAAAAAAAAAAAAAAAAAACCAACCAGGAGCTAGGAGAGAGAACACACTCGCCCGATGACGGCTGCCGCCCAGGTTTGCTCTTCGGTCGAGGCTTCCATGCGGCGGTTTGTGCCTACCACTCCAAATTGGACCGCTCTGGATTTCTCCCCCCTCACTTCCAGATTAGTTAAACAGCACCCCGGAAGGCACGACAGATCAAATGGCTCCCCTCTGCTGCTGCCGGGCTGGAAGAAAAGCAATGAGGAAAGTTTTATCCAATGCTGCTTTCACGGTAGCACCCGAACTGTTCATTGGAGCGCCTGCCCTGGTCGGCAAGTGCGGTGTGGGGCCTTGATCTGCCCGCTGCTCTTATCCGGCCAGGGGCATTTCGTTTGCCTTGCGGTTCAGTCTTGGCGAAAATGCGCACCAAGAAGGAAATCCACCGATCACAAGTACTATGCCCAATGTTTGTCTAACCTCTAGCAGGCTAACTTGGCGAGGCTAGGACGGGCGGGACGATGTGAAGGCCGTTAGGGCCGTCGTGCTTGGATGTCCGAAGGCGCCTCTGCCACCAAGGTACATACTTCGGCCATGCTGACCGCCGCCTGGAAGGAAACATAGGACTAGCGTGTCTTGTCACGGCATGGCAACCGCAATGCAAGCGGGGAAAAGGGAAGAACAGAAAGCAAAGAGGCAGAGGGGAAAAAAGAAAGGGAAAGGCTCGCTCGGTGTATCCACAGCGGCTGAGGGCGCGTGGCGTGGTTGCACCGACGGTGGCACAAAATTGTGGAAAGCGATCGGAGCATGCAAGGTTGTAAAGGGCCCTGCAGAAAGCCGGACCTGCAGAGGCCCACATCAAGCTACCTAACGACCTACCTACCTATCCATGTGGGACTTGACGGGCAGCTGGCTGAGTGGTTATCGGGCTGCAGCTGCGGGCGCTTCGACGGCCACTCCACTGTGCTGTGTGCTCCGACTGCGGGTTATCCAGGTCAACAGACCAGTCGGGTGGCTTCGCCTACCGTTGAGGATATCCCCATCCAAACCACTTCCACACCTCCTTCTCTCCATCCAACCCCGAGTCCATTCACCACCACAGTGTTGTGATACCCTGGATACCTAGGTACTGTAGACCCTCACGAGCGTGGCTATATAGGCTTGTATTGCTGCTTATGATCGATCCATGCACCCAGACGGACTCCACGACTCCCCAAACTTCTTCTATCGGAAAGCCTCCGACCACGCTGCCACTTCGGTGCCAGCAGATCAAGCTCCACCGCCCCATGCGGCCACCCGTGCATCTCATCACACCCCTCGTCGTCTGCGTGGTCGGCGTTCGGCTACTCTCGAAAAGCGTATTGACAGCTTCCAGCAACTCCACATTCCTCCAGCCGGTTTAGGTGGACCTCGTCTGTCCACTAGCCACGCGCCCCGTCGGGGGTAACTCAAGCTGGACCGCCAATCATGGCAGGACGAAGCCGATGTGTGGACACAAAGTGCCTACCATCCCTCCGCGTCGGGTTTTCCCTGCAGGCCATCCGGGCCGTCAGCAGGCACCGGGGAGGAAACCTTGCCGATGCTTTACGGTTATAAGGCATCCCCGACGGATAATGTCTCCCAGGCTATCGACGGCATTAGCCCCAACAGTAGCGGCGGGGGCGATGTCCTCTGTTTGGTCCGCTTCGCCCTCCCCTCCTCGTCAGAGTCATGACACCACAGGGCCACCGAAGATCTCTCGAGTGCTCCCACTGGTTCCGACCCAGTCTCGCCGAGACTAGCTTCATCTATAACGGGGCATGCTGAAGCATATCAGGGTCAATGGGACTCCCCAGACTCCCCAGATTGCCAGCGAGGAGTCCGTGCGCTGCTGTCCGATGTTCCTATTTTGCGTCTGATATTGGCTCTTTTTTCTCCTGTTCGCTTTGTTTGTTTAAATCTCGGTGACTGCGGATGAAAAATAACGGTGCAGTAAGTGAGCCGTCTTCGTGCTTCCACCGTGCACCGGCCTAAAACAACGGCCTCGTTTGTATGAGCAACCGCAAGACCCTGCATATCTTGTAGAAGCACGGAGCCACCTGCTCCCTGCAAGTCACACAAGCAAGCTCACCGTTTCCGCCTCCCCGAAGGGTCGAGTAACCCTGGAGAGAGGGGGGAGGGCAAAAGATACACTAGCAATCGATCGGACGGGGCAAGGTCCCAGCATCTGGTAGCACGCCAGACCATGAAGCCAGGGAGAGACCTCTGGGGTGTCCCAGGCACGATAGATGGTGCCCAGTGGACGGCGGTCGCAACCCCTGGGATTTGGATCCTGGGTGCTCTCGCCCTGCTCGCTGGTATTTTCCGTGTCCGGGACTACCTTCGACTGCGGCACATTCCCGGGCCCTGGCTGGCCTCATGGACAGACTTCTGGCTCATCCGTAGCCAGTACGGCGGCCGCATGAACCTCGACCTGGACGAGGCTTGTCGGAAATATGGTACGTGGGCGGCGGCATGCTGCTTTCCTCTGATCCGTCCTTTCAGCTGCTTCTCCGAGTTCCGGCGTCATCCCCTACGATCTATTCTCCACCAATGCTTCCCCGCATACCCTGCTCCGAGCCATTATTCGGCAGGTCGCAGGATGCGTTTCTTCCATCGTGGTCAATGGATAGCCTGCCATAGACGCGGGCGGCTGCATTGCCGGTCGGGAAGAGCGAGGAGCCGCTGTGCCAGGGTCATAGAGGAAATATGGGCAAATCACTGCGGCAGAGCAGGCTGGAAGTTACCCAGCTGTCAAATTTCCGGCCAGCCAACGCCCTTCCTATCCGCCCTCCTTGATGATCATGCTGTGTTACCAGCAGCTCACTGGATTATACCCCTGCATACGGGCTCGCCCAGGATACGCTGACAGACGAACCGCACCCGAGCAGGCAAGGTGGTTCGCGTGGCCCCAAACTGGGTCGTCTGCGCCGACGCCGAGGAGATTCGCAAGATCTGGGCCGTTCGGTCCTTGTGGCGACGCAGCGTCTGGTATCGGGGCTTGCGCGTAGATCCGCGGCGCGACAGCACCTTCACCACCGTCGACGACCAGCTGCACACCGCCCTCCGCTCCAAGCTGGCTCCCGGCTACAGCGGCAAGGACGTCGACAATGTGCACAAGCTTATCGACGAGCAGATCGCTTCGTTTATCAGCCTGCTCGAGTCCAAGTACCTCTCATCGGACACGAGCGGCACAGGCGGGGATGGTGGGGAGCCGGCCGTCTACCGGCCCGTCGACATCGCTCGCAAGATACAGTACTTGACGCTCGATATCATCTCGTCCCTCGCCTTCGGCCAGCCTCTGGGCAACCTGGCGGCCGACGACGACGCGCTGGGCTACATCCACACCATGGAGAGCAACATGGTCGTTATGATGACCCTGGCCCTCTGCCCGCAAATCTTCCTCCCGCTGCAGTCACGCCTCCTGAGCTGGATGGTGCCCAACGTGCGCGGCATCGCCGGCATCGGGGAGGTCATGG
>GL876968.1:2170406-2182488 GCA_000193285.1 Magnaporthiopsis poae ATCC 64411
CGCTCGGCAGCACCGAGACCCGCCGCCTGCGCGGCAAGGAGGGCGAGGTCGACTACAGGTACATGCCGGACCCGGACCTGGGCCCTATCGTGGTCGGCGACGACGTGGTGGCGCACCTCCGGGACACGCTGGGAGTCATGCCGGACGAGGAGATGGACGACCTCGTGGCCTCTTACGGCCTGTCTGAGACGGACGCGCACGCCCTCATGCTCCTTGACGACGGCGGGAGGCTGGAGTTCTACTACAAGGTCGTGGACGCGCTCGAGGCACGCATCGCCGAGGCTTCGGGCGCGACGTCGGCCGAGAACGCCGTCGTCGTCGATCTCCAGTCGCGCATACTCGCCGCAAACTGGATCCTCCATGTGCTCGGCAGCCTCACCTCTGAAAACAACGTGCGCGACCGCGCGGCAACTGGGCTGGAGCCGCGCGGGCTTGAGGTGACGCCCGAGGGCGACGCCTTCATCCGCCCCGCCGACATGGCCGACATCCTCTTCTTCCTGCACTCGGGGAGGATCCGACAGGGCACGGCCAAGGACGTGCTCTTCGCCGTCTTCAACGGCACCGTCCCGCAGCACTACCTGGACGACGCCCCCGACGGCGGCGGCTGCGGCATCGAGCGGTACATCGAGGAGAAAAGCCTCTGGTTCGCCGAGCTGTCCGAGGACGGGTACGTGAGCCTGGCCGAGTCTGTGCTGGACGCCGAGGAGCGCGTGCTAGAGGAGTTTCTGGGCGGCGAGCAGTACCCCGAGCGCAAGCTCATGTTCCTTGTCGGTCAGATGATGAGGTCGGAGGCCAGGGACCGCTTGGACCCGGCCAAGGTGCAGCGTGTCATGCGAGAGGTCGTCGACAAGCGCATCGCGTGCATGAGGCCCTGACAAGCTGATGACAACACTCGACATGTTCGTCATCTGTGATAGTTTCCGTCACTACCTGCCACCTACCTACTTGTACACTTATACACACCCCCTTCATACCGGCACAATTGTCACCAGGGTGTAAGTTTCAAGCCCAAGAGCCCTTTATTCTTGAAAACCCTACAAAATTACTACGGAGCATTCCATCCCACTATGTGGCAGTCATAGCCACCTCAGTTTCGTAATCTTACTGTGCGGATATCAGGTCTGGCAGCTATCACTGATGAGTCCAGGAATGCTCGGGAGTAGACGCGTTTCGCCCTAGGAAAACTCTGGAACCGAGGAGGGCAACTTTTCAAAGCCTAGGGCGGGGGCAGTGACAGGCTTCCTGGGTTTCCCTTGTCGAAACGCCAAATTTCAGGTGAGGTGGGCGGGGAATTTGGTTTTACTTACGATGGAAGCCATTAGGAAGTTTCTGGACTTACAATGGGAGGTTTGATTTCGCCGCTACCCAACGAAGAGAAATACAAAGAGCTGAGGGCAGCATTGCCCAAGGCAGTTGTTTTTCCCTTTCCTCTCTTCTCTTCTTGTTGTTGAGTACATGCTTCCATTGAGCACCTCGCTTTGGGGTGCTGTGCCACACGCCACGCATCCGGATCACATAATGGCTTGTGCATGGTTGGTGTGCAAATCTTACCAGACCCCACACATCAGAATTTTCCTCGCCTGTGTTTTTGCCTGTCGGCAACACGTCGGTCTTCAGCATCACTCGAGATATTTGGGCTTGCTTCTACCAAAGAAATTGCCCTTGCTTGGTCTATTGCCGCTGCTGGCTTAGGCTTTTCTTCTGCGCTGAGCAAGCCGCTCTCAACAGCTGGGCCTCCCTCCATCGACACATGGCCCAGCGTCCAGTCAGACTTGACCGGCGACAGGAGCAGGTGGTTGACATTGCCCGCGTTCTCGTATCTTGCAGTCTACTTGACCTGCGTGCACTCGGATTCAAATTGCGTCACTCTAGGTCCTGCATCAATGGCTGTTTGACGCTCATTCCATCCGAAGACTGATGATATGACGATCTTCGAGATCTCGCGTTGGTGAACCGGTCGGCTCAGACGGGAGGCTAAAGTCAGTCTCGCTGTCCTGATGGGCCAGACCCTTATCTGCGACGCCAACATGTGACTAGGTGGACGGTCTAGCTCCAGAAAGGAAACGGCGTTCATCGTGGAGAAAAGTAAAGGGGCAGCACAGCTAGCCTGCGTTCCAGCGCGAGTTATCGCGCCGCCCATCTTTCACGGGGTCCGACGGCAAGTGGCCCTGATGTTCGGGGTAGCCATCATACCCCCAGCCCTCTCGCTGCTTGAGGAAGTACTGCAGCCTTGCCTCCTTGCTTAGTGTTGCTTGTTCCATCCGTCTGTAGCCTATATCTCTGCTGATCATGTGGTGTGTATGGTCTCGTGCCTGCACCATGTTCGCAGACCGAGACGTAGCCTGCGCCGCCTGCGCCCATACACCGACAACGGCAAAGACACAAATAATCATGACGAAGCCGCCGTTGGACATGAAGACAGGCACCTGCTTCTCCTCCGTGCCGCCGTTCTGCCGCTGATACCAACGCTCCCAGTCCTCCCACGTGGCGTTGTTGGCCGCGCTGTTGGGGTCGGAACGCCATTCCTTGTCCCTGGCGCGGGACCAGGCGCGAACCTCCTCCGCGATGACTCCTTCACCCCAGCCCGCCCCGCAAATATCGTAGTCTTGCCGCTTGGCCGGGTCTGATAGAATCTTGTTCGCGGCGACTACAAGCCGGTACCGCTCCAGTTTGACCGCGCGGGACAGCCCTCCCAAGTGCCCCGCCGCGTCCGGTTCGATACCCTCGTCGTGATGGTCGTATTTGTCAGGGTGGTAGAGTTTGACGAGCTCGTAGAACCGTTTCTTGCTGTAGGGCGCTTTGGCCTCTTGGTTGAAGATCTCGTAGGGTGTTGGTCTCGCGGTCTTGGGCCAAGCGGCCAGGCGCTCAGCCAGGCGCTCTAGCTTGTCGTCATTCGACACTGTTGCGTAGCCGCGGTTGGGGTCTCTCGAGGGATCGCATCTTGTACTGGGTGTGTAGGTGCTAGGTTGTCGCGAAGGAAAGGGGGATGACGTTATCGCTGCTGGGCAGGGTCTGGCGGCGCGGAGGCAACCGCTGGAGCAACTGGAGCCCAGCGCTTTGCTGAGCCACATTATGAGGAGTCGAGAAGTACCATTGTAGGCTTGATGCTGAGGCAGACCATCAAGCCATGCGATCAAGATATTTGGACCAAGTTGAGACCAGCGAAGGGCGCTGCGCAGTGGCGAGATCGTGCTTGCTAAGCCTTCGACGGCCTCAAGCACCCCGCTTTCGAGTTCGTCGAAGGCTAGCTAAGAGCCAATAGTATGCTGACTTTCAGGCGCTCGAGCCACACCTTGTTCGGCTCAATTGGACCGTTCACCTTTATAGCCGCGGGTGCCGTAGTCACGTGGCAGACGGGTCTCCGCCTTGCCCTTCGACGATTTTTATCGGTGAGGCCGAAAGAAGCTGGCCGTCACTTGAGGTCGAGCTGCCACCACCACAACTACCAAATTCGACAACCACGTCAGCCAGCAGCCGTCTTCCGCAGCAACAAGAAGTCGCTGAAATCTCTTCCGTATCCAAGACATCCACCCTACCAACCAACCATTCTCAACATCGTCGCAGACAGCCCACAGAGTAGCCCCACCTTGTTTTCCGGCATCGAAAAAGGCTCGTTTGCAAAGTCGCCAGCCGGACCAGGCTTGGCCCTCAGCGCTGCGTCTTGCACCTGCCTGCTCTTTAACCTGCTCCGTAGCGGTAGGGCATACCATCCGCGCGTCATTTCCACGCACTCTAGCCTCTTTGACGTCTCCCGCATGAGGCCATAGTCGACTACGGGCCTCCCTTCCCACCGCGCGACGCACTCTTCCACACGGCACCACCCACGACAACGCAAGAAAACCATACCTCACCGCAACTCGAAACAGCTGCGGAACACCGTACAGCGACGCGACGAGCACGCTCTACTACGCTCTATCCCACCCAATATCAGATCAGACGCTTAGTGCAATGGCGGACGCGTTAGCAGCCAAGCTCAAGTCTGCCACATTGAGGTTGGCCTTCCCTCACCGTTTGGGAATTGCGTAACCGTCTGTCTGGTGGGCCTGCTGACAATACCTAGCGATGGCTCCAAGGGCGAGGACTGGAAGAAGAGCTTGAACCTACCCGCCAAGGACAACAGGCAGCAGACTGAGGTATGTGCGGTCGGGCGGCCCTATTTCTCTTGGCGGCACACTCGTCTCACCTGTCACAGGATGTCACCAACACGAAAGGTCTCGAGTTTGAAGACTTCGGACTGAAGAGGGATCTCCTGATGGGGATATTCGAGGCTGGTTTCGAGAAGCCATCACCCATTCAAGAAGAGAGCATCCCAGTGGCTCTGACCGGGCGCGACATCCTCGCCCGAGCCAAGAACGGCACAGGAAAGACGGCTGCTTTCGTCGTGCCGGCGCTCGAGAAGATCAACCCTAAGGTGTCCAAGATCCAGTGCCTGATCCTGGTCCCCACACGAGAACTTGCAATGCAGACGTCACAAGTCTGCAAGACGCTTGGCAAGCACCTCGGCGTCAACGTCATGGTCACGACGGGTGGAACCACCCTTCGGGACGACATCTTGCGTCTCCAGGATCCTGTGCACATTGTCGTGGGCACGCCCGGCCGCATATTGGATCTTGCTGGCAAGAACGTGGCGGATCTCAGCGAGTGTCCCATGTTCATCATGGACGAGGCCGACAAGCTGCTGTCGGTCGAGTTCACGCCTGTCATCGAGCAGCTTCTGCAGTTCCACCCCAAGGACCGTCAGGTCATGTTGTTCTCGGCAACTTTCCCAATCTCGGTGAAGGATTTCTCTGATAAGAACATGATGGATCCCTACGAGATCAACTTGATGGACGAGCTCACGCTGCGCGGTATCACGCAATATTACGCCTTTGTGGAGGAGAAGCAGAAGGTGCACTGTCTAAACACGCTCTTCTCCAAGCTGCAGATCAACCAGTCCATCATCTTCTGCAACTCGACCAACCGCGTCGAACTCCTGGCCAAGAAGATCACCGAGCTTGGATACTCGTGCTTCTACAGCCACGCCAGAATGCAGCAGCAGGCGCGTAACCGCGTCTTCCACGATTTCAGAAACGGTGTCTGCAGGAACCTGGTGTGCTCAGACCTGCTCACCCGAGGTATCGACATCCAGGCCGTCAACGTAGTCATCAACTTCGACTTTCCCAAGAACGCCGAGACGTATCTGCACCGCATCGGTCGTTCTGGCCGTTATGGCCACCTTGGTCTGGCTATCAATCTCATCAACTGGGACGACCGGTTCAACCTCTACAACATCGAACGGGACCTGGGCACCGAGATCCAGCCCATCCCCTCGACCATCGATAAGAGCCTCTACGTTTACGAGAACCCAGAAACCATTCCTCGGCCAATTTCCAACTTCCCAAACCAACAGAACGTTGCCACAGCTTCGGGCTCCGCCGCGTCATCCTCCCAGCCACGGCCGCCCCAGGACAACTGGCAGACCCAGAACGGCCGGCAGAACGGCCCCAACCAACAACAACAACCACGCCAGCCTTACCAGAACAGCAGGAACGGCGGCGGCACTCGCGGCGGCGGCCGTGGCCGTGGCGGTTTCCAGGGCCAGGGCCAGCAGGGCCGCAACGCAAACTTCGGCAACAACTACAGGGGTGGGCGTGGCGGCTCAAACCAAGGGCAGCAACAGCCTGTCCCGCAGTCCTAACTTTTCTCAGCCCTTTGCCCTTTAGTGGGGCGTCCACGATGCGCATCATGCCGCGTCACTTGTCCTTTTTTCTTCCTCAGAATTTGTTGGATTGTATATATTTCTTATTCGTCTTCATACCTTTCTTTTCTGCACCACCCTCATCAGATTCCCTCTCTTAGGATTTTCTATCTCCTCTCATCCCCAGAGGTCTCTCGGTTACACATCCCAGCGACCGGGTTTGTTTGCCTCCAAACCTCTCAACGAACTTCCGGAATTTCGGACGTTTTCACATCGGACACTCGCTTGCCCCGGAACCGGCTTGGGGTTCATATGCTTATCTTCGACGCCACCGGCTTGATTGTTGTGCATCTCTCGCATACACTCACCACACTCTCTCCCTCCGGCTCTCTTCTTTTTTCCCTCTTCTTTTTTTCCCCTCGTCCAGCATCGACATCCTTCCAGCCCCGTCGTTATCGCCGCTCGCATTCTCTGTGTCGATGACAGGCTGCGAAAAGCAAGAAATCGGGTATCCTTCGTAAGTTGGGGCCCAGTGCCGGACTTGCCGTCTGGTCATCTTGCTCTCTTCTCGGCCACCACACTCGGTCGGGTCGCAAATTCCATCCTGCAACATATCTCGATTTCCAGACGGTCCGCCTACTCTCACATGTTCCCCATGGGGCTACCAAGATTCACAAAAGTCTTCCGAGGTTTTATGACGATGGGTGTGTGTGGCGTCTACGTTTGCCGCTCTGCTTCTTGGGTCTCATTTCCTACCCATTTCTTCACTCGATATATCAGGCGTTTAGAGGTGTATTTGCTACCAGGAGGCTTTCGGACGGGGATCAAGAAAACGATGCTTCGAACGGCATTGGCGTTGGTCCTGGGAGTGGCTAGGCAAATATCTCTTCTTGGCTTTCTGGCGTTGGGGGTTTTTCTTCTTGATTGCGTTGTCGGCGAGTCGGACGAAGCAAACGCACTCTTGGGGATGAGGGTATCATGATGGCTCCGGACCGTCGGCTGGGGCGCCGACTTGTTGATTGTTTCCGTTTCTTCGACTACTACTCTTCTTTCCTTCCTTCCAGCATACCCCTTGTTATCATGATTCCCGGCGTTGGTGGTGGACATGATATTCTATCGCCTTCCCACCGACCCTCCCTCCGCGAATCAACATCGACCGCATCCTCGCCGCGCCGACGCCAAGCCACCGCAGTGCCTTACCATCCACCCTACTGCGCACTTCGATGAGCTCTAATCCTCCGGCTATGCCGCAGGATTGCTTGATTCCACCCAACCACAGGGCGCGAACTTTCACAAACACCAAAAAAAGCACACCCTGGGCATCAACCATGTCCACCTCTCCTTTCATCACTTTCACATACCGACAATTCCTGCTCCCGTACGTCCTTGGCTTAAGCCGCTGCACGGCCGATGCAGATACACATCTCCTGATGAAGCCGCAAGCGCCCCTTTTACAACCTCAACGTCGTTGGGGGAACGAGATCTCCAAAGGCTAGGTCCGACGCCGAAGACGTGCCTAGGCTCGTCTCGCGCTGTTTTCATAGCCACGGCACTCACAAATCCAACCGACTCGGTCTTCTCAGTCACGTATCGGATTAACGGTACCGACTACCTACCCCCGTCTGCCTTGGAGCTGCGGCAACAGTAGGCCTTGCTCATGAAAATGGACACAGCACACACGGAGGGAGGGGGGGTTAAAAGAAAGAAAAAGGACAAGAAAAAAAGAGCAAAAAGAACAAAAATGAATTTTTTTTTTTCGGAGAGGGATGGGTTACCAGGGCCCTTCAGCTGAGCGTCCCAAGCAAGCTGAAGTGCATGGAACTTGGGCCACAGGAGGAGTCGGCTTGTCGGCAACCTCATGTACAATTACCCGGGATTAGTTTCCATGACCCTGTTGGCGCAGAGAATGAGTAGCTAGCTCATCCCTGATGTCACATTTCAGGTTAGAGACAACAATACAAATGTGATATCTTCCTCCGCACCTGCTCTCGAGCATGCACTTAGGTGACTCGAGAGGCTAATCTCTATCTTCAGGTCGACATGTTTGTTCTTCCAAGGATGTCTAGCCAAGCCTGCTTTCACCTTGGATCCCGTTCTCCGCCGACGAAGACTGAGTATCGCGGTTTCCCAGGGCGGTTTATGGGCCTAGCCCAGTCTGCTTCCCTGCCGTCCGTCGGCTCCCTTTCCGATTACAAGTTGCTGATTTCAAATCATGTGCCTAGGCGCATCAACCCCGAGGAGTGGAGAACACGCGCAACATCAGCTCGAGGTTGCGGTACTGCTCGTCCGGCTCCAGGCTCCCGTACAGGTCCAGCACGCGCAGGGCCATGGCGGTGTACTTTGCCGCCGTGTCGGCGCGGCCGACGAGGTTGTAGACGCGCGCCAGGAGCTCGTAGTGCTCCGGGAACAGACTTATGATCTGATTGGACCATAGTTTCAGGAAACTTAAACTTCAGAATCAGTCGCGATTGCGAAAGTGAATGAATTTTACTTCGCGGGCACCCCACCGTCAGGACTGCAATAGTTGACATGAATTGGTCAGTAGGTTCGTGTCTGCGAGTTGACCTACAGTTACTAATGGCGCTACGGCTGCCCCTGCCACGATATCGCTACCTCGTGTTGCTCGTGCAGACCACCCCCCGCGCCGCCTCGAGCCGCTCGTCCGAGGCCGCCGTGGCGTCTGCCGCGGCGCAGTGCGCGCATGTGCACTTGAACCCCCACACCGCCTCGAGGCGCTCGCGTCGCGTCTTGGACTCTAAGCCTTCTTGGGTGTCTGTTGGTTTTTTTTTTTTTTTTTTTGGAAGGAAAGGGTGTAAGCGTACTCTCTCTGTATGAAAACGCTCGTTTCGTTGGAGTGCGGATCTCGACTTACAGCTGATTGTGATTTCCTCACCGGGCTCGATGTCTCGGTTTGCTACTATGGCGTTCATGGCGCTCCTTTGGGAAAAGCGAGGGAAAGCGCTGGTGGTAAATATTAGCCTAGGCCTGAAGTCGGTATCTCCCGATCCTCTGGGTCCCTTACTTCGGTTTGCATGCGTGATTTATCCTCTTTTTTTTCATATGTCACATATCAGTCGGTGCTACTCCAGCCCTTCCCGGTCAATCAACCTAGTTCTGGGTGAGCACCTACAGCAACCCGCGGGAACAGGCCCATGTGTGGCTCCCCGTCGAGCTCCCCAGCAAACGAGTTTGTCCGCAGCAGATCCTCGACATCATCTTGGGCGAAGGAGCTGCTCCGCGCCAGAGACAGCACTTGGCCCGGGTCACGCAGCTGGTCCACGGCCAGGTGCAGCAGTCGGTAGCCATCCTGGCGCCTGACAGCCCTGGCGAACTCGTTGGCCGCCACGATGGCTGCGGGCTCGAGCATGATGGTCTCGAACCTGCGGATCTTGCGCGTCGCCAGCACCCCTTTGCCCTTGCCGGGCAGGTCAACGACTTCATAGGACGGTTGATCTGGAGCTGCGTTTGTCGCCGCAGTCTTGCTGGCCCGGGAGAGATGGGGCAGATTCGGCCGCTCCAGGAGGTGCAGGCTGCTGGCGGCGTGCTCGGGCGTCGTGATGATGCTTAGCCCAATCTCGCCCATGTGCGCGTGCGTGTAGACGCAGAACTTGACAGGGGCGGCGCCAGCCGGCTCTGGGATGCCTGGGAGCCGCTCACCCCCGGCGCCTCTCGGGATCAGTATCGTAGAGTTGAGGCACGCAGGACGGTGCGTCCAGGGTGCCCAGCTGGCCGGGTCTTCGGTGGCCGTGACGTCGTCGACGGGCACAGCGCACTCTGTGAACCCGATCGAGTCTACTCTCCCTGGGAAGCCAGCTGGGCATTCACAGGTGAGACGGGACATGGCCAGAACATGAGTGGCGGAGGCGAGGAGCACAGATAGCCCTAGCCCTTGAGTAAAATATTGCCGCCTATGCATGTTTGAGCAGCAAATGGTTAGCGTGTATGGAGACGATGCAAAGGAAGGTGCAACAATACGTGCTGTAAATGACGCTGAATTGTGCGAGGTCGGTCAGGAGCAGGAGATATGCTAGATATTTCGATAAAACTGAAACGTGGGCTTTCCAAAAAGCAGATCGACATTTCGAGATGCTGAATCCGCTTTAGGTAAGAAGGAGCTGGTATTTGCCGGCATGGCAGCAGCCAAGACCTGCAAATATGCAGCCAGAAATTGCAATACCTTTACCCGATGGCTGGGCTACACACCGCACCCGTCTGGGATTGACATTGATCTGCACCTATAATCATAGGATGCGGATAAGCTGCCAACTCGGTTATGTTTGGTCGAAATATTGCCATCGCTGCGAGCGCCTGCTGGGCGTGGCTGAGTGCTCTAGATGTCTCTAATCGGGATTGACATCTTGGACCACTGGCCAACGTGCCGGATGCCTGGATAGAAATAGATTGATCAAGTCCTAGATTGGTGATAAGAGAATGCTTTGGTATCGACGGCCATCTTCCTGTTAAACACTTGGGTTAGATGTACTTCAGTTGGATCGAGCAAATTTGCCACGCGAAGCCCAACCGCAAAGCTGGAACACTGACGAGGCTACGCTAGATAGGCGAACCCCTCCAGCCTGGATGTACGAGGTAGCTACCTGCCTACCTACCTAGGTACCTACCTACGTACTTCCTTTGCCGTTGCAGGCTAGCCTTACAGATCTCGGCTAGTTCCATTGATGGAAAGCAGTACAGAGCGTTTGTGCTGTTGTCGGCTTGGTGGTACCTTCCTAGACTCTACCGGCGCTTCCTCGTACTAAAAAAGTAGGTGCGCTTACCAAAACCTAAGGGTAGGCGGCAGTTTCCTGTACCTAGGTAGCAGACAGAAGTCATGGGCCTACTCCTAACAAAGGCTTTTTCACACTCGTACTTGTACACCTACCCTCATCATCCATATCAACTTTTCTGGCTTTGCATCTGCCTCGTGTAGCCAGAGTATCAATAAATCTCTCTCATCTACCATACCTTTAAAGCAAGAACCGAGCCCAACCGTCCGCATAGCACCTGTAGTCGCCATGGAAACGCCGCGAGACGAGGAACCGCCTACCCCGCGCGACGAGCGGGCCAGCTCGTTGTCGGATGGCGCCGCCTTCTCCTCCGAAGCGATGATCGGAGACGCCAACGACCCGCGAACGGGCATCGACATGCGGCTCCCTCGCAGCGCCCCGGGGCTCGGCCAGTTCGCGAACGGGTGCTGCATGATGCGGGCGTCGTTCGCGCTCTACAGCATGGTGCCCGGCATGACCAAGGAGCGGCTTGAGGACGTGGCGCTGCACCTCTCGGGCGAGGCGCCGCGCCTCGTGCCCCCGCTACGTCCACCACCGCGAGACCATCGACCTCATGGACCCTGGCGAACCCCTGCCCGAGTCTGAGATGGAATCTGAGGACGACGACGACGATGACGACGAGATAGTCAGCCGCAACGGGTTCCGCAATGGGCTCCGCAACGGCAACGGCAACGGCAACGGCAACGGCAACGGCAACGGCAGCAGCTTCTTTGGGACCAAAAAGATATTCGGAGAGCCGACAGTCCCCTTCGCCGCCGAGACCGGGCGCACCGAAAGGATTTTGTCGGCTTCCATGGTCGACCCCCTGGACGAGGGTCTCATCAACTCGGCGCTGACGGGCCGTCTCAGTGCTTACAAGGTATGCTTACGGAGTCTAGACAGGGTCCTGTCGTTTGTGGACGCATACGACTAACCAGACGACTCGATGATTAAAAAGAGCCCGCCAGGCAGCCTGAGGTACCGCCGGTCACTCAGGTCCCACCGCGGCGCCCGTGACCGGCCTGACAACTTTGATGGCGCGAGCGACTCCCCCACGACCAGCTTCGGCGGGGGGAACGGCCGTAGATCCAGCAAGATGGTTGGGTTTTTCCTCAAGCGCTTGGGAGACGACAAAGCAGGCGGAGGAGCCTCGGCCGACGGCGACCAGAGCAAGCAGTCCTCAGAGCCCGCCGCCGCCGGGGGCACTTCTGGCAAATCTTCCAGGTCTGGCAGGAACGGCAACTCCACCTCAGGGCTCTCGAGGAACTCGTCGGTCGGATCCCGCGGCGACCCCGGCGAGCCGCCGCACCAGCGCTGTCCCTCTCGGACCGACAAGCGGAAGTTGAGCATGGCAAAACGGCGGCGGCAGAGCACAGCCGTCTTTCCTGTAGCGGGCAGCCGCAAGACGACGGTCGAGCTGGTGCGGGTACCGCGGCCTCCCGAGGACGAAAAGTTCTGGCGCCCGCCGCCGCTGGTGCGGCCGGGAACACTAACGCCGCTGCTGGCCGCGACTGGGTCACTCCGCATAGTGCTGGTCACCCACATGGCCAGCGACAAGGACCCGCGTCCGTCGCAGTTCGGGGGCCCCGACAACCTCGCCATCGTGCCATGGGCTTTCCTCGTCGTCTTCCGCGACGATGTC
>GL876968.1:2183195-2193325 GCA_000193285.1 Magnaporthiopsis poae ATCC 64411
AGACAGCAGCAGCAAGGAGAGCAGGGCGAGCAGCAGGAACAGACCGAACAGCAGGAGCAGCTTTACCAATCGGAGCAGCCCGAGAAGCAAAGGCAAACCGAGCAGGTTAAGCAGCAGGAGCTGGAAAAGCAGGTCGAACACCCCGAGAAGCCGGAGCAGGTCGAGCAAACTGAACAGGTCGGGCAGGCCGAGCATGCCGAACCAACCGAGCAGGTCGAGCAGCAGAAGCAGGCCGAGCAGATTGAGCGGGTCGAGCAGCCCGAGAAGGCTGATCAGACCGAGCAGCTAGAAGAGCAGAAGCAGGCTGCGCAGGCCGAGCAGGACGACCAGCAGATGCAGGCCACACAGCAGGAGCAGACCGAACAGGCCGAAGGGGCCGAGCAGCAGGAGCAAGAGGAGCAAGAGGAGCAACAGCCACAGAAACCGCAGCGGCCACGCGGCCCCCACTCGCTCATGGTGGTGTACGGCGACGTGACGGGCTTCGCGCAGGGCACGGAGCGGACGGTGCCCATCGACAGCTTCTTTTTCCACCCGCGGTTCACGCAGGTCATGCTGTCGGCCGTGCTGCTGGGCCACCGCTCGCTCATGGAGGCCAAGCTCTACTACGACGTCGACGGCGACGACTACGACGAGGAGCTGTGCTACGACCTTGAGCACTGGTGGTGGGGCATGAAAGAGGGTGGGTGGAGATCAGAGAGCGTTCCTGTAAAAAGGCCTTGGTGCGATAAGAGTAACCCTTTTAGGGATGCGGAGTAGTAAGGAGTGGCTAGGTGTCCCTGCGCAAGCATTTCCGAATGCCCGAATTATCATCCTGTATCCAGCATAATCGGACTAGGCCATCAAAAAGCTTCACCTTCCAAAAACACCTAAAGAAGAAACGAGAGCAAAAGGATAAAGAGCAAAAAATCCAATTTCATAAGTGTGGGGTATGAGTGAGTATGCCTATCATGAACCAGGAGGGGTCGGCGGTTCCCTCTCTCTATGGGATCTCCAGGATCGCCTAGAGAAAAGGACCAGCGAGCCCGAGCTTGTTATCGAACGCCGGTTGATGCTTTGCGGGGCCACCACCGCGATAAATGAAAGAAAGAAAAAGAAGACTTCCAAAATTCACCAACTACCAAATCATTCCATCATCCAATCTCCGTGTCCTCCCCATTCGTGTCCTCCTCCTTGTTGTTGGTATCGTCGTCATCCTCGCCGCCGCCCTGGCACCCCGCCTCGCATAACTACGAGGACGGATCCTCGTGGATGGAAACTGGTTAATACAGGCCCACGAGGATGTCACCGCGTACGCGGGCTGTGAGGTGAACTTCAGCCTCAAGGTCGAGTTTGATGCCGACCGTGAGAACAGCATCCTTGAGCTTGCCGTCGGCCGAGACGGGGCCGCGGAGGAGGTTGCCTGTGCAATGTCATGTCAGGAGGGATGTCCATGTCTGATGGCACGGGGGAACAACTTACCGACGGGGCCGTTGGCGGTTCCGGAAAGACCGGGAAGGGCCGGCTGGACCAGGGCGTTGGAGGGCATCTGCATGCGCATGTTCATGTTGGGAGGGGTCTGCTGGTACTGCTGGGCAGTGGCGACATCGGGGGTCTTGGCGGCCCTGTGTTGCGGTTGGGTTGTCGGTGTCAGTCCAAAGAGTGGGTCCGACGCTGGTGGGGTCTCGGTCCGTGTCGAGAACACAGACGGGATCGCCCGTGGCGAACAGATAAGGCCGGGGCTCGTGCGGGCACCGGCCAGGGCGTGTTTCGAGACAGGGAGGGGAGCTTGTCAAAGACTTACTGGGCGGACATTGTGGCGAGGTAGTTGTTGAGTTGGGACTCGAGAATGGATTGGTATATGAGAGGCGAAGGGACTTTTCCGAGCGGCACGTCGATGGGCAGGCCTCGGTCGAGAAGAAACTGTTCGGCGGGAGAGTTGGTGGAAGAGTTGCTTTCAGAGGTGTCAGAGACTCTTTGTATAGGATCGACTTGTGGCTCCGGCGCGAACCGCGGAGTGGCGAGTTCACCGATGGACGAAAGGGAAAAACGATTGATGTTTTGCGAGTGCCGCCTGCTGGAGGACTGGCTCCGCGCGTGTGATGGGGTGGCAGGGGTGGACGGCTCAGAGTCGTGGGGTAGGGAATAGGCTCTGCTGCGGCGCTGAGCTTGGGGAGTGCCTTCTGTAAAGGTTGGGTTTTCCGATGCCACCCGGACAGGAAGCCGGAAGGAAAGGGTTCTGCGAGGAGGAGGATGGGGAAGTGCTGGCTTTTCAGTCTCCGGTTCTGGAGCCGGAGCTGGTTTCTGTGCAGAAGGTGGTTGTGGTTGTGGTTGCTGCTGCTTCCGCTCTGCAGGAACAGGAACAGTAACAGGAGCGGGAGTGGGAGTGGAAGTGGGCTTGGGTTTGGGCACAGGGGCTTGTTTGGGTGGGGATGCCTGGGAGTCTGGTGTTGATGTCGGTGTTTGTTTTGGGGACTTTGGTGTTGTTGGAGGCGTTGGGGATGGGGTTGAGGTCCGGCTGTCTTTATTGGTCTGGCTGTTGGATCGCGAAGATCGTCTTCCAGCTCTTGACGACCGCTTTTGCTTCGTGTTGGACAACGTGGTGACGGTTGGGGAAGACTCTGACAGGAGATCTGGTAGAGGCTGGGGTAGGGGAGCAGGAGGAGGAGGCTTCTGGGCAGCGGCAGGAGGAAGGGGTTTTGAGGCAGAGGAGATGGGCAGAACAGAGACTGAAGTGATGCTGGGGCGGGAAGACCAACTTGTTCGTTTGCGATTTCTGGATGCGGGTCTTCTAGACTCGTCTGATCTTCTTGCTGCTGGAGAGGCTTGCTGCTGAGTAGAGAGATCAGAATCCATCGTCAAACGAGTTGGCGGGCAGGGCCCTTTATGCACATAGGGATCGGAGGGAGGGAGGGCCCGGGCACGTATTATTGCCGTCGTCGGCCTGGCCCGTCAAGATTCTGGAAGGGCAGCAGGCTAAGGGCAGTCGGCGCACGCCGCGTCGTGGTGTGCTGCCAGTCTCGGGGGAGCCCCCTACTGAGCCGGGCCCCGGTCCGGGAGCGTGTGGGGATGGACTGGGGACCCTGGCCGTTGGAGGAGGACATCATACGACTCGACTGCTCAACTGCTCACTGCGAAACTCCAGGCCCTCGCCGGTCGGCTCGGCGCCATAGAGGAGGGTTACACGGCTACGGTTCGTTAGTGTCCTTTGTCTAACGCGGCTGGCCTCGTCGGCCGCCACACGTATACGCATCTACACATTCTGCCCTGTTGTGTTTCCTCTGCCGCTGGCGTGGACGGCCCATCTGCCATCTCGCGTACAACCCGACGGAAACACAGCCGGACGATTTATCGGCCCATGATCCCCGTGCGAGGCGTCGAGCGTGTAACGACGAAGCAGCTGTCCGAAGCACGGCTCCCTGTCAGCATCCGGGCCTCCCATCAGGCGTCAGGCTCGCGCAGAAACAAAAACAAAGATGAAGCGGACCGCATCAATGAGCCCAGTTTGAGTCGAGAGCACAAAACGCAGCTGGGAGGCGGCTTGCCGGCTGGATCGGCTGTTGAAGGGTCCTTGCGTCCAAGCGCAAGGGTTAAGGGTCCAGGATCCAGGGCTAAGGGTTCCCGCAGCCTGCCCCACAAGCTTAGGTCGCTCCAGAGAAGAAAGAAAAAAAAAAGAGAAAGCTCTCGATGTCGAAATCCGGAGGACCCACACCACATCTGTCGGGCTCATTCCGATGCGACTTCCAATTTCAGCCTGCCCACACGCAAGAGAAGCCGGCATTTCGATGGAAGAACCGCCCCAACCAACCGCGTCGCAATGGCTGCGACCCCTAATAGCGATTTTTCCCGGTGTGCAGCCAGTAGCCAGCCATCAGACCCATTCGCCAGCCGACACGTCGCGCTCAGCTGGCCGCGGCATTGACGCCTCGCCTGCAGGGCGATGATTCATGAGCGGATTAATGCCAGATGTGCTATTGCAGCACACCTACATACAGCAAACCAACTGGCCTCGCCCGTTCGGACGCGGCCGGTCTCTCGGATGCAATTGCCTCAACCGCCCGTCTCGCCACGGGCGGGCGCGCACGCCGTCTATAGGAGATGCCCGCCGCCGTCCGCTTGCCGTCTGCCGACGTTGTACCCGCGCGTCGCACCTGCAGCCCAGTATGGGGCGGCCAGGCGCAAGCTGCACGTCGCACGAATCTGTCGTCTGTATCGGAATCCGACCCTCCACTATAGGTCGGGGCATGGTCACCGCAGCTCGGTGTGCAGTCCGGGCGGCAATGGTGTGATGCGGTTCGTCTTTTCGCCTCTCGCGCCCGAACATGCTCGTTTCCGTCAAGTTGTTGGTAATTCAGGGCCCCGGGCTCGATCCCTTTTCTGGTGCCATGTTCAAATTTGGAAGCTCCTAATCTTACCCACAATGAGGCCATCACGGATTTCCCAGCGTTGCGGCTCTGGCTGTCGCCCCACAACCAAGTCGCGCACGGCTCGCGCCAATTTTAGCTGGCATGTGTAACCGCATTTTTGGGCGGCAACAAAAAGCCCATCTGTCGATGATCTCCGTTTCTGCCACACCAACCCCTTCGAGAGGGCTCCCCGACCCACAACGAAACAGCTCTCACCATCTCGAACCATTTTAGTCTGTCTGAAATAACTCCCGGGGTAAGACCCGCAGCCCCGTCTTCCCCACCACAAGCTCTCGCCGGCGCCCGCAACGGCTGCGACTGCCCTGCAGAGTAATATCGAGCACCTGCATGGCCATGTCGTCGTCGTCGCCGTTGCCCCCTGAAACACAAGAATGGCTCGACGGAGCTGCGCACAACCACCACCACCCTTGTTCCGCCTCTTCCCGAGCGTCCCTTCGGATTGCCTGACCTGAAGCTTGGCCAATAGCAGCCGCCCTTTGTTTTACTTCGGATCGCCAGACGGCTCAATGGCCCCATCGCCACCCAGATACCCCAGATGACTCTCTATTGTTTCTTGTAACTGCGTCGTGCTATAGCCCTGCCGCTGTTGCACTTGTTCATTCCCCAATCGATGGCCTAGTGAGATGGAATTTGCAGATTACCCATGCCTGCCGCCACGTCTCGTGAATCGTCCGGTCTTGCTCCGCCCATCCCATCTTCCAACTCGCCATCGGAACGCTGTCTTCCTTCTGTTTCCGCTCCTCTCTCGCTTCCCCTCGCATTGATCTACTCCTAGTTGATGTTGCAAGAAACACGACACACCCTCAAACGAGAAGGTAGCCCGTGTTCGGTCTTGATCTCTTCTGCTGCCCTGACCCAAAGCTGCTCAAGCTGCCTTGGGGCGATCCCCATACCCTCTTTTTTTTTCCTTACTATTATTCCTTTCATTTTTACTATAGCTCGAGCTCCATAACCTTCCGGAGAGCGCCTGGAGCGCGCACATCACCGCAACCGCGAAGCAAACGAAGCTCCAGCCTCGCCTCCAGACGGAGGCCCGCGTAGTAGCCAAGATGGTGCTCACTATGCTCACCTTCATCGGCGGCTTCGGTGCTGTCTTCGGCTCCGCCGAGGGCATCCGCGCCTCGCAGTCCAAGTCGCGCCGCGAGGAGCACCGGAGCCGCAAACAGAACCTCATCGTCCACTGCCCCAAAGGCTCTCAGTATACTCCGGCACTGGAAGGGAGGCAAATCGTCTTGTCGGGCGGCCGCGTATGTGCTTTGTCTCTGTCTTGCTTTCCTCCCCAGATGCCATGTTACGTGCTCTGCTTTGATCTTGATGACGGTGCGTACCGCAGCTTCTAACATGACCGGCCCAAAAATAGTGTTTCGTCGACACTGGCGTCCTCCACGACCAGCCCTTCGGCCACCCCTTCTTGGGTTACTTCCTTCCCTATCCTGAGGCACGCTACTCGGGCCTGGTCAGCACCATCACAGACGAGGCTCCCATCATGAACTGGATCTTTGTCGACGTCGAGACTCACCAGGTCCGATTCGGCAACCGCCAGGCCTCCGAGGGGCAGATCACCGGGCCCTGGGACGTCACTCGCCAGGACAGGCGACTGACCCTCTCGGGCTGGGAGGGCTTCTGCGCCGTCTATGAGGACGGCGGCGTCTGGGGGCTTTACTTCGACCGCGACGGTGACCTGCTGAAAAAGAAGGCGCCCGGCAAGATCGTCATTGAGCTGGAGCTGGCACGCCGTGAGCTCAAGACCAGGAGGCCTGTCATCGAGGAGGAGTTGACCCCCGAGGAGCAGGCCGCCGCCGTCGCGAAGGCCCAGGCTGAGCAGGAGGCACAGAAAAAGCAAGCGCATCCCACCCAGGGACAGAGTAACAAGGAGGGTGAGCAGAAAGTAGACGAGAAGGCAGAGCAGAAGAAAGATCAAGCTGCAGATCAGAAAGAACAGAAACCAGAGCAGCAATCCCAGGAGGATCCACCCTCGCCGCCCCAGGAGACATCAGTGCAGCGTGAAAAGCAGCCTAAGAAGGAGCCTGAACCGCAACCCAAACCTCAAGCCGAACAGCAGCAACAAACACCTCAAGAGCCGCCACAACACCAGGAAACAGAGCGCAAACTCCAGACACCCCCGCCGACGCAGCGGGAGCCGCAAGGAGACACGCCGGACGAGGAGGAAACCCCTGAACAACAACAACAACAGCCGAAACGCCGGCAGAGGAGAAGAAGGCGCGGTAATCAGCATAGCTCCAGCTCTGACGATGAGCCGCGGGGCAGGGAACCGCCAAGCGAGCAGGTGCGGCCGACTGGTAGCCGCAACTCCCTAAGCGGAAAGAAGCGGCCAGAGTCGCGCGTCTCGAGCTCGTCGCCGCACGCATCCAGCTCCTCGGCCCTGTCCCCGCGCGTCACGGGCTCGTCTGGCGCATCGGGCCGCGATTCGGACTCATCGCTCACATCGCCCCGCGCTTTCGCCACCTCCGACTCATCCCCATCTCCTCGGCGATCGCGACATGGCAACCACAGCACCACTACTCCTCGGTGCGAATCCGCCTCGTCCGAACGAACTTCAGACTCCTCCCTGGCCTCTCCCAGGCCGCTGAGCGCGCCTGGAACCTCGCGCCGGTCACGCAGGAACAACAATAACGGCAACAGCGGCAGCGACCCGTCCTCGCCACGTAACTTCAGCAGCGGCAACTCGTCGCCAATCCCCCGCTCCTCCAGCTCCGAAGCGTCGCAATCACCTCGGCGTGAGCGGAACAACAATGGCGGCTCCTCGTCGCCACGATCTCCGGCCAGCGGTCGGTCCTCCCCGTCCGACGGCCGCCCATCCAGTGCCGGCTCGTCCTCTCCGCCACGTCGGCGGGGCAATGCCAGGCCGTCCAGCATGCCTCCCCGCGCACCGTCCAACAACCAAGCAACGCCGAAAGCATCATCATCATCCCGCAAGGGCAAGGCCCCTGCCGTGCCCGCCACAGCCACCTCGTCGCGTCCCGAGCAACCGCGGACTCCACCGGCACAGACTTCAAACCCGATCTCGCCACGCCTCCCAGCGGCCAAGCCAGAGACCGAGGAGGAGCGGAGGGCTCGCGTGCTCAGAGCGCAGATCCAACAGGCCCAACAGGGACAGCAGACGCAGCAGCGCAACGACGTGCCCCACAGGCAGGGGACGGGCATGTCGGTCACCAGCAACTTTGAGATCACCCCAGACGTCGGCGCCATGCTGCGGGACTACATTGCCCGCTCCGGCACCAAGTATCAGAAGCCGAGCGTGGAGGAATCGTCTGAGGATGATGATAAGATGCCTGCTTCCCCTGATGTGGACTGAGTGATGGCTTCGACTGGACTACCTTTTTTTCTCCTTGTCCGTGTATCATTAGCGTCTTCTCTCAGGAAAGTTGCATCAAAGCGTGCAAAAGCTCGGATTTTTTTTTCGTTCAAAATATCTAGCGTAGGTATAAACAAGGCAAATAGCTTATGTAGGGTGCAAGAGTAATCCACACAAGTATCATATATCCTATGCTAGTGTATAACTCTCCTTCGAGATTGCTGAAGTTATGTGACCTTGTGAACAGCACGTTCCGTCCGTCACGGTCGTTACGTTTGTGTGGAGCAGTCAGGGCAAGTTCTAGATTAATGGCGTTTTTTTTTTCATACAAAAGTTAACAACAGGCAGTTTTTCGCTCTGTTAAAAGGGTATAACTTTTCCAATTAAGTATTTTACGATTTTAGGTGTATTGTTATAATAACGCCAATTTAAGTGCAAAAAACATAAAAACGTAAAACACGTAGTGTAGATCACGACCTCAGGTTTCAAACAACAACTTGCCATGATAATTATATCGACATGATCTCACTAATTACCTAGACAACAGCGAGTGAGAGAACAATAGAGGAGAGCAAACCATAACCAAGTCGCATGGCTGGGTTTTAATAAGTGAATGATATCCTGCATGATAAAGTTTCATATGTAGTACGAGATGTGCTGCTGGTTATATTCATAAAATTAAATGAAGTCCAATACGGTTACAATGAAGAGAGCTTGACGTGGTTAAATATAAGACGAGGTTTGAAACTCGCTCCATTTATTAAAATATCACAAAATTATCGACGTCAGCTTTCTTAATGCTAACACTTTCAAATCTCCGGTCTAGAGTCCTAGCATTCCCTGTTCCGACTCGGAAAGATTACATAGGTGATAGCGGGCACATTAGCGGCGGCGAATTCACGGAACCGGCACCTAGGTAGGTGGGGCGCGGACCACGGGGGTGCTGCCGGGCGCTCATCGACAACACGTGCGTCCTTCAAAGTCGATACCAGCCGTGACGTTGCTGACGAAGAGCGGCACGTGCTCAGGTTCAGCCGGCCGTCTCTGCGGCCGGATACGTACTGGTCCGGCCTGGCCCGAACACGAAAGGGCCTTCCTGTCGGCTGGGGATGCCTAGGTACGTAGTCGTGTTCGGGTACGTAGCCGCGTTCAGGTACGTAGTCGCGTTCGGAAAGCATGCGGTGATGCCGGGAAGCCGGCCCGTGACAGCGAGCGCAGGCCCCGTATGAGAGGATGATATAATTATATGGACGTATGAAACAGACAGGTCTTGAGCCTTAAGATCCCAAATATCGACGGTGGCAGGAAGCCGAACGATGAAAAAAGAACTGGCCGTGCCTGGGAGGCCGGCAACCCCTTAAATTTTAATGATGCAGCTCGGAGGAAGAGAAGAAGGCATCCACTGCGAGTGTGCTGCAAAATGCCAAGAGTAAAAATAGTTGGGCAGTTGAAGGAATGGTTGGCTGGCCTGGCACTAGGCGGAATCTCCATTTATAGGAACCACCTGCCTTGCTTTGTGTGAGCCACGTGTGAAGTTTTGGTGGTCGGGACGAAGGAGGAGGACTCTGCATTTGGCATGTGCTCGGGGCTGTGGCTGGCCTCTGTCAGCAAACATGTAGTCATGTACCGACCGACTTTTGATCCTGCCTCTATAAGTGGTCGCCGATTGTAATACGATCGTGATTGGGGATTTCGGTTCTCTGACGTGCCTCTGCGGCACCTGGAAATAAGACCCGTCCCGCGCGGCCCCCAGGTCCAGGGGCTGGGCCAGCCATGGGGTCGCCGAATCTTTCCCATCTAGGCTTCGGGTGAGGCAGGTACTGTACCATGCAGCCACAACCGCCAAGTCGAAGCCTCACGTCCTCGTTCCGCCCTCTATCGACGTCAGCCTCTGAGCGCCGTGGGGGACTGGAGATCCCTGCCACGAGGCACTTTTGGCACTTTTGGCCCCCAAACATGGGACTGGGCGTTATAAAATCGTCTGAACGCCGCCGCAAAAAGAGGTCCATCACCGACCCGCCGCCGACCTCCGGCCGGGTCTGTCGTCCATGGCAGTAGATAAAGACCAGCCTGCGAGCCCACGCGCAAAGCCTGGCTACTAGGCACCTATCTACCTACGCTCCTCGTTCATACATCATGGAGCCTGTCGCCCAGGAAAGCCCGCGCCAGCGACGCAACCGAAAGGTCAACACGTGTGGTATGCCTTATCCGCAGCAGCAGCAGCAGTCCAGCCGAGCCACCTAGACTTCCTTTTCCACGCAAACTGATACCGTTTGAGTTTGGCCCAAGGAAAAAGACGAGTGTCGTGTCCTGAAGCGCAAGTGCAACCGCGCCCGCCCTTGCTCCAACTGCCAGAAGACGGGTCGCTACTGCGTCTTCTCGGCCGCCCGCTCGGGGCCGCCGCCACCATC
>GL876968.1:2194962-2210247 GCA_000193285.1 Magnaporthiopsis poae ATCC 64411
CCGTTGGACGCGCTGGAGCCGAATCGCCGATGGCGGTTCGCGTTGGCGGCCGTGGTTGGCGGCTGCGATAGGGGCGAGGGGCGCGCCGTCGCAAACGGGGATCGGACAGCCTCCGGCCGCTGGTAATACAAAATGGTTGGCGTCGGCGAACCAGCGCGGAACGGACTCCGGCCCCGAACGGGCATCGGACCGTTGTCGTCCGAGGGCTGGTCCTGTTTGTCCTGCTCGGTGCCGTACTGGTGGTCCCTAAGCGGCAGGTCGCCGCGGCGGTGGCGTGGAGTAGCCGCCGGCGTCTTGAAGGAAACGGTATCGGACGGCTTCTCGTCCGGAGATAGAGAAATGAGATCGTATGGACAATCGAGGAACCGAGTCTCCATCTCGCTGATGGGGTTCTCCATTGCAAAGTATGTACGGTAGTTGTCGACGTCCTTGGTCGACGGAACGGGAAGTCCCTGGGTCTTGGTAAAGGACTCGAGAGCTTGGTCTATGGATTGATTGCTAGAGTCAGCACGCGCCCGCCAGGAAAACAAAACAAAAAGCCTTGTTCAAGGGAGGATACTCACTGTACTGTCCGAGCTTGGCCTCAATCTTTTGGAGGACCTCAGTCTTCTGGACTTGCAGCTCCCCGCCGCGCGGGTTATCGCTGCGCCTGGACGCGGGCAGGATGTGGCTTTGCATACGGCGCGCCTGGGTGTCGGCCGTGTCCAGACGGTGCAGCTGCTCCTCCAGCACGCTCAACTCGTCTTGCAGATTTAGCAGGACACGGTGTTGGAGTGCCTGGAAGCGACGGTAGATTGGCTTGATGGACGGGTGCTGCTGGTGCTGCTGCAGCCACGGTGACGGCGTCGGCATCCCCAAGGATCCGACCGAGGAACCCAGGCTCGCATGGCGTCGGTGAGCGCGGCGCACTTGTCCTTGTTGCGGCTGGTGCTGATGATGATCGGATTCGTGCCAGCCCAGGCAGTGCTCAGGGCCCGACAGACAGGAAGCGAGGAGCTCGTATCCAGAGAGCGGAAGCTTCTCGGCACGCGGGAGGTTCATGGCTGGTTGGGGAGAGCCTCGAGACTTGACCAGCCGGGGCGGGATGTTCGCTTTGCCGCGGGGCATCTCGGGAGTGCCGTAGCGTCTGTGGTACTGCCTGCTGATCTCCTGCTCCAGCTCCTGCAGCTCCTGCAGGCTTCTAGGCTCCCTGAGCTCGGGCGCCGCGAGCGAGTCACCTTTGATGGGCGAGGCGCGTCCTGAGGCATCGCCATTGCCGTTGACGCTCCGCTCAGGACTGCTGCTGCGGTCCGTTTCCGGATCTTCACACACAGCCTCGGAGCACGACGTGGCGCTAGCGGCACTGGACATTCCCGACGAGTACGGACTTGTCATCCTGTGGCTTGGCCTGCACGGCGATCCTCGGGTCGACGAGCCAGAAGGATCGAGGGGTGGTGCGTAGTGCCAAGGCGCTGATGAAGCCGTCCCTGCCGCCTCGACGCTCCTCCGAATAGCCTCCTCGGTCACCTCGGGCGAGTCCTCGTCCAGATACTTGAGGGCATCAGGTACCAACATCGCACGCGGGGGCGACATGTTGGTCTCGCGCGAAGCCGCCGAAGCCCGCCTAGCCGAGGGCAACGCTGGTTCGCCGTTTTCGGCGCCTCGCTCCGGCCGACGCGGAGTCTGAACCACAGTCGAGGTGCTTCCGTTTGAGCTGTCGGGGCGCCTCATACCGAAGCTGAGCGATGCGGACGAATGGGGAGGCCGAGAAAAGGTTTGCCTCCCACGGCGCTCAGACGCGAACCTCTCGTTGTCAAGAAATATGCTCCGTCCCCTGATCCCCAAATCGGATTCGGAGCGGCGGTGCGTCGGCCACGGCTTAGACTTCGGGTGCGGCGGCAGGCCGGAGGCGCCCAGACGCATCATGGTTGAGGATCTGGGTCGGTTTCGGTGGTAGTTGATATTGTGTCTCGGGGACTTGGCGGAGCCGGCAAACGTCCAGCGCCGGTTCTCATCCACCTCCGGCAGCCTCAACTTATCGTCGGTGTCATGGGTGGCATCCCCGTCCTCCAATTCGGGCTCCTCGTGGAGGGGCTTCTCCGCAACCAGCTCCTCGCGGCACACGCGCACCTCTCCACTCGGCATCGCTACTACCTGTAGCTGGACGGTGCACCGCATTATGCGTTAGTATACGAGGCAGGTCACCAGCTTGTTGGGGACTGCTAAATCTGGCAAAAACGTAGCGCAACATTGAAAGGGGAAAGATGGTGGGAAGAACCGGACAGCGCCGTTGAGCCATGGATAAGCATACCTTCTTTCCTTGACTTCTAGCTGGTGTGCTGTGTGATCTTCACACAGCAGAGCGGAGCACCCGGACAAGATAGAGACGTGTCAATGCAGGTATCCGATACTGGACGGAAGTGATGGTATTTGCTTGTGTAGTGGTGTTAGGCGACCAATGGCGAGAGCCCACGCGATGTGATGTGCTGCCTTGGGACCAACGGCGAAAACTCAGGTAAACGCAAATCTCGTCACTGGACGAGCACACGTCGAATGGCAAACATGAATGGCACCGTTGGGCAATATAGCTAAAAATCAGGAAGCGGGCGCGGGTCCCGGCGGAGCCAGGGTATGGTATGTCTGGGCCAGGCCTTTACTCGTGTTTAACACGTCAAGTCCCTGCCCCTGCCACGGCGGCGTCGTCGTGCCCGCCAGTTATCGGGGCATCCAAGTCTCGTGCGCTGGCTGGACCTGGCTCCGGCGGGTGAGGAGAGCGATGCCGTCCTTCTCCACGCTGCGAAAAAAGAAACTCGCCAAGCTGCTGACGAAGCCGCCGACGTGGGATCCTTCGCTCGCGTTTTTGCCAGATGGAGCCCGTCGACAGCGATCTCGAGACGGGGTCTGCTTTGTGCCGCTCGGATTGTGGTCTGATTCTTCTGTCATGGCTGTTTTAGCATCGCGGACAGGCCCCAGCCTACCAGCAAGGGCCCTGGGGAGGGGATCCAGCGCAGCAGTCGAGGGGAGGGACAGGGCTGACATCTCCCGCGCGGCGTGCTCCTCTTGAGCTGTCTCATCGATGCCGCTGCTGTGTTTCAGGCCCTTAGTGACATCCAGGGCTTCCACGCTGGGGCGCCTTCGCTGGTGGGGACGCTCTCGGGTACCAGCAATGGGAGACAGCTGATGATTGGACAGACAGCACGCACGCACCAGGTGCCACCTCGTCTCCGCCCACCCCTTCCAACACCTTGGTGCGGGCGGATGGTGGGACCAGCAGCTGGGGATCGGACGGACGGCAATGACTCGGAGCTTCCAATCTGGGCAGCCGCCGCTTGTCTCTGCCCCCGATCTTGGCAAGCATCAGCCTCAGTTTCGATCCGCGCGCATCTGCTCTGCTCTTCTGCCAATCGCGAGCTCAACAGCGCCCGTCTGCCCTGCGGGCTCCGTGGCTGAGATGGCATTGCCGGACGGCGGATGCTTTGTCCACGAGGATCCGGGGCAGCTCTAGCGACAGGGCCATCTGCATCCGATGCTCGGGCCGTTCATCTGATTTTGCCGAGGTTGCAAAATGTCGGGCCACTCTCAGTAGCGAGAGAATCCCATCAATGGATTCCCATGCTGCTCTTGGCATCGGGCTAAACTTCTGTATTGTGGCGGCGCTGCGGCGGTTGCCACACTCGATGCTTCCATACACATGTTGCACCCGGCACGTCCCATAGTTTAATCACATCCATTTCCGTTTCAAAACATGCTCGCCCGCTTGGCAAGCCATTGGCTCCCCGGCCCGTGGACACAAAACGGCCGTCAGATCCAGCCGAGTGGAAGCGGCAGGTGGGCGCGAGGTCTGTCGGGGGAGCCTTTCCGGCCCCGACTCTTCAACAATTCCTACCTGACAGAGGTCCAGATGCGACGATTAGGTAAATCAACCTTCTCGAAGGCCCAGTCTCATACATGACTGGAGTTGGGGCAAGTCTAGCTAGACGAACCAAACCAAACTCAACTCGGAACGGCGTTGAGACCAAACGGTAGTGTTCGTTCGACCGCGCTAATTTCCCTGGGATGCCAGTTATAAACCGCTGG
This sequence comes from Magnaporthiopsis poae ATCC 64411, assembly GCA_000193285.1. Lineage (NCBI taxonomy): Eukaryota > Fungi > Ascomycota > Sordariomycetes > Magnaporthales > Magnaporthaceae > Magnaporthiopsis > Magnaporthiopsis poae. Next base: position 2,199,019 of record GL876968.1, read on the forward strand.
TTCCTCCTGAACCGTTCCGTCACACTTCCCACCCCAGTCTCATGGCCTCATGATGATGCAATGCTGCACGCTATTGCGACCGTACAAGAGTTCCAGCTTGCTCGTCAGGCGACCTCTCCAGATTTCTGCGTGGAGCAAGTCTCTTTCGAATGCGATGATTCGGGTTGTCTAGGCCCCATTCATGACTGGTGCAGATTCACAACAGCAACACAGGTCACCTTGTCGACGCACATTCACAGCGGCAGCACAAGTCACTGTCGTTGCTCGTGAATTCTAGGCTTGGGTACGAGTAGCGTGAGTATAAATCGTAAATCAGTGCGTCAAAAGGGTTGTTACAGTAGCAAGGCACTCCCAGCACTCCCAGCACTCCCTTACATATACCCTGACAGGGACAACACTCGGGCCGGTGGCTTTCGCTTTCTAGCCACGGTTTGCCTAGGCACAGATCATATCCAGCCACGACCCTCCCTGCTCCAAACAACAACTCCGCCGTGATCGCGCCATGGCGGACTTTTCTCGCATGTCCCAGCTCGAGAAGAACCTCGCCGAGGCGCAGAAGATGCACGATTCCTGGCAGCTGAAGATTGACGACCTAAGGTCCTCGATTGAGCCGGAGATGGAAAAGGTCAAGCGGCGGATTGAGTTTCAAATAATAGAAGAGGAAATGATGCTCGAGCAGTGGTGGGATACCGAAATCGAACCGCAGAAAGAAGAGCTCGCGCTGTGGCTTCGGGCGAGCCTCGACGATAACCGGCTCCAGGAGGATTGATCATGACGGGGCAGCAGCTAGTCCTTGAGCGGGCAGAGAAAAGAGGGAGGCAAGCTTGCCGGCATGCGAGGGGCGGTGGACCACCATGTATACCTAGGAAGGCTCATGAGAGGTGGAGGACGATTACTAATTGGGAAAAACCGTCGCAAAAAAAGGACCTGCATCGCCGTAGTGGGAAGGTGACATCGCGCGGACAGAGAGAAAGGGGAGACAGAGGAGACTCTCCACAGATTACTCCCCGACCTCGGGGAGCAGCAGCCATTGAAATGTGTCCGGGGCTGGCCCTTGGTCGAGGCATACCATCCGACCGTCAACGGCCACGCAGCGTCGCCCTCCTTCCAGCCGCCACCCCAACTCTAGGCCACCCCACGGACTCGCCATGAGGTTCTCACGGGCAAGTGCGCTCCTCGCCGGGCTGCAGACCGTCATCTTTCCGACCGCCGCCCTGGCCCAGGATGGTGGCGCCTACAACACCGTCTCCCTCGACGGCTACGGCTCTTTTTCCGGCACCGTGGTCAACTCGACCCAGTCCGGCCGCACGCTTCCCGCCCCCGTCGACGCTTGGCTGGGAATCGACTATTCGACGCAGCCGGTTGGCGACGGCCGCTTCCGGCCTGTGACATGGCCAGCGTCCTTTGACGGCGTCAAGCCGGCCGTCAAGTTCGGCAAGTCGTGCGTCCAGGGCCCGCCCGGCACCATCCCGGCCGGAGAGGAAGACGAGGCGTGTCTCAACTTCAATGTCTTCCGCACTCAGGGCGTCCCCCTGGACCAGAAGACGCCCGTGCTGGTATGGATCCACGGCGGCTCCTTCTTTCTCGGCTCTTACCGCAGCTTCGACGCCGCCGCCTTCGCCGCCTCCTCCAAGGTGCCCATCACCGTGGTCAACTTCCACTACCGCCTCAACTCGCTCGGCTTCCTGCCCTCGACCCTGTTCGAGGAGGAGGGTCTGCTGAACCTGGGGCTGCGCGACCAGAACTTCTTCCTGCAGTTCGTGCAAAAGCACATTGCCTCGTTCGGCGGCGACCCGGACGCCGTCACCATCGGCGGCCGTTCTGCGGGTGGCCATTCGGTCGGCATCCACTACTTCCACAACTACGGAGACGGCGCCGGCCGCAAGCTGTTCCGCGGCGCCATCCACCAGTCGGGCTCCGTCACGGCCCGCGCGTTCCCGAACTCGACGTACCCGCTCTACGTCCGTCAGTTCGACGAGTACATGCAGTTCCTGGGATGCCCGCAGGACGCGGGCAACGCGGCGGCGCTGGCCTGTCTGCGCGCCGCCGACATCGCCAAGATCCGGGCCATCTCGTCCAAGATCTACCTCCAAGGCGACGGCCCCCTCACCTGGCCCTTCCAGCCGACCGCGGGGGGTCCCCTGTTGGAGAAGTTCGGCTCGCAGTCGGGATACGACGGCACGTTCCACCACGTCCCGACCATAACGTCGACGACGACCAACGAGGGCAAGTTCTACGTGCCCGGCAACCTCGAGACCAACCAGCAGTTTCTCGACTTTTTGCACAACATCTCGCCCGTGCTCAACGCCGCCGACCTGCAGCTGCTCCAGGCCTGTACCCCGACCCGGCGACGCACCCGGACTCGCCGTTCGGCAACTCGCCCAACAGCACGCAGTACGAGCGCATCGCCGCCGCCTGGAGCGACTACGCGTACATCTGCCCGGGCCAGGAGACGGCCTACCGGGCGTCCACGGCCGGCGTGTCCGTCTGGAAGCTGCGGTTCGACACGCCAAACTTCAACCCGAAGTGGCAAGGGATCCCGCACACGGCCGACACCGGCTACACGTGGGACGAGCCCAAGACGCAGCACGTTGACATATCGCACATATACCACGCCTACCTGGCCAGCTTCGTCACCGCGGGCAACCCCAACGTTCACAGGTGGCCCGGGTCTCCCGAGTGGCCCGGTTATAAACCGCCGGGCTATGGCCTCGACTCGGAGCCGGCAGAGCAGCTCGTCGTTCGCCCCGAGGGTGGCACCAAGGTTGAAAAGGACGATATCCGCCGCGAGGCGTGTTTGTACTGGCGCAGTCCCGAAAGGGCGCCTCGTTTAAACAAATAAAGGTCGCAGATATCAGCACATGGGAAAGTTCTAGCGGAAGGAAATTTGGTATGATATCACTGAAAGGAGATTTTTTAGAGGAGTCAATATATGATCATTTACTTAAGTAGGACCTGGGATGAGCCAGCTCCGGGTGATGAGAAGAAGAAGGAGAACAAGAGATCCAGGACCCAGATCCCTAGGCATCCATCTCGGGCACTCATGGCGTGAGTGAATCGTGAGGATGCCCTCCCAATACCCTCTCACGCTGGACGACACTGAATATGAGCCACCCGACAGCCACCGCCGCCACCACGATCACGAACGCGTAGCACATGCGCGTCTCGGCCCGCTGGATCCACTGCGCATCCGCGCCGCCGCCGCGCGCCCTCGTATTGTAGACGGTTCTGCCCCTGCCGAGACGGCCCCAGCAGCGCCAAGCGCCTCGGGCCGCCGGCGCCTCCCTCTGCCCCTCGAGGTCCCGGTCCCGGCCCCTCGGCGGCGAGAGCTCGACGTCGACAAAGCCCGAAGGCGACGCACGTGGTGGCGACATGCTGGGGGAGTCGGGGTTGCTTTGCGTTTCCTGGGTCAGGTAAAACACCTGCCTGAAGCTTGCGTTTCCTGGGCGAAGCTTGTATTTCCTGGGCAAGGTGCTTACCTAGAGAGAAGAGGCTGGCTAGATGGCTGGCTGGTGGACGCGGATCTACGCGGTATGTAGGATAGATAGGTAGAGTCTGCGTTGGCAAAGTTTGGAGTTTTTGGTGGGAAACTTGGCAACCATCAGGCTGAAGTTTTATAGATTTGCCAGAAAAGAACTCTGCAAGATGTCGCGAGTGCGTTCTCAGCGGTATTGTCCTTTTGGGCAGGAACCAAGGGCAAATAGAACAATAATGATAGAGCATGCGGATGAAGCTGACAAACAATGACTTTGATAAGGTCTGCGTTTCCCGGACTGGCTCATGGCTTTGTCGTGTTTGCGAAAAAAAAACAAAGACGAAGACGAACACTACCGTTTTCTGGAAGAGGCGAGCGGTTCTGCTTTTTTTTTCCCTGGTAGTATGCCAAAAGAAGCTTCTTGCGAGAAATGTTGTTTGCGCCGTTTGGGAAAGAGCGATGCTGAAAGCCAAGAATTGCCTATTTCTCATCAAAGACCCCATATCCGCCGCCCCTGTGACCGTGCTGTGAAAGCACCCAACCGTCGTAAATCCATATCCTGTACACATATACATACATTACTCCAAAACGCGTCCAGCTCTTGGTCTACGTCTGGGAAATCTCCGAATAATGCCGCCCTTCCCGTGTCCCATTTCCCCGTATTATGATTAGTGAAATGGAAGTATTGGACAGCTCTCGCTGTCATGCTGTGATTAGAAGGTCATTGTGCGTCGGGACGCCGCCCGCTGATGGTGAAAAGAACGCCGAGAAATGCAACGCAGAAAAGACAAAAGAAAAAGGGTGTGCATCCTGCGACAGCAGGCAGAGGCATATTATGCCGGTGGATGAAGAGGTCCATGGTAGGGAATCGTGCCGTTCCACGACGGGTACTTGGCGGAATGCCAGAAGCCGTCGTCTGGTGTCCTGGTGGCTGGTGAAGCCGTAGCCGTGGCTGTTGTGCTTGGCGCATGTGTCGTTCTGGCGACTGAGATGGTGCTTGTGTAAGTGCTGCCAGTGCTGGAGGCGCCAGTCGTGTTCGTATGGTGGGTCTCCAGCGCTGTCTCGGAGGTGACCAACGCTTGAGTAGATGTTGACACGGCGAGGGAAGTTGTGACGGAAACGCTGGAATTAGACGACGACGTGGCATCTTGTGACACGGTTGAGGTGGAAACAATGGAGCTGGTATAAGACGAGCCACTGCTTGTGGTTGATGAAGACCTGTCCTCGCCCGTGGATGAAGAGACGCTGGGAGGCATGACTTTGGGCGTGCCTGGAGCCGGCGACGGCTCACTGCTCTTTGTTGGCAGTGCGGACTCAACGCTCGAGCTTTGCGTCGTGGTGATGGTGACGGTTCCCGGGGCCGAGTCCGTGGGCGCAGGCATGATGTCAATGATAGATATGGACTTGGTCACCGTCTCGGGAGCAGGCGTTTTGGTGACGGTGGCTTGCGGCAGCGTCTTGACCACTGTGACCGCGGGCGGCTTAGGGTTGGAGCCAGCGTCGGACCCCGAGCCATCGCCGCCAGAGCCGGGATTCGGGTCGGGGTTGCCGCCATCAATGGGCACGACCGAGTACCTGGGCCTGGGCGGCTGGAGGGGCACATTGCGAGGAGACTGGTCTGCAAAGGGCAAGCAGTTGCTGGGAAGGCAGTAGCTGGAGAGTGCCACGAGTACCGGGACTGGGAGCTGGCCGAAGCGCATCTTGAAGACTGCTTGCAAGATGATGCAGATGCAAGAGGATGACGGTGCAGGAAAAGAGACAGCTAACAGGGATTGACGGCTGGCTGTTAAAGGAAGTGAACAACGAAAGCGCACAACAAGCAAATCGCAGAGCTTGAAAAAGAAAGAATGGAATGCACAAACCTGCAGGAACACGCGCTGCCACTTATTGAGAGTCCTCGGACGAGACGACGAAGAAATTCACGAGGCTGGACTCACCACCAGTTGGTGATTCTGATACCGAAAATAGCGAGGGGGCGCAATTATCGCGTGGTTGGGAGCGATGAAGGGTCCAGGAACGTTGAGGTCATTGGCTGAAAAGCGGCAGAGTGGGTCCAGATCCTTGTCACCCTGCATGGTGCGACCAGTCTCCCCGCCCTTCAATTCGTGGAGTTCAACCAACCATGCAAAAGTTGGCGCCAGCCACTGGAATTTTGGTCACTCAGGCGGAGTCTCCAGACCTGGATGCCGTCAAAGAAGTCGAAAGGGAAAACACACACAGAAAATAGCTCAGCTCGACGGTGCAATTTGCATTGATAAAGAATAAATGCACATGATAGGGCCTTCCTGCCTGGTAGCCATACCACCAGCGCACGCCATAGAAAAAGAGGCCAATCAATCGCGTGTGGAAGACCCGCTTGTTGCCTACTCTGGTTAGGACCCTGGCTGTTTTGCTGTGGGGCCAGCCCTGAAAACAAGCTTAACAAGCATAGTCGGCGGGCCCTCCACTCGCCAGACAATTTTCGGTCGAGGATCGGCGCTGGGTTTGACGCTTTCGTTAGGGTTGGCCTGAACTCTTTGTTCCACCCCTGGCAGTACTTTGAGTTTGCAAATTAGTCGCCGGAATCAGATTGTGTGCTATCATCCGACCTTCCCGCGAAACTCGACGGTGTCCTCGCGCAATGATCAGGAAAAAGAAATGACGTCTTGGCCTCCACAGCTCAGACGCAATCGCCAACAGCGGCCTCCGAGTTGCTCATTGTGATGTGTTCCAGGCGTGGAATCACGTCGCACAATTTCACTGGAGTCCGGGATGCATTTAGAGCATCCAAGTGGCGCCGCCTCCAGGCAGACACCCAAAGAACCGCAAATGGATCTTACCCTCAGCCACAACCACATCGATCCTTCTGGCCGGCAGCAACCAGGACGCGAGGGAGGCACAGCCTAGCGGACAAGTGGCGGTACCTCCAAATATGTAAGCAGTCGACCCCACAACGCGAGGTGCCAGATCCGGTCTCCCACTAAAATGGTGGCGGTTGCCGCACAGCCCGATTGATGTCGTCAGGTGTTTGTGGTTGAGTTGCGCGGCACCCAGTCCTCCCATCTCCCTCTTTCAGTTCCCTTTAATATCCATACCTTAATCACCTCGTGCTGCACATTCGCAATCAACGTGCTGCTTCCTTCATCCTCATCGCGACCACCTGTCGTGTAATTACCTTTCTACCTCGCTACCTAGCCATCTGCTAGTCCATCCGTGGCATCATGGCATACTATCAACAACAATATCCGCCCTACGGCGCCCGTACGTGCCCATATACTTGCGCGCACACAACAAACTCGGGATGCGTGTCCCATCAGCTGCTAACAGTGGAATCGCAATAGAACCTCCTCCTCAAGGCAATTACTACGGCCAAATGCCGCCGCCCGGTGGGCAACAGTATCCTCCATCCGGTCAATACCCCTACCCTCAGCAACCGGCATACCCTCAGCAACAACCGTACGGTTCGCCCGCACCTCCGCCCCACGGCCAATACGGGCAACCTCCCCCACTTCATCAGCCATACGGAGGGGGTCCGCCGCCGGTAGAGCTGTATGGCAGCCAGCCCGCATATGGCGCACCACCGCCCGCGCACCAAGTGCCATACGGGCAGCCTCCCCCGCACCAACATGGCTACGGCCATCCACCCGCACCACCGCAGCCAGGATACGGCGCGCCGCCGCCGGGGCCACCGCCTGCGCCGTACGGTGCACCAGCATACGGCGGCAACTTCCCGCCGACACCGCCGTCGCTCGGCTACGCTCCACAGTCCATCAACTGGGACCCGTCGCCAGACGTCAATGCGCTGCGTGCCGCGATGAAGGGATGGGGTACGGACGAGGCCGCCCTCATCCGGATACTCTCAGACCGGGACCCCCTGCAGGTCGACGCGATACGCAACGGCTTCCGGCGCAATCTCAACCGCGACCTGATCAAGGACATCGAGAGCGAGACGAGCTCGTGGTTCATGGAGGGGCTGGTGGCGCTCGCGCGGGGCCCGCTCCTGAACGATGTCACCTCCCTGTACAAGGCGCTCAGGCGGCCCGGGGACCAAGGAGCTCGTGCTCAACGACGTGCTGCTCGGTCGCTCCAACGCGGACATGCGCGCCATCAAGCAGACCTTCCAGAGCGTGTACCACCGCCCGCTCGAGGAGATGGTATCGAGCGACCTCTCGTTCAAGACGAAGCGCCAGTTCGAAATCGTCATGCAGGCCGTCCGCGCCGAGGACTCGGCGCCCGTCGTGCCGACCGACACGCAGCGCGACGTGCGGGACCTCTACGCCGCCACCGAGGGCAAGATCGGCACGGACGAGATCATGGTGTGCAGCATCTTTGCGCTGCGCAACGACAACCAGATACGCGCCATTGCCGTCGAGTACCAGAGGCAATACAGCAAATCGCTCGAAGATGTTATTCGTAATGTAAGTTAACAATGCATGCGAGAAGGCGAGATGAAAATGATCGGAAACTAACCCTTGCGCTTGTTTGCAATCTCTACAGGAGTTCAGTGGCCACATGGAGGACGCGCTCCTCTACCAGCTCCGACACGCGCTGGACCGATACATGCACCAGGCGAAGCTGCTCGAGGACGCCATGGCCGGCCTGGGTACCAAGGACCACCTCCTGGTCAGCCGCGTGGTGCGTTCGCACTGGGATCGCAACAACATGGCCAACGTGCGCATCGCGTTCGAGAAGCGGTACGGCAACGCCCTCGCCAGGCGCATCGACGGCGAGACGAGCGGCGACTACAAGCGCTTGATGCTGGCTTGCGTTGCGAGGTGATTGTCGGACAAAAAGGAGGGGTAATTGGGTAGCCGGTCTTTCGGGTGGGGGATTTTTTCTTTTTTCTTTTTTTTCCCCTCTTCTTTCCAGAGCGGGCAGGTCTGGGAAAGCCGAACCGACACGATTGCCGTGGAGTAACCTTTCTTCTTTTTTCACCTCTTTTTTTCCCTTTTGGCTTTGGGTTTTGGGATGGCGGCAAGACAATAATGTACTTGAGTAACTTGCATGGATTCCCTAGGTACCCAGGTAGGACTGGCTCGCATTAGTGACAGGGTCGCACGTATAACGAATTAACGCCAGCCAATCTTGAATACAGGCAGTGATTGTGTACCAAGGTCGTCCAGTCTTGGCTGCTGCAGATTGGAAGTTTGTTACCATTGCCCAGCCTGTCCAAACGAATGTAAATGGTGTTTGGATATAATCACCTTCAATATCAGCCCTTAACCCAAACTTTATCTTCCTCGAGGCTCGTTAGGGCCGCCCGTGTTTAATCTCAAGAGTTTAGCCGCCGCGTCGTGCCCGCCGATTCCCGTGAGGTCCGCGGCCTCCGGCGTTCCTGTTTTGTTTGTCACTGGGGAAGGTGGCACGATCACCCTCCCGTCTGTTTGTTAGACAGACAAGGCCGGCTGCACGATCACTTCTCGTTTGCAGTTCGTACCCCGCTGTGAAGCCCGGGAGAACGGCACCAAGGGACGACCAACAACCGAATGGGCATGATCCAGGTGGGGAATACTGAAACCGGACGAGACAAACGTAGCTTGTCCGTACGTTAAAGGTACCTAATTACATAAAAGTGCCTTGGCGGGCCATGGTCCTGGCCCCACAATACTGAGTCGCACCGGACAAGAGCTAAATTCTCCCCCCGCGCTAGCAATAATTAACTCCACCTACTTCCCGGATTACGCACGAAAATAAAATAACCCGGTCGCCCTTTCATTTGAAGTTTTTTTTGCGCCTTGCAAAGGTGGCCCTTGTCTTTCCATTTTCCATACATTTCAATTCTACTTGGCCAAAGGTCGAATCCTCCACGGATATCCTACGCGTTTTAGTTCCGACTCTGATCTATGACAGCACGGTCTTTGTCGAAGGCGAGCCTGCGGGGGCATCCGAGTAATAAGGCGAGGCTAGCCTTTTTCTTTTTGTTAATTTCCTTGTCCACTGCATTTCCCAATTAAGCAACCTGCCGACGCGCAACGCCGTGCGCACACGCGCCGCCCTCCTTCACGACGCGCACCCGGGTTATGGTAATTCGGTGGAGGGAAGAAACCCAGAAATTGCAGAAAGTCAGATCCGATTCGGAAGGAACCGAGGACAGCAACACCCAACGGCACGGCTTCATTGTTTGGTTCCTTCTTGATCAAGCGTGATCTGTGGGGGTGTTTGACTCGCCTCAGTTTCCTATCCAGGAGGAGCTTCCTCCACCAGGGCAGCAGCGTAGACACACCCTGGATAGGTAGACCCAAGGCTGTGAATACCTACCGGGACAGAAGCCACCCGCTTAGGCTGGGGCCCGGAAGGCATGTCGACAGCGTCTCAGTCTCCTCTCCCAGCATCTGTGGCCTCAGACCTGCCACCACAGGCGTCGCAGGCTGCCACTCCAACACCCACCAGCGGCACCACGCCCTCGGCCGACGCTATCCCGCCTGGTGTCTGGCAATCGTACGTCGCGAGGGGACCCAACTTGGGCAACGGCGTGCCGGTCCGGGTCACGAGGCCGCCCGACTTTGTGCCTCCTCCGCCCCGGCCTCTGCCTGCGTCGCCGCCGACGGAGCAGCCGGTATACCAACACCACCACCATACAATTCAGCCGCAGGCACCGTCGTCGCAGCCGCAGGCCCACCAATACCACCAGAAGAACAGCATGCCGTCGCTGCCTCCATCGCTGTCGCCGGCGCCGTCAACGCCCGGAAAGATGGGCATGCCAGGCCGGCCACGCAACAAGCCGGCCATCATGGACCCTCCCGGCGCCAAGATCGAGGCAGTGCCAGGTCGCTTCCCGTCGCCCACCGTCGATCACGCCACGGTCAATCCCAAGTTTGACGACGACGTGGCCAGACTGACCTTTGCAATTCACCAGTCGCTTCCCGAGGCGGTGCGGCGCGCCGTGCGGGACAACTGGGAAAAATGCGTCGTCGGCAGCGACAATCACGTGGCGTTTCTTGTAAGCCGACCACTTGTAAAAAGAAAACGAAAAAAAGAACAAAGTAAACACTAACATGGCCGGGCTTGGGCTTCCAGCTCAACGCCACCATCCACAACGCAACTCCGTCAACGCTCAAGCGCGCCATCCGGGACTTTGGCGCTAGGCTCGTCAAATCCAACATGGTGGACCTCTTGGAGCATCTTTCCCAGGCGGATATCGACACCGTCTCTGACATCATCCTGGCCAAGGCCTCCCACAAATTCCTCGACAAGGCGCTGGACAAACGCCTGCGCACCATCGAGGCTAAACCACTAATCAATGCCCTCTGCCGCGCCGAGCGCCTGGGATACGAGGCTGAAGATGCCGAGGACGAGGGGGATGCTGGCCAGCCTGGCGGTGCTGCTGCCCCAGTCCAGCCTCCTAACTTTATGCCAAGCCAGCCTGCCGGCCCACCGCAGACACCCAGCACACCCGCGCCTCGAAAAGACCCTACACAGTGGAACTGCGAGCTCTGCTACCGTCACTTCACCACGCTGTCTACATATGAATATGTGAGTGTCTTGAGTTGGGTCCAGTCCCGTCAATGCTGCTGTCGCCGTCCGCTGACCGAACCCTTCATCCGGTTTATAGCACACTTCCAAGGCTGTTTGCACGCGCGTCCCACCAAGCAGCACCGGCGGATTTAAGCACTGCTGCCGGTACTGTGGCCAGGGCTTCACCACTGCAGTCGGCCTGCAATACGTGAGTGGTCGGCTTCGACCTCTGCCGCTGCGGGTCGCAGTGCACATATTCTAACTATACTCAAACGCCCAACAGCATTTTAACAACAAGGTATGCGGGGACTTTGGTGCTC
>GL876968.1:2215313-2245384 GCA_000193285.1 Magnaporthiopsis poae ATCC 64411
CATGGCCACCGACCTCCTGCTCGTCGTGGCGACGAACCCTGCTGCCTCTGCTGCGTCTGCTTCTACTTCTGCTGCTGCTGCTGCAGTTGCAACTGCCGCTGCTGTTGCCGCTATTGCTGCGGCCGGAAGTGGTGACGTCTATGGCGTCGGCGTCGGCGGTGATGTCGGCGGTGGCGGTGGTGGGGACAGGGGATAGGGGACATGGACGACGTCGCATATCACAATCTCTCCTCCAATAGCAGCGTCGTGGACACCGTCAGCGTCGGTGGCGTCAGCCTGGCCACCGAATCCTCCTGTCTGAGCTCCACGTCTGCTACCACCACCACCACTACTACCACTACTACCACTACTACTACAGCAACTATTACAAGCATCGGCACTGGTGGTAGCAGCAGCAGCAGCAGCATCAGAAGCACTGTGTGTACCAACCCTGCGAGCAGCGTGGCCTCCGTGGTGGTGGTGGGCGTGGACCAGGGGGTGCCGAAGCGACAGGGTGGAGGAGATAAGGGGCGCAGCGGCCAGCACAGAGGTCGGATGCTTGAGTCCGGAGACTCGGGTGCAAAGAGACCAAAGATCCTTCTACGGCGATGGGGCTGTCTTTGGTAGTCCCCGCACATGCTATGTGCAGGCAGCGTGGCTTCACTTTCTCCTTTGCTTTTCTTCTTTCATTTCCTGCTCATCGTTTGCTCCGGATCCCCTGCCTCGCTGTTTAGATACGTCTTGTTTCCTGCCTTCGGCCCACGGACTCGGTTATCCGGACACCTTTGGGAACATCCTAGTAGAAATATCAATAAAAGATAAGAAGAAAGAAAAGTCGGGGAGGAGATTGCCCGATCCAGAAGATCCTGCGTGAGCCAAGGGATCGGCCACCAACCGTGCCAGCACCGATCCACCTCGCGGTGCATGCCTATCTAGTTATCGCGCATTCGGAGCTTCGACTATTCCGCTTGGAAACAGGAGGATCCAGCTGGGATCGGCAACCTCTACCAGAATCGTCCTGCTGGTCACTGGCTGTTCGGAGGCGGTGAATAGCTCTCGGAACCAGCAAGCCGGCAGATGAAGGCGCCAAGAATATTGTCTAATTTTGGCGTGGAGTTAGGCCGAGAAGGGGCGATCTTTGCGAGGGGAAGCAGTCGATGACTGGCTCGCTTGGCCTGGGCGAGAACGGGGAGTGAGTGGTGGTTGATACTGTCAACCGAGTCCATGTATGCATTCGGTTCAGCGTGGCATTGCAGATGCAATGATGTCGATCCGTTGTTTGGACGGATCGAGACCCGGAAAGCTCCTGTTCAGAGGGTGCGTATGTGTGTTTGAGCCGATTCCTGTTTGTCTCGCACTGGTCCAATCAGGGAGCTGGCCCGATCTCCGGCCAGGGGTAGCGAGGGAATTAATGGCTGGGGCGTGTGATAGCAGGCAGCTCTCCATCCGTGGCCGTCGTTCGTCCTTCACAGTGCAGGAACGAACATGGGAGAATCGACATGCAGGCAGGCCCACGGCTAGCCCCGTTACGCGTATCTCGGCAGCGTGGCAGCGTCTGGTGCCCGACCCAGGTGCCAGGGCGTCGGCTGCGGCTCCGGTGAGCGCACGCTAGCGACGCAGGACTGGATGAATAAGGGACAGGACGCTTACATATCAACCGGGCTGAGAGTTGCCCCATCAGACTAGCGGTCGGGGCTCTCTGATGGGCCAGCAGGCCCGAGGGTCGTGATGGCTGATGTGGGAGATGTGCGGCAAGAGGCCTCCATCTTGGCCCCCTTGGCTGCCGAAGAGACGGCCGAAGGATGCAGATTGTGACGTGTAGGCCAAGGAATAGGATCGGTGGCCAACAGAGACAGGTGGTTGGTTGGCGGGGATGCCTGAGCACGGTTGAGGAGGATGCGTGTGAAGGATGCATCTCGTTCCCCCCGCGGGCAGCAGAAAAATAATAAAAATAATAAAAAAAATAAAAAAATAAAAATAAAATAAAAAGCAAGGCTTAGCGAAGGCGATCCTCGGGCGAGATGTGAACAGTGACGATCGGACAATGGGAAAACAGACGCCCCCAACCGGTGTGATACATCCTATGACCGTGCAGCAGCCCAGGCAAGCCCAGCGGAAAAGGGCGCGGGCCACATGACTGTCTCAGCCAGCCTTGGAGGCATGTTGGTGCGTTGGCTCGTGCTTGATCACATCACACATCCCGTTAGCAAACGTGTAATAATGACGGCAGGGGTCGGAGAGGCAGATGGGAGGCAGATGGCTGCCATCCGAAAGGCTGCGCACGAACGTGGCGATGCAAAAAAAGCAAGGGATGATCAAAGATGGTAACGGAATCGCGAGATCCGACCGCGAAGAAGCAAAGACAAGGGGAAAAAATGAGGAGATTGGCGCGGTCAGGGATCGGCCCATCTCCGGATGGCAAAATGAGAGCCACACCATGCAGGCGACAAGAACAGGAACAGGGGAAGGAAGGAAGCGGGAAAGTGGCGGGTCGATAAAAAGCAAATAAAGAAAAAAAGCAAACGGGACAAAAACAACGCAAAGAGAGTGAAAGAGAAAGTGGCGGAAGTAGTGTGGGTGGGTAGACGAAATGGTACCCATGTTTGTGCTAGACCCGACCCGATCAAGGCAAGGGATCGAAAAGCAAAGCGAAGCAAGCTGGAGTCGAGCGGCCTGGGCCGGCTATCTACCTGGCAAAAGAGACGCCGGTTCTCCGTCTTGAGGATTATGATATCGTATGTCCTCAGTTATGTAGTGTGAGTGGTAGATAGTCACATAGTTCAGGAGTACGGCATTAGCATTGGCATGGGCATGGGCATGAGCACGGGCATAAGCTTGTGCTGCACAAATGGAGTCCGCCCGGGTGGGCTGCCGGGCAAGGGCGTCTTGTCGCACGGCCAAGAAGGGGCGGCGGTCTGCGGATGCGCGTTCCGCTGCGGTCCTTCCATGTCGCGAGGAGGGAGTTTGTTGCGTCAGGTGGATCCGGATCCTTGCCCCGATGTGCAGGACACATATATAGCACCACCACCCGAGCGGTCACTTGCAGGCCACGCGCGCAACAGCGGCGGCGGCGGCGGAGACTGGATGGAAGTGATGGATAAGGTAGGCATCGGCCCATGACGACAGCGAGCCTGCCTGTCTAGGTAACTGCCCGGCGTGTATCCATCCGTACCTCTGTATGTGCTGTTTATGCTGGTCTGTCTGTCGGTCATGCCAGCTGGCCCTGCGTGCTGCCGCCTGCTGGTGTTCGCTACGACATGGGCTCCTGGTCGGCTTGCTGCGTTGCGACCACACCCACCGCGCCTATAAGTCGACCAAAAGCGGAAAACTGGGGGGGGCTTCGAATAACGGGGTTGAGTTTGGTTGCCAGGATAACCCACGCACAAACAAAGAGCAGGGGCTGCGGGGATCCATGAGACGGAAGTTCCGCGGCCTGGCGGCTGGCTGGCTTTTGGCGGCTGGCAAAAGTGACAGAGCACTGTCGAGGAACAAAGCCAAGGAAAGCGGCCGGGCAGCAGTGTGGAGAGGAGCCTAGACAAAGGAGCTTGGGTGGGTCCGCCCTGCTTGGAGGGTCGCACAGGCTCCAGTCCTCCTTCCTGCAAGCAACCAAGGATGTTGGAAGACCGGGACAGCAGGCACCTTGTTCCGCGGCCTGCCCTTTTCCACATTTTGTTGGCAGCAAAGTGGGAAGTGAGGCTGACCTATCGCTCGTCAAATAATGGTGGCATCAAACCGATGGCTCCTCCCTTCCCGATCTGGTCTACCGTGGATGCACACCGGTCAGCAGGAGTCGGGCACCCCACGCCCGCCAATGCCAGGCGCGCCAATAGGTCACACGCACAAACACATGATCCAAGCAGCGGGCAGAGAGGCAGAGAAATGAAAAGCAACACAAGGCTACCTCTGTGCCGAGGGGGAAAATAGTCAGAGAAAAAAGAAAACGAAAAAAATAATAATAATACTAATAATAAAAAAAGCAAAAAAAAGTAAGCAACAACATCATCATCGCCCAATTGGTCGACACGCAGCTTCCCCTAATACCGACCTCCTTCCTCATGCAGCGGGACTTGCAGAGCCTGAGACCGCCCCAACGCATACACCCCACTTTTGTTTTCGTTTCCCTCGTCGTTTTCTTTTTTTTCTTCTTGTTTCTTGCTGCCATCTGTTCTCTACACGGTGTCGCGGGCGTTGTGGGAGACCCGGCCTTCAATCCATGTCCGAGGGTTAACCGAGTCAATCGACGGCGATGCTTGCTCACCGAGCGAGGCAGGTAGCCGTCTGTCTGCATTAGCCTTGGGCCTTGGACCAACACCAACAAGCAGCGAGCAAGGCGGCAGCCCCAGCGCTGCAGCTTGCAGCAGAAGCAGCCGCCAAGCAAGCAAACGTCGAGTCGACATGGTATGGATGGCGGCTAAAACAGGCCGGTCCACGACGGCAGGGCGGCGTTTGCCGAGCGGCCACGGCGCACCCGAGCTGCTGCTGCCAGTCTACGTAGACGGGCGCAAGGGATGGAACGCGACGAGGCATGGTGAGTTGTTCACCACTTTTTACCCCGGCCTAGGCTGGATTGCGTCTAGGAACCCCCGAGGTCAGAACCTCGTCCGTGACGGTTTCTATGCATTCCTTCACGTATCTATTCACGGGTGCATGCATTTCACGCAAAAGCAAAATCTTGGCCAGGCTGGCTGGCTGGCTGGCGGCTGAGAGCCCTGACCCTTTGACGTGCGTCGCTGGACAGGGTTTGCTTGTCGGGGGCCACGTTCGACCGAACTCCATGGAGAGGAAGGAAATGCAAAACATGAAAGACGACAAAAGAAAACGAAACAAAAACGACAAAGAAAGCAAAGGCGCATGCATCAACAGGTAGAATGGCCTTTGTTCTCGGGTAACACCCTCGATGTTGATTGTCTGCTGCAGTCAGACCCCGCGGATCTCACAGGGATATGCCTGCCTGCCTGGAGGCGTGGCCGCCCGGGCAATTTTTATTTTACTCATCATTTTATTTCTTTCGTGTGCTGTGCCTTCTTTTTATTTCCTGGCCCTCTTTACCTTTTTGGGCTTGTGGCTTCTGTCGCCTACGCTTGGATGACGATTCGGGTTCTATGTCCGGAAGGCCGTCAAATTTGGGCGTCTCAAGACCAACGAAACCGAACACACCAACCACCATTGACCTTGGCCCTTCCTCGCTTGCCTGCCCACCACCTGGCACAGTACCTAAGGTATCTTTGATCTCTCTCGATCCTGGTCCTTTCCCACCGCCGCCCCCATCCCCATCGTTTGGGGACTATCATTTCGCCTCCCGAGCTTGGGGTTTCTCCACCCTGTCCTGCCCTTCCCTGGCCTCTTTCCGACCCATGCGGATAGTGCACATCTCCTATTATGTAAAGCGGTGGGCGAGCGTGAGTATGTACACGCCCCTTATTTCTGTTCTGTCCTTATTTTTTATTTTTTTTTATTTTCCCCTGGTCGAGTTCCTCGGGGCCTTGTGTTTCCTCCGCCAACTCCCGCGGCCAACTCGGCCATTCACACACACCCCTCGCGCGTTTGGGTCCTACCCATCCATCCATCCCCATCCCCGTCCCCATGCCCTCCAGCATCCCCCTGTCAAGTTGTGCGCTGTCCTGTGCTACTGACACGCCCTGCGGAGCCTCCTCTCCCCAGTAGCTCTGGGGCGGCCGGGACCGAAGGAAAAAAGAACAGGACAAGGCGGCCGAAAAGGTAAGGAAAGCAAGGGGGAAAAAAAAGAAAAAAGGAAAAAAGAAAAAAAGTCACTCCCAAGTTACACGCTGACGCTCGATGCTACAACTCTCAACCATTAACCGAAAAAGTCTCACCTCCTTTCCAACCCCAGCTCG
This sequence comes from Magnaporthiopsis poae ATCC 64411, assembly GCA_000193285.1. NCBI lineage: Eukaryota > Fungi > Ascomycota > Sordariomycetes > Magnaporthales > Magnaporthaceae > Magnaporthiopsis > Magnaporthiopsis poae. The sequence continues at coordinate 2,221,148 of GL876968.1, forward strand.
GCCGGCAGCCCGACCAAGTCACGCAAGCGTGTATTCATTCCATGTCCAGAAAAAGCCACCAGCTTGGTGACTTGTCCAACACACCCCCTGGCCCCTTGGGATTTACGCCTTACGACGCCGCCGCCCCTTGGGTTCATCTTCGGCTGGAAGCAGCCCAAGCACCCAAGAAGGAGGAGGGCCTGCCTCTCCCGGGGAAAGATGAATTCATTGACGGCCCGCTCCCTTCCTATAATTAGCACTTCCGCATCGGTCCCAGCTTCAGCTCCAACCCGAGCTCCAGCAGCATTGACATCACCAACTTCGCCCTCCTGCTCCAGCACCTACATTATCACCTGCGCCGCCAACACCAGCATCCCCAGTCACAGCGTAAGCCGACCATGGCACCGACACCGACGCTATTCTATCGCTGTTCCCGCCCCCTCATTGCTGACGAGCAATAACACTTGTCACTCGCACGGGTAGCTTTGGCTCGTCACCATCATTTGATACTTGCTTTTGCTTGAACACCCTCGTGGTCTGGATTCTGGTTATACACAAGAGGCAGCGGGCGCATTCCGTGTCTGATTATTTATTTATTGAGGGCACTCCCCTCTCTCTCTCTCGGAGCGCGTGTACCATCTGCAGCACGCCCAACCGTCATCATCTCACACACGCTCGTTCCCACCTGGGTAATACATGCAGACTCCCGCCCGGCAGGGCCAAGGACGAGGCAGATAGAACGAGGCAACCAAATCTTTCTGTAGCCAATTCCCACACAGGACGGACACTGGAGAAACCAAAGAAGAAAGTCGGGCAACCTAGGGACGGGAAAAAAAACCATACATACAGTCCGGCCGGTTCTGACAAGTCCTCACAGGCCGCCGCGAGCATATCCACATACATACGCAACCCACTGCAGGCACACACACACACGCACACACACACACATATACATACCACGTACCACACACCCTTACCCACACACCTACACACAAGCATACGCACCCACGCACACACAAACTCACATACACATTCACGCATCCGGAAACCAAAGCGCATCGCCGTCGTCTATCTTTGGCTCGGTCGACGGCTCGGTCCCTTCGGATTTTTGCTTTTTTTTTTTTTCAGTTGTCCATTTTCTTCGTTTTTTTTTCCCATATCATATTTTGTTTTATTGGTTTCTTTCCCTCACCGTCAAATAGACAGCTGCGCAAAAGCTCGGACGACTGTGCTAGCTCTCGATACAGTTCAAACGCACATAGAGACGGACCCAGCTGGAAGGGCAACTCAGACACCCACCCACCTTGCTTCAAGCAGGGACTCGACACGACACGACGCACGGCAGCCCCGGCCACTCCACACCCAGCAAAAGGGTGTGTGTAGAGGACAAGCAGGAAAAGGGGGCGGGTTACTAGGCCAGGTTGCTGCCTTCTGCTTCTGTTCTCTCTTCCCTCTCGATCCGGAAAGTGTATGTGGGAGAGCGAGCAAGAGAGGAGGCGCGGAGACAAAGATTAGGGTGCGAGCCCGACACGCAGGAGCCGGCGACCTGGCTCGGCGCGGCGCAGGGGGGAAACGATATGGACCAATCCCCAACCATGGGTGCCGCCCACACCTCCATGGTGGGCTCTGATCCCGGAATACCTCTCGATCTCTGGAGCCAGACGGCGCCGAGGGACTGGGTCGCGTACGGCATGTGCTTTCCGCACAGCGGCGGCCGAAGGGATCGAGAAAAAGCCACACAGGCGTTGCAGGCGGCGCTGAACAGACTGGCAAGAGAGCGTCCTAGGTACGCGGGCCGACTGCGGCTGTCCCGGAACCCCGAGACGCCCGGGCGGCTGTTGTGGACGGCTTCGACGAGCATCGACTTCAGGTCCAGGGACATTTCTGACGAAGTCGACGTATCCTACGACCAGCTCCGCAACCGGGGCTTCCCGGCCTCTTTCTTCCACAACCCAAACATTTTCGTCTTGGGTATTAACCCCAACCCAGCCGATGCGACCCAACCCGGAGGGTCGACCCCGCTGGCGGTAGCCAAGGGCGGCGCCGCCGCCGCTGCCGCCTCCACTACAGAAGTCAGAGTAGAGGTCCCCGTGGTGGCCATCCGGTGCTTTTTCATCAAAGGCGGCCTCATCCTGCAGGCGTGCCTGCACCACGCCTTTGGCGACGGCTGCTGCATGCACGACTTCCTCCACGACTTGGCCCTGGTAACCAGGGGTCAACCCGTGCTGCCTCGCTTGGACCGGCGGAGGCTGCACCTACCGCCCGACTTTCTCCGCAGCGACTGTCCCGAGACGGGAGCAGCAGCAGCAGCAGCAAGGCACGAGTCCCGTGAGGCCAAGGCGGAGCGGCTGGTGGACTTGTGTCCCGAATACAAGTTCGACCCGCAGTGGTTCACCGGCCCGACGCAGCCGCACCGGTCCAGGGACGCGCCCGCCCCTCCGCAGGAGAGGGTAGAGTGCGTGGTCGTTACCATAACCACGGCCAAGCTGGCTGCGCTCAGGAGGTGTCTGCGGAGCGCTCACGGAAGCGAGCCGAGCGACTATATCGCGCTGTCGACTCTGACCTGGGCCTACGTCACGCTCCACAGGTCGGAGCAGGAGGGCTGCGGCGGCAGCCGGGAGGAGAAGATGATAGCGACGCTCTCGAACCCGGTGAACTGGAAGCGAAAGCTGCCGAGGGTCCCTTACGTCGACCTGCTCAAGGACTACTTCGGGAACGCGACGGCCAAGTGCCTGACGCACTTTGAGCTCGGCGGGCTGGCCGACGCGGCGCGGGCGTGCGCGCCGGTGCCGCGGGCCACCACCACGGAGGCGTCGCGGGGCGACGACGATGCGAGCCTGGAGGCGGACCCGCGGCTGGTGAACTGGGGGCAAACCCGTTGCCATCCGAAGAAACCTGAGTGCCTATGGCAGTCCGACCCCCTCGAAGGACGTACAGCCTGGCAATAGTAGTGGATGTATAAAGGAGGGGCCGCACATATCTGGTAGGGTTCGTTTCTACAAAAAAAACAATTCGCGGCGCATCGCCGTGGCCATCCGCAAGAACATCAACGCCGTCGACAAGTCCTACGTCGGCGTCCGCATGGACCTGTACCGGGCGCTGCCGGACCCGCGCAACCTGGGCTTGGTCGACGACCCGTACTCGGTCGCCCACATGCAGTTCAACACGTGGAAGGCCTTTGGCAGCGACGCCATGTTCAAGGATACCCGGCGTGCCCGAAGGATCCCAGGGCAAACGGCGGCGCCCGCGCCGAGAGCGTGCGCAAGGTCATGATGGGCAAGCAGCCCGACTACCGCAACGTGCTCATCATGCCCACCGTCCGCCCGCAAGGCGAGACCGAGATCCTGATCAGCCTGCCGGCCAGGTCGCTCGCTGCCTTGCTCAAGGACGAGGGCTTTACGCGCTGGTTTTGCAGCGTGTGCTGAGGTGACATTTGATGATTATATCGATGGATCTCCTTTTATATGACGTTTATTTCTTTTTTGACCTTTGCCCTTGCGACCTTCCCTCCCTCTGTCTCTCCCTCCTCATTTATGTTAATCGGGGTATTTCTCTTTCCATTTTTCTTGCTACATCCTAAGCATTTCTTAATTTTGTACGATCAAGGGAAAAACGGGGCAAGGGCGGTTACGAGAAACAAAAGACAAAAAGACAAAAAAAAGAAAAAAAAAAAAAGAAGGGACGGAAGCATCAACAGGTAACAGGCTATGAGTGGCGTTTTGTTTTCCTTTTTCCTTTTCCTTTCCCCTGTTTTTCATTTTGTCTCCTTTCCTGCTTTTCTCACCGCTTCTCTCTCCCTCTCTCTCCTACGGACATGGTTGCTTTCTTTTCCTTTGATACGCTATGAGGCGGTCTACCAAGGCAGAAGTTTAATTCTGCCAAATGAACACGCATGACGATCTCCTTGGCCAATCCGCTCCCAGGTCCCTTGTGCTTCCCTGCGCCGACACGACGCTCGGGTTCTCGGAACTAAACAAAAAACAGGGTACCGTTGCGAAAGTGAGGGGGGGGATAACAAGGTTTAAATCTAAATTGGCTCCATGGTTTGCTCTCCATTGAAACCGCTGAGGAAGGGGACCCGTCGGACTGGGCATCCCCTCCCCCCACCCCGCAACGCACTAAAAACCGCGGATCTGCTTCCGACATGAAAAAAAAACGGAACGGCGTCAAAGTCAAGTTCGGTGGGCTAAGATAGCTAGCGATTCGTTCGCACGGCAACAGGCATCGGCAAACGGCTACGGGGAAGAAAAAAAAAAAAAAAAAAAAAAGAAAAAAAAAGAGTCAAGGGTTGGGTCGCAGAGAAATGGAGTTTGCCCCGCCCTTGCTTATGTCGTTCGTCCGGTCGGTCCGGCCTGACCGGTCATAAAACGCGAACTAGAACCAGCCTGGGTGCAGCGAACGGCGGCAAGAGGCGGCAGAAAAAAAAAAAAACCAAAAAACAATATGAGGCGAACGCGCGCGCGGGAAGCGGCGGGCGGGCCGTCAGCTGCCCATGTGGTGCGTGACCACCTTTGCCTTGCCTTGCATTAAGTTGGTAGGGTTTGGGCACATCACCGACCGACCTTACTGTATCTGCTACGTAATAGCACGAGCTGTCACTCGGAGCACGCTCCTGCCTCGCCCCCAATGCGTGACATCTGTGCATTATCACTTGTGATGGAGATGGAGAGAGGGCAAGCAGAGAAGAAGAAAAGAAGAAAAAAAAAACACGTGCGCACAATGTCGGGGCTAGCCGTGTTGACAAAATGTTCCCCCCTCACATTTTTTGACCGGTGAAGCACGAGGCCCATCTGCCTGGTTCGATGTAACCGTTCGTGGTCGGGCTGTGGAGTTTGGGGTTGGGTTGGGTTGCATGCCTCGATTTCGAGCGCATTGAGCCCATCACGTCACCTACCTTGCGCGCGCGCGCGACGCTGATTTCTTGCAGAAGAAAAGGAACAACAAAGACCGTGGGGCCCCCCATGGTTCGTCTCGTTCGTTCGGTTCGGTTCCTTCGAGAATGCGAGCGGGCCGAGTCAGTCCAGATTAGGTAGGCAAAAAGCATTGTAACCATAGATATGTGCTTCAAGTACCTATGAAGGTAGGTATCATCTCTACAAGGACGAGTATATCTGACAATAAGTAGACTGGCTACAATGACATAAAAAAAAAGGTGTTTGGGTGAGAAAAATAAATAGGTGGGCAACGCGGTGAAAGAAACGAAAATAAGAACACAAAATTTATGTGTTCATGGTACAAAGGAAACTTTGATGGCTCCCGGCTCCGTAGTCAAAACATGTCAACAGAAGGGAGAAGTGCCCGGCAATAAAACGCCATGACCCCAAATAGCAACGCCAAACCGATGCGATGTAAAAAATTGACCTTGCCCAGTAAACCCAAACAACCAGCTCAACCAGATCATAGACAGACAACCCCAAAACTCAGCCGGTAACACGCCGCACCCACAGCGTCGTGGGCTCATAGTGCGCCTCGCGGTCGATGCGCTTGTACGCGCGGTGCAGCTTGATGCCGAGCTCGTACTCCTCGCGCTGCACCTCCGCCAGCTCGGCCCGGAGCGCGTCCACCTTGCGGCGCTCGACCTCGCGCTTGCGCAGCACCTCTGCCGAGGCCAGGATGTTGTCGGTCGGCATCAGCTCCGTCATCTGCTTGACGGAGCGCGAGATGTTGATGCGCCGGTTGGCCAGCGCCAGCAGCCGCGCGTTGATGGCGTCCACCCGCCCCACGGCCGACGTCTCGGGCGGGGCCGGCGGGAGCGACTTGTAGATGGACCCGGCCGCCATGGACATGATGGACTCGGGCCGCCCCTCGTCTCCGCTGCTGCCGCCGCTGCTGTTGTTGTTGCCTGCGCCTGAACCGGCTGGCTTCCTGTGTGCGCCGCTCGTCGACCACTGCGCGTCCTTGAGGCTGATGACGACGGGAGACTGGTCGCCTGCAAGTGAGCTGGCTCCACTGCCTCCTCCTCCTCCGAGCTTGGGCCTCCTACGGTCCATGACGCTCTCCTGCTTCGTCGTCGTCGTGTCGGCGGCGGCCCTGGTGTCCTTTTTGGCGTGGTTCCAGCCCGTCAGAGTGGCGTACGAGTCTCCGTGGTAATCGGCGTCGATGTCGTTGTCGTCGTAGTAGCCGTCGGTAGAGGGCCGGGGCGTGGCTTGGGACGATGTCGCATAGGTCGAGACGGAGAATCGGGAAGGCGGTTGAACCCAGCCGTCAGGCACTCCCAGGCTGTTGGAACCGGCGGTGGGGGCAGCGGCTGTGGGCGCTGGGGCTGAGGGCGGATCGACCGTCGTGTAATTTTGATAGTTGTAAGCGTCGTTCTGCGACGTTGTTGAGGCGACACTGTCCTGAGGGTGGTGTGACTGCGTCGTCGTCGTCGTCGTCGTCGTCGTCGTCGAGGGAGCTGGCTTTCGCCGAATGGTGGTAGCTGGAGATATCGGCGACATGGCTGCTGGAGGGCTCTGCAGGGTGGTGGCCGGGAGATTGGACGTTTCAGCCCGAGATTGAGAACGGCCCTCGTGCCCTGAATACGGGGGGCTCGGGTAGCCAGTTACAGCGCCGTGTTGGGACGAAGACGCGGTCTGCTGAGCCGTCGATTCGAGCGATCGCGTTTGCGTTTCAGGTACAAGCGGGCTTGCAGGGGGGCTGGCCAGAGCATGAGCCGCAGTGTTGCTTGTAGTTGGGCTCTGCTTGGGCCCCCGCCTGCGCGGCACGTTGAGCGGGGCGGTTTCGGGGTCGTCGTGCACTGGAGCCACCAGCGCCGTTCGCCCACTGGCGCCCTTCCACGGCGGACGCTCTGCCATGAAGGCGCCCGCTGCGGGATCCTGCGCAGTGCTCGATGTAGGCGATGTCACACGTCGCGGCGTCGGCGACGACGATGGCGATGGAGATGGCGACGGCGACAGTTGTCGAGTCCTCGGGCTCATCGTGTCTCCTCCGGTCGACACCTTCCTCTCAGCTCCCCCAGTTACAAAGCCCGGCGGCGCAATCCTCCGCAGACGCTGGCCGAAAGGAGTCGAGCCCTCCGGACTCGAGCTAGCACCACGCCCAGCCATGTCCGACTCTGGACCGCCATGCCCAAAGCCCTTGGCGTATTCGGCCGGCTTCACTTGGCTTGGTCGGCCCTTTTCGCTCGACGTCAGCTCGCCCGTCGACGGGTCCCAGCGCACTTCACCGCCCGCGTAGCCTCGTCTAGCGCCGGAGACGGCGCGTTGTTGTTGAGGCAGCTGCAGGGTGCGCATCTGACCGCGCTGCTGCGACATCTCGTCCAAGGGTTCTTCGTCCTCGTCGATCGGGCTAATATCCGGTATTGGGAGCGGAGGCCTGGGGAGCGGCTTCATCAGCATTCTCCACGTCGACATGGTCGAGGACCCCTCGGGACAGGGCTTTGTGTGGCTTGATGATTTGCGCGTGAGGGCGCAAAAGCAGCTCGACGACATGCGGACATGTATACAAAACGCGAAAACGACCACGGAGCCCGAGGACAGGCGGTTCACTGCAGACAGAACGACAGCGGGACTGGGATTTCATTCCTTTGTTCCCAGCTCAGAGGAAGTCACCGAGACTCGGCCGTTCTTCCCGTGGGTCATGTCCCCTCTGTCGCATTGACTAGTCCTCCTGCCTCATTGCTTTTGACCGCAAACTCTAAAAGGCGCATTCTGGACACATGACGTATGGTGGCACGCACAGGGAGCCTGTCGCACTTACCCATTCACATCCGGGGTAAACGGTTCTGGCGAGCTCGGCGGAGAGACGTCGAGGTACTCGTGGAAGGTGAAGCTTCTGTTGGGAGCGGCAGGGGTAAAGTCGGTCTGGATCGGACTCGGCTGGGCCGAGTAGATGGACGACGCGGGCCGGAAGCGTGGCGGTTCGAGTTGGGACGAGTCTCGGTTCGGCCTTCGGGGCGGCTGCTCTTGAGGGGAGGCAGATTGCTCGTCGCTGTTGGTTGGCGATGGCGATATGAAGAGATGGATCAGTCAAGACACTCGGAGCGAGGAGGGAAATCCAAGTTTCCTTTCTCTGGGCAGTTTCTACACGACGACGAGCCGAGCCCTTGGTGGCGCGCAGAGCGGCCGCTCCTTGGGCAAATTATCCCGTGTTTGGGAGTCATTGTCATGCCCCGCCGTGTCGCAGGCATGGGCCGGGGCCTACCCGAGACCGACTCGTCCAGCCGCCATGCACCATCGTGGCACGGCGCGAATGCTGTCGCAGCAAATCCCGCGTACATGACGGCTTGGATAAGTCAAAGAAACAAGGGGCCACTCACGGGTAATACTGCGTCTGCTCGTTAAAGAATTCTCGTGGTGGCCGTCGCGGTGCCATACCCCCTTGGATAGAGTAACTGTATCCCGCGGTCTCGCTGGTTCCTCCGCCCGTGAAAGCATCCCCGCGGGATCCGTACTGCTGCGACTGCTGCTGCTGCTGTCGCGTGTCTCGACGTTGCTGATGGGACCGGCCCAGCTTCTGGGGAACTGCCCCTCGGAATCTATCCCACATGACGCGTGCGAACCCGTGGCTCTGTCGTCTTCAGACAAATCACCACCAAACCGCCGTCGAATTCAGCAACGTCTTTCGATGTGGCAACAGTCCCGTGGACCTTTTGACTTCGAAGAAGAGCCCACACCTCCACGGGTCCCTGGCCGCTGTTTTCAATGCGCGAACGTTCGGGTCGGCAGATGGATCTGGCGCCAGGCGAGCGGAGGCCAAGAAAAAGGGGCGGGTCGGCGAGGAAGTGTGATCGTCGTCGGGGAAGGCTGAATTGTGACTTGGCTCTCACTTCCAGAAGCAAGGCCACAAGGGTTGAGGAAGGAAGAAGAAACTCGGAAAAAGTGACTGCTTCTCGTCAGAAGGGAGATTACACATGTACATATGTACACGTACTCGGAGTGAATACGGTTCTTTTGGCCAGAGATGGAAGTTAATCTGGCGCGCCTGGCGCCCGCTTTGACAAGCGGGCGAGGCGCAGGGCATTGAGGGTGGGGAGATGGCCTGCTTTCCTTGCATCGCGAGTGGGGGGTTTGACTTACTGCCCTGGCCCTGCTGGGCTTACAAAAGCGAGCGATGCGGACAGCGCTGCGCAGCAAGCGATCAGCGCGGCTCGATCAGGAGGCAGGCTGGTGGTCGCCAGAGGGAGAGTTGCTCCCCCAATCTGTCCCCGCCGGCTCTCGTTCTTCCGACGGCCCGTACCTCGCTGGGGCGGCGCGCGGCGTGGTGGAGAGCACGTTGATGATATGATGGGCTGGCTTGTTTGTTTCTTTGTTTGTTGACGGTTCTCGGGCTCGATCACGAGGTCTACGGGCGCGCGACGACGGACGGGTGCAGAAGGATGCAAGATCTGTCCAGGGCTGGTTGGTCGTGTCGGTCGTTATTAGAGAGGCTGTGTGGTCGATCTGTTTTCTAGACCCCTGGTCTCGCGACGGACGAATAGGGGGTCAGAGACACGCTGTTGCACTGCTCGATTGGCTGTGGCAGGACAGGACACAACAGAAAAGCAAAGCCGTACAAGCCTGAGGTGCAGGTCGAAACCAAACACGCTCGCTTATGTATTCTACTAACAGGCCCAGGGCTGGACAGGACTGGTTTCGACAACGTCTGCTGGTAAACAGCATCAAACACCTACTGCCGGCCAGAACGACGCGAGAATCCCAAAGCGGAGGACGACATGGTGTCTGACGCAGGGGCAAGCCCAAGCGCTCGCCGTGCCTGGCGCCTTCGGCGGCCAGCATCTTTGTGCATCGTGTCCGCAGCTCAGACAGAGAACAACGCGCGACGGGACCTCTTTGTTTGTGCCCACTGAAGAGTCGTACATATTCAGACGCTGTCGACCTACCATCACAAGATGTATCCGCCACTCCCGCCCTCTCATTTCAATGTGAGCCTGGCCGCCAACCACCACGCACCCCCGTACGCCCCGGATGACGCTATGTAGCATCACTGCCACAGCCAGGTGATCGGCTTGCTGTCTTTTATGCCTGTGTGCGACGTCGTTCTGGATGAGACCCTCCGTAGGTGCCACCAACAGGTCCGACGTTTGTTGTTCGCCGCGCAAAGGGCGAGTCCCCTGAGCCGGTTGATTGGGCCTGGCTGGCTGGCCCATAAAACGTTTGCTTTCCCGGACGGCTGTTTCATGCACGCCACCCCGCCATCCTGCGGCCTTCCTGAGCCAACGGAATCGAAATTAGCGACTCAATGTGTGGCCGAGGACCCTTCTGGTCTAGCCAGGGGCTCCGACAGGTGCCAGCAGCACGGCCCACGAGGCGATCTAGCGATAGCTGCAGTTGACTTCTTGAGGCCCTAAACGCTTTGCTTTTTTTCTTTTTTCCTCTCCTTCTCCCGTTCAGCCCAGACTGTGTCTGTGCAAATGCTTGGGTACATACAGTGGTTTGAAGCACTGCAATGTGAAACCATAAGCATATCAAGGTCCGATTTTACAAACATCCCGCGATAACCAGGACCGCATGCGACATTCGGTGACTATCCTGTTCATTTACAGATCAAACCTTGCGACGAGCTTTACCTGTGCGCTTCGTGCCTTTGCCCATATATGGGATGATGAATGTTCCCAAAACGCCGCCATCGGATACCTGCAATTGGCGGCCAAGGATGTCGGCGGCCCGCGTCGCTACCGAGTTTAGGGATCCGGACATATATACACTGCATTAATTGACCAATTCAGTACTACATTTGCGAGCTGTCCTCTGCCTGCCTTTTATATCTTTGAGGCTACCATCTACTGTTCCGCACTGGCAGAGGGTCTGGCTGGGAGTGGGGCTGATAGATGGCGCTACAAAATCGTGCAAAGGAACGCAACGGCGAGCTTGAATTATCCTTTTCGGCGCGCACCTCAGACTCAGACGCAGACGCGCGACTGCCACTCTAGCTCCCTTCCATGGTTGATACAGGACTGCTCGCATTGAAGACAGCTGCCGTCGAATTACCTATGCTTCCAGACCACCTACCGGAAGCCGTAGTTTCTGCCTGACGCATCGGTGCTTCCAGTCACTGCCAATTGCATCCAGCCTAAGAGCCAGCAGCGATTCGTCTCGTCTCGTTTTTCCAACATCCGACGTCTCGTGTCCATCATCTCTCGGCCCTCTATATACCCGACGCCGGAAATAACCCGCCGAGATACATCAGCAGATCGGCCGACCCACGACAAAAGATGGAGGACTCTATGAGACGCCATTTCTTCCACCACGGTGGCCAGGACGTGAGTTCGCTCATCCACTCGCAAAACACAAAGAGTCTCCGAGCGGCACGGGACACGCTACCTATTTCAGGAAGCAACAATAGCCGACTGACTTCCCGAGCAGCCAGCAGTCACAGACGGCGCCAAAGAGGTCCGCGAGTGTCATTGGTGTCAGCTGCGCTCCTTCGACAAGCACGCCGTGTTTCCCATCTCGGTGGTCAATGACACCAAGGACCGCCAGACGCTTCCGCAGGACTTCCGGTTCATATCCGAGAACCACCTGGGGCCCGGCGTCTCGCGCGCAGAGGCTAGCTTCCGCAGCGGTTGCGAGTGCGCCGACCCGGGGGACTGCATGAGGGCCGGCTGTCAGTGCCTCGAGGAGATCGACGATGAGCCCAGCGATCCCGAGGAGCCCAGCGACCTGGACGCCGACGAACAAGGGAACAGACCCAGCAAACCAGAAAAGACGCTGTTCTCCTACTACTCCTCTGGGCCCAAGGCCGGCCTTCTCAAGAAGAGTCGGCTGCAGAGCAGGCAGCCCATCTACGAGTGCCACGAGGGCTGCGGCTGTGGGCCAGACTGTCCCAACCGCGTGGTCGAGAGGGGTCGGACGGTGCCGCTGCAGATCTTCCGCACTGATGATGGAAGAGGCTGGGGTGCGTACTTGTTGTGACGATTCCCTCAACGAACTGTGAACGCAAGACGGTATTGCTGAATGCTGACCTGGGACTGAACAACGCATTTTTGTCCGAGAACGCTTATAGGCGTCCGCTCGATTATCGATATAAAATGCGGTCAGTTCGTGGATACGTATGTCGGTGAGGTCATCACGTCCAAAGAGGCCGACCGCCGACGTAACAAGTCCACAAACGCCCGCAAGAAAGACATCTATCTGTTCGCGCTGGACAAGTTCATCGACGAGAACTCGCCGGACCCGCGACTGGTAGGTCCGCCGCTCGAGGTGGATGGCCAGTACATGAGCGGTAAGTGGCTTGACTGTTTATCCAATCCCACTAGATGTGTAATTAGGGCTAATCGAAGAGAATTCTGGCTCTGACAAAAACACAGGTCCATCACGGTTTATCAACCACAGCTGCAACCCCAGCATGCGCATTTTTGCGCGTGTGGGCGACCACGCGGACAAGCACGTCCACGACCTTGCTCTGTTCGCAACACGCGACATTCCAAAGGGCGAAGAGCTCACGTTCGATTACGTGGACGGTATCGACATGCGTGACGCTTCCAAGACGGAGGGGCACACGAAGTGTTTGTGTGGATCCGCGAACTGCAGAGGTTGGCTGTGGTGACGAAGGGATGCAGTATATGATGGCAGAGGGACGGCCATCAGAGACCTATGACAGCGCTACATAGATGATTGGAATACTAGAGTCTGTTGCATTATTAATGATAGGCGGACGGCGTTCTTGCTCTCGTTCTTACGAGCATCGTCAACGCTGCTCACGGAACTTGTTACAACCCTCTCAGCGAGTGGGCCTTGAGATGTGGTGACATGCTACCTTGTGAACTTGGATGGGAATTCCCCGTGGACTTGACTTTGCAGCACCAAAGCAAGGCAACAATTCAAGTGGTTATTAATTACAAACAACCAAGATCAGTTAGAAGTGTTTGCAAGACCATACAGGGAATGAAAGCACCCATGAGACCTTGCAGTTATTAAGCCGTGACTTCGACAAATGGATGGGGTTGGGATACTATCCAACTTCCGTTGACCGAATATTTATTTTCTTCCGAAAGACTCTTTGCGGAACCTTTGGATATCTCTGTTCTTTCCTTGAAAGCGGTGGTGCTGACTAACAATATTGACTAGCAAGAAACCAGGCAAGAGTCACGTGGGAAAGGCCAGGTCCACCTATCTCAATAAACAAGAAGCGAGATTTCGCGCGCGAGAGGTTGGGACGACGCCGGTCAGGGCTCCTTGCTATGAGATCATTGGAGCCAGTCCGGTGTCAGCGGCTGGTGCACAATTTCTCCCACCCATCATCGCCTTACGTACGACGGACAGTGCCAGGTGCTGAGGGTGTGCGTCAACCACCCCCCGGTTCTTTGGCCCCAGCCATGCGCCCGCGCCCCCTCTCTCGCCTGCCTGCCCATCGCGGTTGCCCCCAACGTCGAACTGCAGAAAAAGGCAGGCGGCCCGGAAAACGCCCATCTCGCAACCTACGCTCGCTTGTGCTACCGCCGACGCCTGCACTCGAGGCAGGGGACCAGCATGCACCAACTCCAGCCTCCCTCCGCCGAACCCGCCAGTGCTGAAGCTGCGTCGTCGAGAATAAACAAGAGGGGTGGACGGTTCAATTTTGGGAATTGAGCCTTGGTTGATCTTTTTCTGTGTGTGCTTTGCGTCCCTTCTTTGGACACTGCCCGCTCAATTGGTCGGCCTTGGCTTGAATCCGTTCTGCCTGCCTGCCTGTTCTTTTTTTTCTTCTCTCTTTCTATCTTTCATTCTTTCTTGCTTTACGTTATTGGCGTCTTGCGATATACCCCCTCCCACGTATGAATTATGACCAACTCTTGACGACCTCCTCCCTCTCCTCGCGTCGCCTTTAATAATTGAACATGGTAAGTTCCGTCGCTGTTTCACGTCCGGGTTGGGGACCTGTCTTTCGCGCCAGACCTCAGCTTTTAGCCTGTGCGACTCCTCGAGGAACTGCGCCGAGACACACACGTTGAAAGCTAACTGCTGCTTGCTTTCTTTTTGCTCCCGTCTCAGGGGTGCTGCCTCTCCCATCCGTCGGGGCCCAATTCCCCATACCCTGGCGGCGGCGCTGCGCCCTCGGCCTCGGCCCGTGCTATTAACCAGCCTCCGAACTCGTCTGCCCCGCGCGTCCTCTCCCCCTCCAGCGCCGGCCCCTCTGGCGCCGGCTCTGGCCTCGCCTCGCCCATCTCTCTCCGACAGTCACAGTCGCATCAACAACAGAGTTCAGCTCAACATCAGCATCATCAGCAGCAGCAGTCGCAACGGCGGCGCCACCGCCAGAACCAGCAGCCGCTCTCGCAACACATAAATAAGCCGCTCCGCCGCCACCGATGGGTGTCGCGCGACAACGTATGGACCCGCCAGGCCCTCGCCCGCGAGCGCGCCGACTTCTTCGACACGCGCGTCACGGGTCGCGTGGAGATATGGCAGACGATCCACGCCGCCCTCGAGATGCTCTGGGAGTCGGCCCCTCCCCCGACCACCACCTCGGCAATCTCCCCCGGCGCATCACCACAGCAGCCCTCCTCCGCAGCAATGGCAACAGCGGCCACGACCACAAACACAACCACAACCACGACTACCGGTAGCAGCGGCGGCCGCCATGATCGGCCCGTCATCAGCCCAATCCAGCCGAACCAGGACCAGGACGAAGCGCTGGCCACGGCGCAGAGCATCCTCAGCGCCGCCGAGATCACGCTGCCTTCTGGCGACCTGGCGCAGGGCGTGTACGACGCTCTGGGGAACTACTACTCTCTTCCGGAGTGGATCGTCTCGGACCCGCTCAACGTCGTCGACGCCTCCGACCTGCCGCCGGCGACGGACGACGACGAGGATGGGGACGAGGACGAAGACGAGGACGACGACGAGCTCGTCCGCGATGCTAAGCGCAGCGTTTACGTGGCCGCCAGCAGTAGTCCCGCCGACGAGGACCGAGGCGACGACGGCCACGGTCACGACCGACGGCGCGGCGAGAAGGGCAAGGGCGTCGAGCCAGCCGCCAAGAAGGAGGAAACCATCAGCGTGCGGTGCCGGCTGAGCGAGAACGCGAGGGACGTCGTAGTGACGATTGGCAAGAACGACACCGTCAAGTGTGTAGCGCGGAAGGTTCTTGCCGCGGCCGGAGTGAGTAGCCCCCAAATCCGGGTACCCCCCACCACCAGATTACGACCATGCCTAGGTAGGTATGCATGCCATGTTTCAAACTAACCGTTGGCGACCTGCCACCACACCCGCTAGCTACCGAGCTCCTCGCGCATCCGCATAGCGTACCTCGGCAGGATCCTCCGCGACCACGCGCCGCTGGTCTCGCAGGGGTGGAAGGAGGGCCACGTGCTCAATGCGCTGGTCTTCCACCTCTACTAGCGCAGTCCGACCGCCTATCTAGCCATTGTTGTCTGTCTGGAGATGAGGGGTCCACGGAGCGGAGCTCCCCTGGTGCTACCGCATGTGGACGTCACTGGCGCAATATCGCCATCTTTCTTCGGGCCATGCATCATGGCGTGTTTGTTTCGATGTACATGGGTATGCTGGGGTGTCGTCACGAGCGGTCAATGATGCCGTCGACAGAACGGCACACGATTTGTGTCTGTTTACTAAAACGAACTCGACTTTCGTCCGTTGAGGGCTCACCGGGAGGGAGAGGGAGAGAGTGGGGCCGTGTGAGAGAATGCTGATGGGACGACCCCGACGTTTGGACTCGGCCTCTCTCTGCATGGCAGCCGTGCAGTTTGGCCACTGGGACAGCGCGTTGCGTACACGATTCCGCAGCGCTCTACCTCGCCTTAAAGCATGGCTATCACTATCACAACCTGTCCCCGTCAAGGGGCTGGCTGGCATCGCCCCCTCCCGACTCACAGATATGAAAGCAAGCGTTCTGTAACCTCGCCGCCCTACCGAATACCTTCACATCCTTTTTTTTTTTTTTCTTGCTTACAGCACTCGGAGCATCTCGGCTACTTACACAGCCTTGTCAGAATCACACAGCGTTCTCCAGCAACTTTGGCATCACCGTCTCTAACCTCTGCCACCATCTGGATCTCTATGAGGCGCGGCCATTCTTGCATCTTGTCGGATTTTTGTTTTCTTTCGCTCTCACGCTCTCTCGGCTGTTATCATGGGTGGCATTCCCAGCGGATTACGCGCCTCTTTCGGTGCTTTTTATAATGTCATGTACTGTATAATGAATCTTCTATCTTCGTTTTATCCTGGCGCACGTTGGCGTACACTATCTGGCGGTCACGATAGCGCCATAACGTCGTGGCAACCAACAATCTTTACTGTGCTCGAGAGAGAAGGCGTTTCCGTCGTCTACTTTTCAGAACGGAAAGATAAACCATTGATTTCTTTTCCACATACCATCGTCTTGACTCCGTTTCTGTCTGCTTCCAGGACCTCTAGGAACAAATCCCACCCGGCCCAAATGTAGAAAAAGCCTGCTGCTAAGTAGGGAATTCTGGTATGTTGCAACACCTGCGTTTTCTCCATACAAACGGGTGTTTACAGGATTGTCTCCTCAACATCGGCTTCATGTCTCACCCTTGACTGAAATACCTATCCATCGTCCTCCCCGGCGCCTCCGAAATCTTCCCGGACACCAGGAAGATCTCCTGGAACATGCGCGTGCCACCCATCTGCAACTATGCATGGCAAAATGGGATAATGGCACCACGTGGCTAAAGACTGACCCATGCCATTGTCTCGGGCTTCAAGGTGGGATTCGGGACACCGTTCTCCATTCAAGTAGTCGTTCCGATCTTGTTCAGTCCCTTCAGAGAACCTAGACTGAGAGCCAGACCCTGCGAGCGACTGCGTATCCGAACAAAACCCGTGATGGGACCGTCTTCGCCCTCCTTCTCAATACTCAGGTTGGCTAGCGCGTCCTCGCCTGAAATAAACAGAGCGTCAGTCACGGTTTGTATCGGAGACCGGTATGGGGATGCCAGAGGTAGGGAGCAAAAATGCGCAAAATAACATGCAGAGATACATACCGAACACGCTCCTGGCGTACAGGTTCGCGCTCAGGAACTGACAGTCGCCCTTGAGTGAGGCCTCGGGCGTCAGACAGTTCATGTTGGTGGCGCGCATCAGCTCGTCAAGGAAGCCCCTGAGCGTCTTGATCTTGCTGTTGATGTTGACCTTGTTCTCCCATTCGAACTCGGTCCACATGGTTCTGAACTGCGTCTCGGTGCACGTGGCGGGCTGGATGTAGTCCATGATGTCGACGTGGACGTCGCTCAATATGACCACGTTGGTGTCGGTGCTGTGCGGTCCGTCATACACGACGTTACCAAATATGACGCCCGTATCTGTCGACGACACCTTGATGGTGCACTGCACATTGTGGAAGTCGTGCGGGCCCAGGTTCTGCGTCGTCGGCCGCTCCACCACCTTGAGGTCTCCGAGGGTGGCGAACTCGACTGACAGGTTCTGCAGCGTCTCCGTGGTCTGATTGACCAGCAGGACATCCAGCACAATGTCGAACTGGTGCACCTTGACGTATGCCTCGGCATACACTGGGTCCGAAAAGCCCGTGAGCTGCACGACTCGGCTCAGCTTGCTGCTGAGGTCCTCGGTCGCACCCGCGTCCCCGCCTGTGGCGCGCTCCAGGTCCATCTCAACCATGTCGGCCCCCTCGCCTGCGTTCTTCTTGCTGAGTTGCCGAATGGAGACGACGTCGTCGACCTGGACGGCCGTCTTGGCCCTCTCCACCGCCTCCTTGGCCGCCCGCTTCCTCTCCTCAACCGCCACCATGGCGCGGAAAGCCTTCTTGGTGTCCTCGAGGTATACCTTCTCAAGCGCGCGGTGCGAGAACTCGGACAGGCTGCCCACGCAGCCCATTATCCGCTCGACCGCGTCCTCGTCGATCGGCGCCTTGACGAACTGCGACTTGCCCACGCGGACGATGGAGATCATGATCAGCATGGCCTCGGCCCGCAGCGCGTTGGTGCGCTCATGGGCTGAAGAGATTTCCGCATGGCGCATAACCAGTTTGGTTAATGTTCCCGAGAGCACAGTAGCCAAGTAGTAGTCGCCATCAAGGATAAGCTGACGCAGAGGCGGCTTCTGTGCCGCCTTGACCGCCTCGAGCTTCGCGGCCGTTGCCGATTCGCTGGTCAGAGCCGTTTCGGTCGCGTATGTGCCATCGGCCAGCACTTTCCTCGAGCCTGTTGGGGCGGCGGCTCGGCTGTGGCCGTTGACTTGGTCCTCGTCCTTGCCCTCTTCCCCGTCGACGTTGTCCAGCAATCTCTGCTCTGATGCCAGAATCGGTATCTCTCCCAGGCTCGCGCGGATTCTCTTCCAGGCGTCCCTGATGTCCTTTTCCTCCAGCGAGTACTCCCCGACAATCCAGAGGATGCCGCGGTAGATCTTGCCAGCGCGAACCTCGGCCAGCGTGTCGACGAGTCTCGCGACGATCGAAGGGCGGAGCTTGGGGAACTTCTCCACCACCTCCTTGACGAAGTTGACGACGTCGACTGCCGAGGCGTTGTTGAAGTCGGCGATGAAGTCCATCAGAAGATCCACCACGCTGGCGGCAACCTCCGAGAACTTGATGGCACACTGGTGAATCGCGTGGATCAAGAGTTGGCGGTACTCGGTGTTCTTCTCGTACTCTTGGTCGACCGTCTTGGACAGTTCCTTCTTGAGCAGCAGTACCACCTCTTCGACGTTCTTGCTAGAAACCATGTCCAGCGCAATACCCAGGGCTTTCCGCCGTACGTCGATGTCGGGGCTGGACAGAACACGGAGCATCTCCATGACAAGGTCGTCCAGGACGCCCTCGTTGTTCTTCCTGAGCTTGTCAACCCGGTCCAGCACAATAAGCTTGACATTGTTGTCTGCCTCCTTGATACTGAGCTCGATGAACTTGGTGGCGGCGGCCTTGACAGCGACGGGGTTGCTGGTGAGCGCCGTCAAAGACGAGGCGGCCTCGTAAACAACGGTGGAAGTGCTGGCTTCCAGAAGGTCGAAAATTAATCGAAGATACCGGGCCTGCGCACGTCAGCACTGCCTACCAACCGAGACTGCCTCAGACCCTGGTGTATGTTTTCCTCTCCTACCTTGTTCTGAGAATTCTGGACAGCATCTTTCCTGATGAACTCAAGCTCCACCAGCTGCAAAAGCTCCTCAGCATTGGGGATACCGTCGAAGACGGTTCTAAGGAACGCAAGAGCAGCATCGTGATTTATGGCCGAGAGCGCGGCGAAGGCATTTCTCTTGCAGGTCGGGTCGCTCTCGCTTTCGAGGAAAGTGGAGATTAGGTCTGCGGCGTCGGGGATGAGGGATGGCGAGTGTTGGTAGATGGAGGAGACGGCGAAGACGGCGTTCTTGCGCACGTATGCGTGCCTGTGCTCGAGGCACGACCTGGCGGAGGAGAGGAGGGGCTCGATGAGCTCGGCTTCCCGCAGCTTGCACAGGAAGCGGAGCGTGTTGCCTCGGATGTATTCGTTGGGGTGTTGCAGATCGTTGCGGATGCCGTTGCTGAGGGGCGCCACAGGCAGGTCAGTAGTGGCCCAGAGAGATAGACTGCATGGCTGCAGGGCATGTGCAGCCCTCAGTCGCGCGCGATGAGCCTCACCAAACCAAAATCATCTCTTGCTTCAGCTTCCCCTGGGCGTCCAGCTTGGGACAGATCTCGTAGTAGAAGTACAGCAGCTTCTTCAGCGGCTTGGACTTGGATGGCATGACGAAGCGGATGATGTGCATGAGCAGGGACGGCATGGGGTCGCCATTGAGCATAATGGTCAAGATGCGCTTCATAGTGTCGACCTTGCTCTCATCGGTGCCCTTCTCCAGCTGCGTGCGCAGATCGTTAAGCGAGGGCACGTCGGAAGCATTGTCCTGATGCACCAAGCTGTACGCGTTCTCGAGGAAGCCCGACATCTTGGGCAGCGGGGGAGGCGGCTAGCCTAGGCGACAGGAGGTATGTTGCGAGGCCCGCGGTGGTCGAGCTTTTCGGGGGTTTCTTTCTTTTAATATGCGGTGGAGGGCTGGCGAGGAGAGCTCGGCCTGGTCCCGGCGCTGGCTGTCGCAGGCAAGACTCAATTGCGTGGGAACGCGGCCACTGCCAGAGTCCGAGTTGGCTTCTTGCACAGGGAGAGAGAGAGCGGCAGGCCTGGCATTACCCAGTCTTGGTGGTGGCAGCTATGCTGTTGGATAAATCGATCATCTCACCAACCGAGTTCCAGGAGATCTGGCCAGCGCTGCTATGGGGCCTCCTTTTGCGCATTGTGGTGGGACAAGTGGCAGCAAGCGGAGGGCCGTCACGTGCAGGTACAAGTACCCTTTGGTCGCCCCAAGGCGCAGTCGGTACTTGCTGCTGACCTGACGGCGAGGAAAAACTCCTTTCCGCTCCTGTTCCAAAGCTCCCACAACTGAAGCGGTCCCCACCAGGCAGAAAAACCCCCACAGTTCCCCTCCATCCCGCCTGCTGTCTGGCTCTCTTGCCCCACATGCTGAAATATCCCAGTCAATTGCTTGGGGAAGCTCCCGTGAACGCCCAAAGACGCGACACCATCAACACGTCACGGCGAAATGTCTGCGAACAACGAGCAGTTCTACCTGCGCTACTAGTTGGTGTCCAGCATCCAGATTTTCCACCTGTTAAAGCTGCCGCTTACTGACCCATTGCTCGATTCAAAGCTCTGGCCACTCTGGCCGCTTCGGCCACGAATTTCTGGGTACGACTCCCTGACAAGCTCTCCTTCCCTCCCGGCGCACCGCCCATCTCATCTCGACGGACTCTAAACCTTTACGCTAGAGTTTGACTTCAGAGTTGTCGGTGACGGACGAAGCGCGGTTGCTCGCTATGCAAACAACTCAAACTACCGAAACGATAGCTTGATCAGGAAAGAGAGTATGTTGTCGTTTAGGCTCTGGATTTCTCGACGGTCGCATGTTTTCGGTGCCGAAGCAAGCACACTGACGCCCGCGTTCCTTACCTCTCTAGTGAGCGTCAGCTCCCTCGTTGTCGATGAGATCAAGAGAATCGTCAAACTCAGCGAGATCCTCAAGTGAGCACGACCTATCGCCTCACCTGCTGCAGCCTCCCTTGCATCTGGCGCCCCCGCGCGTGTGGGCTGGAGGTAGCATCGTTACTGATCCGACGGCTGTAGGGAAGATGACAAGAAGTGGCCGCCCAAGAACAAGGACGGCAAGCAGGAGCTAGAGATCAAGATCGGAAATGATCATATATCTTTTGAGGTGCGTGTCGCGGCTCTGGTATCGCGCCGTGTCGCATGCTGTCGTCGTCAAAGGGATAGTGACTGACATAATCCGTAGACTGCCAAAATCGGGTCGCTCGTCGACGTCAACGAGTCCGCGGACCCCGAGGGGCTGAGGGTATTTTACTACCTCGTGCAGGACCTGAAGGCTCTTGTCTTCAGCCTGATCGCTCTCCATTTCAAGATTAAGCCCATATCTTGAGGGTGCGCGCACTCGTGGTGGAGACGCGTTAGCCGTGCATGGCGTGGTTTTTTTTTACGATACCCTCTTTCTTAATCACGGCTGGTAAAGGACAATCGGCAAAGTCCCGGGACAGACCCATTACTGGCGTATATGTGGTTTTGGTGGAATCCTCGCGACGATAGTGCTGCACCGAGACCTTCGAGACGCCTCGCGCCCAGCAAGAGGGATGTATACAGCTCAGAGGTCTCTCTTGCGCTGGCAGTTGATTTCCAGATAGAGTCACCAAGAAGATACTAAGGCGAGGCAGCTGACCGAGACTCGCTCGGACGCTCATCCCGAATACGAAGCTAAGTCATGGCTACGTCGGCGTGATTGATAGCGACGATGGGCGGTTTATTTTCAGCTTCCTATTTTCCCGTCTTCTCCCTCCTTTGTGTCCATAATGAATCGCCAAGACCTCTCCCGGGCTTTTAGAAACAAGCTACGGCGTCTACGCAGAGATAGTGATGACCAGACGGAGCTGCCGCTCGCGCAGCTGGCTGGGTTGAATTTGCCCATGCATGAAAGCGGGACTCGGCCCAATTACAGCGCTCCTGGGAACCACCCGTCGGTTCCTGGCCGGCCGAGAAGTCTGCATTGGCTTTGGTACCAAAAACCTGCATGGCGCCGCTCAATTCGCCTCCAGAATGGCTTGCTCGCTCCCTTTTGTCGGGACAGTGGCGACAATCGGCGGTTGAGCGATGCGAGCCTAACTAAGGAGCCGGGTTTCTAGAGCATTGACGACAGAAGACCCCCGCTCCACGGCGGTCCAAGCAAGACGGCTATACCGCAGGGCTGGGCTCCAGGAGCAGGAAGAGTGCAGCCTCCATGCAGCTCTGCCCGGCCACCTTCCAGTTTGAGAGACGAGAGGTTGGCCCTTGAAGCTGGTCGGATGTAGCAACCCAATGGGTGTGGTGATTGTGAGGAGAGGTCAGCTGTAGAAGATTGAGAACGTTTTCGTGTAAACACCCCTCTCTGGCAACAATTGGGCTTCGGGGCTGGAGCAGAGCAGCGCCCGCTTCCGTTTTTTTCTTGCTTTGTCCGATCCACGACGTTCCATGGAAATGTAAGGCTAGCTCTGGTGGCTTGGAAGCCTCCCCGCCTCCTCCCGTCCCCCACGAAAGTCCAGTCTGTGGTGGATGCCAGGAACTTTGACGCCATTACCCAGCATCACTGGTTGCTTCTTATTCCGCGCCTGTCCTCTCCGCCCGCCTGCCTCGTCTTGATCATCATCTGCCTGCACCCGACAGCCCGAACCTCCAAATCATTGATTTGCTATTGATAATTCGCCCTCATTTATACCTACGTGCTATTTGTTACCGGCTTGATTTTGGCTTCTCCTTTTCTTCTCCTGCAGCTTCGCCACCCGCGTATCCAATTTCTACTGTGCTTGAGTCGTTGGCCTGCCTGTCGTATGAAATTGTACACCATTTTATCCCATCTGGACGCTCCTGTCTCGACATCGCCGACGGCTTGGGCCCGTTTGATTCAATCGCCTGCGGAAAATCCCCCGCCACGGCGAAAGAGATCAAGGAGACGAAAACAGGACAAGAAAGAGCCGACGAACAACGACCAGATCAAACGACCAGTAGAACGCCACACGTGCTCGCCGTCGCACGGCCTAGCTGGCTCTAGTGTGATCTGGGGGTCCTGTATGTCACGCAGCCCCGGTTGTCCTCTTTGGGCGCCGCCAAATCACCTCCCAGGAGACCCCCGTCATCGCGCTCGGCCGCCCCAGTCTATCCCGTGCTAATCATTTACGCGATTTTGCCGATTCGAAAAAGCCACCTGCGAAAGACAAAGACGGCCGCACCACCTCTCGTTGGGCAGCCAATATCCGTGCCTTTTCGACGCTGCCGCCCTCGTGCCGACTCGATTTTCCGCCTGAGCCCCGACACCCGTCGGCTTCCGGATAACGCTGCCGAATCTGTGAGCTCTCACTGACGCCTTTCGCTGCGCCGCCAAACGCCCCGGCCACGCCAGCGGCAACATCATACCGAGCCGCACACCGATTGAGCCCGCCATCAGAAGCCGCTGGCTGTAACCATCTCGAGCACCGCGGCCCGCCCCGATTCGCTTCAGCACCCCAGAAAATCCATCCACCCTAAGCTCGGAGGGAGCCTCCGCGTTGGAATAATCTCCGCCCTGCCAGTGGCGACACTCTAGCCGAATCTCGAAAAGCCCTTTTTTCCGCCCCTCGACGCCCTCCCTGCCGGCGACGTCTCGTTGCCGGACTTGGCAGCCATGCCCACGCCATCGTCCTCCCACACCCCCGACCTGCGCCTGCACCCCTTCGCATCGACGTGTCCCGATGACCAGCAAGACACACAGCCTCCATCGCCTTCGAGCTGGCACCCTCTTCCACCACCGCCCTACAGCCACAACCCTTCGCAAGTCATAGTTGGTCTCCCAGTGTCGTCTTCGCTGCTCTCCCCCGAGTCTCCGGAATCGCTCGAGTCGCCCCAGTCTCCCGAGTCCCGCACGACCTCGAGTAGCGATGTGGATGAGCCCTCGTCGTCGCCTGGCCGCGAGGAGACGGTCGAGACCTCCATGACGACCGAGGAGGATGACGATGCCCTCAAAGCTGCCGATCAGCTACAGGAAGACATGGCCAGGTTAGACGGCGCCATCGACAACCAAGTCGCCATGGCCGCTTCGGGTGCCCTGCGACACCAAGACGGTGTGCTGGTCTCTCGGTCCTCCGGCTCCAGCTCGAGGAGACGGCGCCATGCAGACGCGCCCGGCTCACTACGAGGAAGACGACGGACGCAGGACGAGCATGGGGAAGATGAATATATGGGAGGCGATTGGGAATATGACAGCTCGGTAGCAGGCCATGTCTTCTCCCAATTAAGAGTACGCGGGCTTTTTTTTTTTTTTTTTTTTTTTTTTTTTCTTTTCTTTCTTTCTTTCTTTT
>GL876968.1:2254180-2275433 GCA_000193285.1 Magnaporthiopsis poae ATCC 64411
GGCAGTGTCGGCCGGGACGGCGGCGACGAGGCCGGCGAGCTGGGCGGCGATGGCAACGAGGGTGATGGTGAACTTCATTTTGGCGGCTGTGAGAGGGGATGGCTCAGCCAGTGTTAGTCGGGATGGTTCACTTCTTCCTACGTGGCGTGGCAGGAGGTCGGGGAGGATGGTCTGGTGGCTGGCTACCTTTGAGGTTGCTAAGCTTGCAGGCTAGGCTTGTAGGAGTCTTTGAGCGAGTGAAGCGGCTGATGGAAGCTTGAGGTTCTGCTGGAGCGGGTGTCCTGGTGAGCAAGAGAAGATGTGTCCAGACAGCGAGGGGCTCTCGACTCTTTATACTTGGAGCTCGCTTGGCTTTGCACACTTTCAGACTTCACTTCAATCTCTGTCTCCGTCACCCCCCACCGCTGCGTTCCTCTCGCGGCTGCTCATCGTGTCCGTGCGACATCCAGTCTCCCATGGTATGCCTGACTATCAACGCTAGCTGCTTACACCCGAGTTACCCTTTCGAGCAAGACAAGTAACGTTATCGATGCTGCCGCTGAGTAAACGCCGAGGTCTATGTGTTGCGGCCTTGGCAGTTCCTCATTCAGAAATCTAATGGCCGACAACCGCGACGTGGGTCCCTGATGGTGCCATGGATGCGGGCCAAGGAACCCCAGAGCACTGGCTACAGCTGGGGGGTAAATCCCGATGCTGATAATCCCGTGGATTGGGTTGTAGGTGGCGGCAAATGGGGCATGGGTGTTGGTGTCTTGTATGTATATGAGGCTCAAAAATATATCGTGAGATACTGCTCCAGCTGAGACCTAAGTGCTGACGGACCAGGGAGCGTTGTCACCGGGGCTAATGTGTCCCCATTCAACACCCTTGACGATTGGCTACGCAATGATGACATGCCGTGGCGGCTGAACCCGGCGCAGGGTCCAGAAGAGCGGCCCCTCTCCCGACTTTACCAGGTTGGGCGTGCTACCGCCGAGCTCACAGGAGTTTCCGCTTGTTGGGGCACATTTGCTACGACAAAATGCACGGTGGAGCTGTGCCATATCTCCTTCGGGACTTTTCTTTTACGCGTATACAGAGCGGTCTTAAGCGGGTATCCGTAGCCAACGGAAGTCGGGCCGGGTCAGGCCGATGTCCAATTGATTGGTAGATGAATACGACCGACTATTTAACCGGTCTTCAGAGGGTGAAATGGGTAGCCCCCAAGCCGATACCGCCGAAGGCAACAATATAATGCAGATCTCGTACGGTCTCGCCCCTCTAGGCTGTGAGGGGTTTTGGGCTTCAACAGCATGCTTTGAAGGCGACTTAGAGGGCGCCGCTTGGCGCCGGTCATCCCCTACTCCTGACAGATGGAGACTGGTGGAGGATTTACGATATTGCTCCGTTGCTACGTTTTTCCCAGGTCCAGGCAGACGCCAAGGAGCTTTCAACCACTTGGAATTTTCAGCTTGTGTAACGCACACCGCACCTCTGGTCACGGCGAATCAGAAACGTAGACCGTGGCGGTCGAGGCAGACTAGACCACGACCGTAGCCGGTATGCTGACTGTATCAAATCGAAGCAGCTGCGCCCAGGCTACAATAGTAACCCTGGCCAATGGTGTTCATGGACTCCTCGGCATCGCCCAGCGATGGCCATTATGGCGCTGCCATAGCCAGGAATTGGACGGCTAAAAGGGTGGAAAGGGGGCAGGGGGTGGCAATTGGGATCACACAGGTTACATGTGCTAGCGCCCTGGGCGAGCCCGGGCGTGGGAGGCGTTGTGATGAGTTTGTTTTTTGCGGTTGCGACACAGCTTCTTCCAATCCACTGAGCGCGATAGCAGCGAGCCTTTCGTCTCGCCGATTTTCCACCTGACGGGCGTATCATGGACAGATACGGACAGCACGCAAAAACATTGCTGCCATCTGCGGGCGGCGACACCTGGAGTAGGGAGGGTTTGGGATCCCACATTGGTTGTGCTTCGTCACGTTGACGCGCATCTGGGAATATTGCTTAAAATGTTCGGCATCGGGTTTAGGGAGCTGTCATTCTACCGCATCTTGGATGCTGCTGCACAGTGATGTTATTGCCCTCTCCTTCTGCGAGTGCGATAGGCGGGCAGAGAAATTAAGGGACGGCAAGAATGCTGTGGTGAGATAGGCTCAACCAGGAAACCAGGTTCGGTTGAACCGGACTATGAATGGGACAAATTGGCGGCCCTCATACCTCGACTGACCAAGGCTACCAACCCCAGCGGTGCTCAATACACGTACGGCAGAATCTTCCATCTGACAATGGCCTTGTATCGCTCCCAATCCTGACCGTACTTTTTTACGCACTTTTCGTCGTCCCTGCTGGCGCGGTGTATCAAGAGAGAAGCAAAATAAACGACGTAGAGATAGGTGAAGAAAACGCCGTACCACCGGGCTGGGCCTGGATCAACCACCCTGCCGTCCAGCATCCGGAAAGACGACGAGTTGTCGGCCTGGCTGCCGGCGGCCAGGATGACATATCCGGCCGCGCCCGTGGGAAGAGAGTAGGGCCAGGCCTGCATCCAATCGGCCAGGTAGTTGAAGTGCCGCGAAATGCCCCACCACCCGCTCACAAGGAGCCGGGTGCCGGCTTTGGTGTCGATGTACTTGAGGTGTGCGACACGAGGATCCTTGGGGTTCGAACGGAAGAGGTTCTTCTGGCTGTTGGAAAGCCGGAAGGCTGTGAACGAAGCGGCGACCAGTACGACCACGCCGGCCATGCCCCAGGGTCCGAGAGAAACGGGATGGACGGAGAGGTAACGCATCTGCTGGGAGTGTAAAAAGGGAACCCAGACGATGTCCCCAAAGGAAAGCATCATGCCGAAGCCATCGGTGATGATATCCATGGTTGTGAGAACGGCGGGCTCGTTGTAATGCGAGTCCAGCACGTACATGGTCTGGACGGCCGTTACGAACACGGCGCCGTCCGAGACGAAGCCAAAGGTGCGATGCTGCTTGGCAAGAAAGGCGAGGTCGAGGAGGGCCCAGAAAAGAAGACCGGGGCGGAGTTCCATGTACTCCTTGATATCCACTTCCCCAATAATGGGCAGCGTCACCCTAGGGTTGAGCTCACGGCCAATAAACCAGTCATAGAAATGGTTGCCTGTGCACCCGCCCTCGGCGAGCTGGCGGCGTTGCGGGTTTCCTGGCTTGACGCTGAAGCTGCGAATATAGACGAATGTGGCCAGAAAGTAGGCGATGGCCATATTGGCGGTGAGGATCTGCAGGTAGTTTTCCGTGATGATGACCCACACCGGAAAGCTGGACCCCTGGGCCATGGTACCGGCCAAGCACAGCACGAGGATGAAGACGCTCGAGGCAAAGGCTGTGCTTGCAAGGTTAGTAAACCCAAGGGATGGGTGGATATTGGGAGGCCTCGAGCATTTTTTCACGCACCATTGAGTCTGTACTTCAGCTTCCCACCGCAAGTAAGCTCCGTCCCTTCCATCTCGGTGGCAGGAAGGAAGCGGTACAGCAGAGCACCGAGCAGGTGATAGCCCAGGACGGCAAGGGTCGGCTTCAAGCTCATGAGGCCCCGAAAACCAGGCCAGCCAACTTCTCGCTTGAGAGTCTCAAGGCTCAGCGAGCGTGGGTTGAGGAGCGAAGGAGCCGGGCAACCCGAGACATCGTTGCAGGCGAAGGCGAGGATGTACAAAAGTACGGGGAGGCAGAAGCTGATGCCAAAGGCTCCATATCTTTGCAAATGTCAATATGGGCAGGTGGGAGGAATGTGAAAGGGGAACGAACGGGTCGGGGGTTCTCCTTACGGGCCAAAGAAGTGGTAGCCAGGCTCGGCTTTGGCTTTGGCTTTGGGAGCCATTTCAATATTGACAACGGTTGATTCTATGTGCGAAACTAGAGGTCGCTGTCGTTCTTTATACAGAGCAAGTCGAGGGGACGGTGGCAATGGCCTCTAATTTTATATCCAAGAAGAAAAACAGTCCGTCTCTCGCTTGAGCGCTCCCGGTGATGCTTCTTTGGGAAGGTGGACCCGTCGATGTCCATCAGGCCACGGACAACGTCCTGCTTCCGGGACCGGCGAGTGGGTCGCCAGCCTTCGAGCTTGGACCCTGGCGCGGACAACAGCTTTCCGGATCGTGTCATTTGGCCAGAGCCGATGCCAAGATGGGAAAGTTGACGGCAGATGCATTTCTCCACGAGCGCTTTGTCGAGAATGGGTCTTGACAGGGCATGCGAAAATGGTAGGTAAATTTGACGGCGTCGTATTGCCTGCCGTATTTCCCCGTATCTCCGTATTGCCCCTTAACGGTACCGTGCTGACAAAGATCAGCGTTGCTGCGCCCTACTGGGGGCATTACGTAGGTCCGCCCGCAGCCAGAAGCCAAATCTCAACAGCTGGCGGACCTGCCCAGGACCCTAGCGCAGACAAAGAGACGCCCACCGAAGTTTGCATGTTTCTCCGTTGCTTCGGCGTGTGCTGGCATGACAAGAAGAACCCCGGGCAGGATTCAGACGGCCGAATCCGAACGCTGGATTGGAGATTGATGCCCGCCCGGCGCTCGCAGCTCGGACGCGCTGCGCTGCACGATTCGTAAGGCCCCACCACGCGACGGCCGCCAATTGCCGTGTCCACGTCGTCGATTCTTTCGTTGCTGCTGCTTTGGTTGCGCAACATCAACCAAATCTCACCCCCTGGCCGGACCAGCACACGCCCTCATCAACGCCTCAACGCCTCAACGCCGCGCGCACATCGCCCCGACCGAGAAACGACCCCGCCGAACCCTCCCCTCCCATGATGAGACTATCCGTGGCGCCCGCCCCAGGGAATGTTGAAGCACTGGATTTGCCCAGACACGGATTGTAGTAGGTGGGAAGGCAGAGGGTCAGGGAGTTTAAATTACGTGGCTACTGTACAGGCTGAGGGGACTGAAGTCGGATCCTAGCGGGTCATCTGCGCAGTCGAACGAGAATCCTGTCCTTACTAAATGGTGACCAGCTGGGTTGCATCACTTAGACCTTGGATGTATTAGGACGGATCCAAAGGAAGTCGGTAGGAAAATATCCTAGGAACCTCACTTACCTCAGCTATACTACGATGAGATCGGAACGCTAATACCTCAGCGCTCCTGCTGGCGCTGGTCGTCCTCGCCGACGTCTCGCTCGCCGCCGACGCCGGCAAGACCACCACCACCGCCGAGCCCTGCACCGCCACCTCGACCGTCGGCTTCCACGACCTGCGCAAGGACACGGCCGTCGCGCCCCCAGAGCACGGCGCCAAGCCCAAGTCGGGTGGGCCGACGGCCGACTACTTTGCCCGCGGCTGGGACTACCCGGCAAACTTCACGCTGAACATCTGCGCCCCCGTCGTCAAGCCGGTCAAGGACGTGGTCGGGCTCGACGGCTCGGGCGCCTGGAAGAACGTGAGCGCATACTACGAGCTGGAGGGCAAGGTCTACTCGCTAGGGTGAGTTTTTTTTTTTTTTTTTTTTTTTTTTTTTAATCAGGTCTCAGTTGTGTGTGAAAAGAAAGCGGCCGCTGCTGACACGCAAGGAACCGCGATCATGACAGGCAAGCATCATCAGCCCTCACGGCGCGCGGGCGCAAGGTTTCGCTGCAGTACACGGGCGGCTCCCCGTGCGGCGGCGACGGCAGGACCAAGGACAAGAGGGCACCGTCGGTGCACTCCGGGGCCGCGTACCACGAGTTCGACGACGAGGCGGCGGCCGAGGGCGCGCGACGGGACCAGCTGCGGCAGAGCGCGGTGTCGCGCGAGCGGCGCAAGTCGGCCACGCTGGCCTTTGTGTGCGACCACGACATGGTGGGCGAGAAGGCGGCCGTGTCTTACATCGGGAGCTCACCGGACGGCTGCGCCTACTTTTTCGACGTCCGGTCGTCCCACGCCTGCGCCGGCGTCGAGCCACACCCGCGGGGAAGCGTCGGCCCGGGCGGCCTGTTCGCCATCATCCTGCTGATCGCCGTCATGGTCTACGTCCTCGGCGGCGTCTTTTACCAGCGCACCGTCGCCCACGCGCGCGGGTGGCGCCAGCTGCCCAACTACAGCCTGTGGGCTGGCATCTGGGAGTTTCTCTCGGTGCGTATCTCTGTTGCTTCTTCCCTCCCCTGCAATCGTTTTTCTGCTTCCCTTGTTGCTGACCGTCGGCTTCTTGTTACCAGGACATGTTCGTCATCATCACGTCGTCGTGTTCCCGCTGCCTCCCCGGGCGGCGAGGGTATCGCACCATCTCCTCTTCGCCAAACAGCAGGAGTAGGAACAGGGAGGACGAAAACCGCCTCATCGATCAGCTAGACGAGGAATGGGACGACTGAGGACGCGTCAATCGACGTCCCTGCCGTCTTTTGACCCTCTTCAATGCGAACGAGACACTCTTGTTTCTTTCGCTTGTAGTTTCTTGCGTCACGTTAGACTGTCTTTACTTTGGCCGCCACATTTTTGTCTCTTTTTCTTTCTGGCACAAGAGGGGAAGCTGGGCGGACTACCGGACCAAGGGCCTGTCCGACCGGCCTGTGGCGAACACGGCGCCCTCCCCTCGGAGCCCATCTTCTTTTCGGGGGCATCATAATGTCTGGATTGTTTCATATGCGACGAATAGAACGGAAAGACGTACTGGGAGGACTGGTGCATGCGGAACCACGACCGCACTTCTTGGAAATACTAGATATGTTTTCTGCGGGAATGAATTTTTATCTGGCTGCAGTTTATAAATGGCATTTGGTCTTCGGCTGGTCTGGACGACGGTAAGAGAGAGGGCAAGGGGGCACTGTATAAGTAGTTTCGGTTCTCGTATCTCATGTGATTTCGGTCCAGATCGTGCATCTTCTCGAAGCAGCGTCTGCATGTGAGAAGTGACTGCCATGCTCCGAGCGGCGGGCGAGCCTATCTCCATTTGAGGTGGTCTCGTCCCTTCTCGCCCCGCCTCGACACTACGCACCAAACCCGCAAACCAGCCCGACATCGAAACCCCTCGGAAAAGGGAAGAACAAATAGATTTTAAAATGATGGCAAAAACAAAAAGCTCACCGTCGCTTCGGGGCGACAGCTACGAAACCTCCCAACTGGGGATGTTTACTCCGAGTCGGCCGGAAAATCCGACGTTAAACCCCAACCGGGGCTCGAACCGGCAACCCAAGCGGCTAACGTAGCAGAGTACAGGTAGGGTCCCGGTGTCGACTCGACCCATCCTCATAACCGCTACACCAACTTGGCGTTCCGCTGTTCGATGTCTACAGCAGGCAGGACCGAGGGTTATAAGCCCTGCCTGCGCCTGCCGCAGAGACGGAAGGAGCGACCGTACGACTTGTGCGGGCTGCTGCTGCGACGACAGCCGCGTGATGGTAGGCGGGTATGCGGACAGCCGACCGTGGGCACCATTTGGGAGTGTCGGTTCGGACACATCCGGGTGAGAGAGTGCCTTGGTCTCCTTGCTTTTTGGCGCGTCGTTTTGCCCGCGTTATAGAGGGGTTGGATGAAGAATCCGATGATATGGCCGGCGACATCTCTTACCTATAGGCAAAACGTCATGAGGCTCTTTTGCGGGGCGATCCTCAACATCCGACCGCCGGACACGATCCGATAGCGCAAAACCATGTCCATGGGGACCATGGGGACCGTGGGGACCTATAAATCGTCACCGCAAGGAGCTTGTTTTAAGCTTCGCCGCTTGTTATGGTGGCAAGCTTGGTGCGGCGCCTGCCGGGATCCCCTTCCTGATGGACGTCAGAACCATTTTGACGGAAATTATCACCCAGCATACATCTACAAACCTTGCGACGACATCTTCACGATCTGCACCCGAACTTACCACGCGCAAACTAGAAAAGATGGCCAACTGTGGCTGCGAGACCTCCAAGACCTGCGTCTGCGGCCGGGACTGCACCTGCGACAACTGCCCAGTGAGTCTATTAGTGTTCTGTGTCTGGACTGGGCCTGCTGTTTGCTGACGGGGGCCTTGAACGCATCATCAAAGACGCATAACAAATAAAGCAGCTCCTATCGGGCCTCAGCGTGTGGCCCAGGGGTGTTTGTGGCACCATTCTCGCTTGTTTTGCCTACCAAAACACAAGTTTGGATCGGGTCTTGATTATAAGACATATGATGCCGGCTTTTAGGATGCTGTATGCCCTCGAACAGGAGGCATATCAGAGGACGAGTCCATCCCATGAGGCACAGCTTTATATCCTAATTAAACCCTCGCACTAAACCCTCGCTTCCAGTGCAACCGATTGGCGACGGCGGCTTCAAGATGCAATTGCCCAACGCGGCAGGTGGGTCGGAACCATTCTGATGGCGATTGATGGGCCGGTCTGCCTTGGCATCTGAGCCATCTGCACGTCTTCGGCCACAGCCCCCACAGCCGCTGGCCTAGACTTTGCGATCCGGTGCTCTGGGCCTCAAGACATCACTTAGCATGTAACCGGCTACAGCCAGCCCCGTCCAATCAAATCGGGGCAGTCTGGCACTAGCTGACTTCCATGCATCTTGGGAGCTACTTAGCAAACAGCCCGTCACCACGCCCAAAGGCGCATGATCTAGATTTCCTGGATCCAGTCCGCGTGTGTGAAAAAGTGTGTGCTGCAGCGTATCTCCAGCCGGGTCCTTTTCGTGCCTGCTGACTGCCCACTCTGTCCAATCCGAGCTCCATAACTCTGGACCGAGGGACCCGCCGTCGATGGTACTTTTCTACATGAAATTGTTCTTGCTCTCCTCCTCGGATCATCTCATAGATGGGGTCTTTAGTAGAGCGAGCGAATAGTGGCGCAGCGTCGTGGGCGAAGGAACAAGTTCCCACAATGCAGCCTGAGCTGGCGGGGTCTTGGCGGCTGACTGCCTATGTGAGCACCCAGGAGCCTGGGCTGGGTAGCGCCTCGTTTGCTGTTGGTGCGAACTGCGCCCCAATCATAGATGGCGGGCGGGTACATAGACGACGATGGTAAGTACGGTAGTCTAGCGGTCCGTCATATTAGGCTGCTCCTCCACCCACACTCCTCTCTCCTCTCTGTCGCTGTTGCCGTTTGTCTTCTCAAAGATCATTCTTTTGCTGCGTTGTCACATCTAAAATACCTTACGCGGTAGCAAACAAGTGAGAGCAAGAGCTTCACGCGTGCGCAGCGAGTTCCTACCGAGATATCCCGCGTTAGTCCCAGCATCACCCGGCGCAAGGCCAGTACTTTCATCATGTCAGCCGGGCCCTCAAGACGGCACACGCCGCCACACGCAACGCTCGCTGTCCTCTCCCTCCTCCTCCTCACGGCAACCTCTGTCGGAGCCGCAGCCTCAAGCGGCAGCAAACGAGCCTTCTGCCTGGCCTCACGCTCCGCCGAGCTGGCCGAGCTCGCCTCATGCGGCCACAAAGGCAGCATCAGCTACTGCCTCTCAGCCGGCGGCCTCAGCCAAACCCTTGGGTACGGCGCTCTGATCGAAAGCGCCGATCTCGAGCACTGCTTCGTCGACGCCGGCTGCACCGCGCGCGAGGCCGCCGTCGAGGCCGAGTGGGAATCTAACACCCACACGCCATAGGATATCTAGAGCCTGTGATAGGGAGCACCTTCCCCGTGCAGGGCAGTCCAGGAATAACCTCCTGCGCGTGGACTCGAGTGACGTTCGATTTTTAATTGTGAGGGGGTCGCTACAATGGATTGGACCTAGCTCTTTAACCCTGAGGCGGGCCTCAAATCCACTCGTCGGGGAAAGTTGCATTAGAAGGGTCGTTATAGTCAGCAGCAGCAGGCACCGCCGGCTGTGCAATACGACCCGTTTGCGGATCCGCAGACGTACCAGCTGTACCAGCAGCAACAGCAACAGCAATACCCGGCGCAGCGATACTGATAACGTCAGTGATGGAACATGGAAGGTGGTAAAAGGATTATCATAGAAAGAGGGGCGTGTCTCCAAGCCTGAACTCGATTGTGTCAGCGGGAATTCGTCGGGGAGTTCCAAGATACCACTTCTCCTAGTCGGTTTTTGTGGGCGCCGGTTTATCTCTAGCAGCTCCTAGGTTCGCTGTAAAGTTGGTTATCAGTCAATAATGTCCACGTGTGTATCATCCTCATAGCCTAGTCCCAGCATCCCTTACCACCGCGCCTTTCTGACGGGCAGATTGATTTCTACTTTCTCAATTGTGATCCTACAACGAAGCTAGACTGGCGTGCCACACCCGCTAGCCTAATTTACTTCTTATCATCACACGAAAAACACCAAGGCGATCTGGGTGGAGGAGCGTGGGATGAAAAAAAAAAAAAAAAAAAAAAAAAAAAAAAAGAAACGAGAGGCAGAATATCACCGAGTCTGGGGAAAAAGGGGAGAATGTCGGGCTCGATTGTGCTGTGTGAACGCCTAGTGTTCCGAACCCCTGATCTGACAGAGTTTCCATGCAAAAAAAATGTCACGCTATTGGCCGTGCCTGGTAAGAAAGAGAGGGGAAAGATAAAAAAAAAAAAAAAACCGGGGTTGGATGCCCACAACCCAAAGAGCCTCTCTTCAGCCGAAGAGTATTTCCTCCATGAAATAGAACAGGAAAGAGAGAACCTCAGATAGGGAGATAGACCGAGGGAATAAACCTGACATGGGGCGAGGGTGTGTGCATACGGATGAGCAATACGCTGCTAAAAACAAGGCAAAAACCGCTGCTTCCACGAGGGAGAGAGAGACTCAATACTTTGGTTAGCACCGAAGAACATCCGACTCTAAATGGGCAGACCGCCAATGGTTACGAATGGCCAGCAATGGCCATGGTCCCGACACGTCGTGAATAAGGCCATATACCCCTCTAACCACCCGCTGCACACCTGTCTGGCGCCCTAGCATCAACGCCAAGGGGGGCTGGACTTGGATATTGCCCCGCTGAAGAATAAGGACAAGTCCGGGCTGTCCGCGGACTTCAAGGGCTCCGGTAGACATCTATTGGCCACTCCACCGATCACTACGCCAACCACCGAGTCGACCGCCCTATCGGCCGCCCACAGGCGTCGCCCACGGGGAGTTGTTGCCTCCAGATCCCCCGCCAATAACGGGGCTGCCGATCTCGCCCAGGCTGCGGGCCACTGCCCGCTGCGCAATGTGGTCGCTGCCGGTGGGTACCCAGCGAATGCGGACCTGGCCTGTGGCATCGTGCCGTGTCTCGAAGCTGCCGCCGCCATTCGCCTGGTTGCCCTCTGTGTCGCACAAGTCGAGAAGCTCGCCCTCGGTGATCATGTCGCCAGGGCTGATGATATCGATCTGCGCCATGATTTCTTCAAGAGAGTTGTAATCCTTCTCCGGGTCCGGCGTCCGAGTCTTACTGCCGCCAGACCGATCGGGTGTCGATACTATGGACCTGAGTTCGCTGAGCTCCTGGCACGCGCGACAGAGGAGAAGCCGGATCTGGACCGAACGGTTTGCCTGGGGACGTGAGAGGCCAGGAGGGGCATAGCTCGGCGACGCGCCCCAGGGCGTAGCCGACGGCATAGGGCCCATGTTTCCGAAGCCGGGCGGCGGGGCCGTGACTCCAAAGGGGCCGCCGGGGCCTGTGAGTGGTGAGGGGCCGGGATGGCTCCACAGAGGCGACCCGAAAGCGCTCGCGGGGTCCATGCCAAACGGCAACGGGGCCACCGGTGGGAACCCGCGAGGCCCTGGAGCAACTCCTCGCCGGGGCAGGCTGTTGAAGTCGTGCAGAGGCTCGTCCGAGTCGTCAATCAGGGCACTGGAGCCCAGATGAGGCGCATTGCTGGGATCCTCGGCATCCTCGTCGCCGCCGGCGCTCAGCGAACCCCTCTGGCCCTGCACGACACTACCGGGACGGCCGATCGGGGCGGGACGCGAGATGGGCGGAGCAGGCGAGTCAAAGCCTGAAGAAGCTTGCCTCGAGTGCGACAGCATGCCTATGGGCGACTCCTTGGGCAGGCTTCCATACGTGCCGATCGTCGCAAGCTCGGGCGTCTGCGCGAATCCCGGAGGCGGCATGGGGCCGAAGCCACCACGTCCTGGAGGGCCGTTCATCGGGGGGATCGGCATGCCGAGTCCGGGCGGACCCGGCGGTCCTGGCGAGCCTGGTGTCCTGAACCGGTCTGGGCCTAGACCCTGGGGGAACATGCTGTCGGGTCCCATACGGCCCCCGAAACCAGGGGGCGGAATCATGGGGCCTGCTCCGCCAAAGACACTGAGCGGGGCCCCGAATCCCATGCCGTGGGGCGGCGGCAGTAGCGGATTTTGCTGCTGCATATGGCTCGGCGGGTGCGGCGACTGCTGCTGCTGCTGTTGCTGCTGCTGGATGCTGGCTAATCGCGTTGCTGTACCGAGAGGAGACGCGACCTGGTTGCCAACTCTGCCCAGTTGCCCAATGGCCGCCGGACTCATGTGCACGGGCGTGGTCGCCTCTGGCATCGGATTTTGGCCTGTTGCCGTGGGCTGGCCAAAGGCTCCTCCTCCATAGGTCGACGGGGCGGGTCCCGAGGCTGCCGTGTTCGGATCTTGCTGAGACGGCTGCCTGGGTCGGGCTGGAGTCGGCATCTTGGGGATAACGGGTGTGGCAACCGGGATTTGCGGAGACGCGACGCTGGCGGGAGGATTCAGTGGGAGAACGGGGAGAGCTGCGCTCGGCTGCTGCTGCTGCTGGGACGGGCGCTTCGCCAGTGTTATCGGCACCGGCGCGTTGGCGAGAGTCGCGGCCTTCTGAGCCGCCCGCTCCTCCCTTCTCTGCTTCTCCTTGGCCTCCTTCTCAGCCTTGGCCTTGGCCTCCCTGTCTTGCCTCTCCCTCTCCTGCTTCTGCTTGCGTTCTCGAGCCTCACGCTCCTTTTGCTCGCGCGCAGCCTTCTCCCTCTGCTTGGCCTCCTCCTTGGCCAGCTTCTCCTTCTCTTTGGCCTCGCGTGCTTTCCGCTCCTGCTCCGCCTGTCGCTCTTTGAGCTCATTCTGGCGTCGCTGCCGCTCGGCCTCCTTTCTCAGCTTGTCCTCCTCCTCGGCCTTCTTCTGTGCCTCCTTCTTCTTCCGGCGCTCCTCGGCCTTCTGCCGCTGCTCTTCGGCCTTGCGCTGCTCTTCAGCCAGTCGCTCGGCCTCTTCGGCAGCGCGCTCGGCGTCCTTGCGCGCCTTCTCCTCGGCAAGGGCCTGCTTCTTTTGCTGAAGCTTGTCCTTGCGCTTCTGCGCCTCCTTTGCCTTCTTGGCCTTGCGCTGATCCGCCTCTCGGCTCTCCTCGGCTAGCTCCTCCAACAGCTTCTCCTGCCGTTCCCTCGCTACCTTCTCCCGGTAAGCCGTGAGGACGCGCTGCTCAAACATGCGGGCGGCGAATATCTGAAACATCCGACGCCCTTCCTCCATCCTCTGCTCCTCGGTCATCGTGTCCTGTGTATAGAGAGACTTGTTAGCTTGTGATTCCTGGACTGAGACACCCAGCCGAGGCTGGTACGCGCCACCAAGAGCGCCGCCATCGGGGTAGCCGTACTTGGTCCAGTGGTGTGGACAGTGGCATTTGCAATCGTCAAGAAAAGCATCAACGGTAGCAGGGTTTTGTATATGTACCTCTTCTTCGTCGTACTCCTCCTCCTGGCTGTCGTACTCCTCATCCTCATCGTCGCCGTAATCATCACCGTCGTCCTCGGCCGGTGGTGGATGACTGTGGGCAGGGTAGTTGCCGCCGTTAACGGGGTGTGGGTAGTTGGCCGAGTACTGGTCCTTGGCATCCTCTTCGCGGGCCATCCGGCGTTCGGCCAGTTGCTCCATCATCTCTATGAATTTTTTGCCGTCGTTTTTGAGGAGATCGTCGGCGACAGTGAGGATGCCACCTAGAGAATGGTCAACATCGCGACGGAAAACGTACTTCAGCACTTGCTCCATGTAGGCCTTGGCATAGGGAGGCAAGGAATTCAGAGAGTCGTGGAACCGCGTACCCTGCACAGTCAGAGAGTTGCCAAAGTTGAAGAAGTCCGTCTGGTGTTCCGTCGGATGATCGCGATGTATCTCCTCTGGCTCCTCGTCGTCGCTGTACTCATCCTCCTCATCCTCCTCCTCCTCCTCACTGTACTCCTCCTCGCCCTCCTCCTCATCGTCGTCGCCTACGTGCTCAACTATGCGCCCGCGCGAAGGCTGCTGGGGCGGATAGCTCGAAGGCATGACCTGTGATGTGTAACCGCTGGTCGAGCCAAAGTGCCTTGACGGCCCGAGCATCGGGGGGCCCTCGCCATTGTGATTTGGCTGGTTTGCAAACGACTCGAGCTCCTCATAGTATGCATCATAGAGGCCCTCCAGCTCCTCCTCGATTGCTGTTCGCTTCCGGCCGCAGACGGTGCAGCTGCAGGTGTGCTTCTGCTGCTCCTTCATCTTCTTAAGGACGGCATCCTTCTCGACCTTGACAAGCGACTTGCGCTCGTCCTCGCCGAGCCCGAGCCAGAACTCCTTGATCCGTTGGCGTTCCTCTTGAGAGCTGGTGTTCCATATTTTCTCCTTGGAGATGCCAGATGCTCGAGAGAGGCTGTGCTCCAACGGCGACGGAGCATGGTCGCCGGCGGCCGGGTGGGGGTGTGCGCTAGCAGGAGGATGTCGTGATGACGACATAGTTGAGGCCGCCGAGCTGTCACCCTTCTTGACCTTCTTTTTCTTTAGCTTGGAGGCGGGGGGTGGCGCGTGGCCGTTCCCGTGCGTCTGGAGACCGGGGTAGTGCGAGCGGTCATCGTCGCTATACTCGGGTTCTGGGATTGACGGCTTGTCGCCATGACTGCCAGATGCCGCGGGGCTGGGGAGGCCATTGGCAACGTTTCCAACCAGCTCGGCCTCCGCTGCCGCCTTGGCCGCGGCCTTTGCCCGTCTCTTGGCCTTCTTGCGATTGACTAGAGGGGCAGCCTGGTCGGCAGCAGGAGCGGGCGCGGGCGCGGGCGACGGCATCGATGCGACAGTGGGGGAAGGCTGGTCGGCAGACGAAGCAACCTTGGGCACGGTTATGAACTTGGAGCCGTCTTTGTTGGTGTACTTTGCGGTGCCTTTGGCGGATGGAGAGACGGGAGCAGCCGGCTGCTGCTGGGAGGCGGCCGCAGGCTGACGGCGGTTGCCCTTCATGCTGGGGTTGCGCTTGCTGGGAGCCTTCACGAGGGGCCGATGGACACGGAGCTCATTGGCGGTCGGCGATGCGTGGGGAGGACGTGCGGGGCAGGAAACCGTGAGGTCAGCGAGGGCGATTCTAGGCGATAGGTTTTGAGTTGGGTCCAGGGCCGATGTGATCGGGGCTAGAATCGCCGAGAGTCAAAATGGTCAGCCAGCCAGTCGACGTGGACGTGGGACGCGACCGCGGATCGGGCGCCTGCGCGGGGGACGTCGGTTCGGGCGTGGAAAGCTCGGGGTAGCGTGCGTGCCAGGTCGTGGAGGGAGCGAAAGACGTGGGCGGGCAAGGGAGCGAAAGAGTGATGCTCCGTTGATGGTGGTGGGCGGCAGGCTGAGGGGTGGTGGTGCTTGTGGATTGAGGCTTTATCCCGGAGGGGTCCGTCGGGCTCGTTCCTTACTATTGTCAGCGGACGCGATGCACGTACGCGCAAGACGGGCCGGGGTCGGCGAGGGACTGCTGGATGGCCTCGTTGGGCGGCTGGCAGCTCGGTCGGCGGTACGTGTTGTGGGTTACGACAATTGCTTTGCCCGCTCAATCGAGGTCGTCCAGGTCGAATATCGACAAGTTCCGCCACGGTACCTTCGCAGCTGGGGACCGTGCACAGGGTACAGCCTGACGACCTCAGCTTTCCAGGCTCAAGGTGAATGGGTGGAACTTGCGGGGCCAAGCCGCAGCCTGCCGTGAGCGGGAGCGGGACCCAAGGTCAGGTGCCTCGTGTTTCTGCCTGA
This sequence comes from Magnaporthiopsis poae ATCC 64411, assembly GCA_000193285.1. Taxonomy (NCBI): domain Eukaryota; kingdom Fungi; phylum Ascomycota; class Sordariomycetes; order Magnaporthales; family Magnaporthaceae; genus Magnaporthiopsis; species Magnaporthiopsis poae. The sequence continues at coordinate 2,269,964 of GL876968.1, forward strand.
GGACACAAGCTTTGTTGCTCCTGCCTTGATTGCTCTTTCCACTCCTGGGGATTCTACGAATTCAACCTTTAACCGAAATCCATTGCAGTTAGTCCGACAAAACGCGAGCGTGTCTGCCTCATAAAAAATGCAAATGTGGTATTTCCAGCGTCTTTTCTGCTTGATCAGATATAAGGAACACCCGCTCAGCATCGACATCGAGCCTGTGTGCATATTTCTTGGTCTTTAAGCCAATAACTCCGGCAGATATGGAATTGAAATAATAGCTGGTGCCGAGGTGGGTGGCTACAAGGTATCTAGAGGAGAGTCGCGAATCTTTGGAATGCTCTGCGTAACCTCATCCATTACAAAAGGCTCAAATGCACCATTCATGCATCACAAACTCCCATGTATGAACGGTGGGAAGCCTGTTCGCCATTGGCGCAGCATTGTCCCCTTACCGAGAACATGCAGGGGCCATACCCTGTCAAAGGCTGCGGCTCGTGAACTGCGTGGGCGGCCTCTCGACAGCTTGAATCGACAGCACACCTCGACGGCTACTGCCGTTGTTTGACTTGGGAAGATGACAGGAACTGGTGGTCTTGGCATAGACCTGGGTGGAAACAGCACAGGTGCGAGGGAAGAAAAAAAAAAAAAAAGGGTGTTTAAGATCTCCCCAACTCCCGTCCAAATCTTTTGGCACTGGATTCTCGGACGAGCCAGAAATACAAGTCTCGCTGCCTCGTGGTGCCCAAACAACAGCTTTGCCAAATTGGGTGGGCGGGCGATCCCATGAATCCACAACCCGACACTGGCTGGCCTTCCCGACCCGCCAAGACGACGATCTTCCCAAACGGTCACGAATTACCCTCCTAGAATTTGATCCCTGAACAGCTGATGAGCCGGGATTGTCTCCGCCCGCCGTCCATCCCGGTGCTTTGGCCTATCAGAACAAACAAAATCGGCACATACACGCATCGGGGTCGGTATTTCTCGGCAGCCGGCTGAGGCGGTGCAGGCTCATTGCCTGGAGACGAACATGCCCCAGGTAACGGGCATAATATTCAGCCCACCGTCAAGTTCCGGGCTGACAAGGGCACCATGTTAGCGGGTTCGGGGTTCGGAATAGGGGGGTCAACGCTTTTGAGGTGTGCTAGAGTCCAGCCTCAATCGTCGAGGATACCGCCGTGAAGCCGTGGAACCAGTGGGGAGCAACAACCTAACAGTCGGGCTAAAACTTAGGTACCTTATCTACTTATGCAACCAATTCCACCGACCCAGGAGGCAGCTCCACTTTGTTAGTCTCAAGGTTCATCCAGGCTTTGGATCTGGTATCCAAGGTTTTGCATGAGTGCCGAGACCCGGTGCGAGGCTCCAGTTGTCGAGCATGATTTGTCCGCGGATATGCAGCATGCGCCGTGTTGGATGTTGCCCCAGAACGGGTAATCCGGGACGCATATGTACAGTAAATACACCGAAGGGTCATGTATGGCGCAGCGAGGTGGCCTGGCAACCTCGTCTTCCATATGCACACGACAGATTGGCTCTTCGGAGAGACCGCCCGCGGACGCGACGGCGCTTTTCCTGCGGCCTGGCGACTCGCACCCCGCTCGGCTGCATGCAGTAGTACATGATACTGTCCATGTCACACTCACTGCATGTAAGTACATACAGTATGGGCTCATGGATGGCTGAGAAGGCGGACTGCGGGCGGGAGGAAGGTGGAGACGAGGTTTTGTCGCCACTCTCACACCAGAGCACTGCAGAGTTACCTCCTGGATTTGATATTGGTAGTTAAAGACTTCTTGTGATGTGGGTAGGCTACCAGTCACAGGCTCGGATGCCGCCGAGCCTGGATGGGACTGGTTCTCGGTGCTTCCTGCGGGCGCTTGCTGGCAATGGAGAGGGAAGATGCCACTACATGTCGGTTGGCACACAAAGTACGTGGTACATGTTTGTAATAGAAGCAGCCCGATATCTGCGCTGCTGTTTACTGTCGGGCATTCCGATGACGATGAATCGTCTTGCCGGCTGCGGCTTCACAAAAGCAGGGCGAAAGGATTGACATGGAAGGGTACCGACGTCTGCTAACCCAATGTACATTCGCCAGTCCTGCGTAACATCGGAGGGGGCCCTGTTGGGCCGAACCCCTGCCTGTGCACGCCGCCTGCGCTGGCGCAGCCAGTCAAAACCAGCGCTGGCTGCCTCTGCACTTCTGCACCCATCACAATGCGCCGCGTTTTTCTGGTCGTCCCGTTTCTCAGCCAGCTCCATCATCCCCCCACACCCCCCCAGGCCGGCAGCCACAGCCAAGCAAGGACCTCCCAAACCTGGGCTGAAGCCGTCGAAGCCGCCGCCGACCGGGAAATTTCGAATGACGAGCCCGGGGTCCTGTTCCTTTCTTTTTTTCTTTTCTTTTCCTCTCCCACACTCCTATCCTCCGCATTGATCTTGCGCAGCACCGCTCTTGTCCTCCTCTCTCTTCTTTCCAAAAAATCTCTTCTTTTGTCAGTCCTGTGACGGGGCGAAAGTTCGGAGCCTGTTTGATTGAGCGAGCCAATCCCGGTCGTAGCTAAGCCAACCAGCGACGGTACCCGCCCACCGGTTTTCGAATCCGATTCAAACGGCTCCCCCTTTTTTGGCGCGGCCCAGTCCTAGGCTCTCGCTGCTGAACGGACGAAAATAAAACCTCCCGGCAGCAACCCGACGCGCAACATCTTTCGAATATCAATCCCCTCCGATCCGCCGCACAATTCGATTTCCACGACGACGTTGGCATCGCCTCGTCTTCGCATCTTCATTCGCTCGCTGTGTGGGTGGAGAGACGTCACTCTCTAGGACACGCACGCCCAGTCTCGCCCTCGTCTTGCGCGCGCGGCCGACAATGGCAAACGCAAATAACCAGAATGTTATCCGGAGGTATGGCAACCACCCGTATCAGATGCTCCTCTTTGTCATAACTTTGTTTTTATTTTCTTTCCAGTCCTCGGGCCGCATTGCTCGTGTGGCTGGCTGGTATACCCGGCAAACCTGTGCTGCTGTGTCCCGTCTCCCTTCGTCCGTCTCCCCAGAATTCGTTCCTGACGAGGCATGCAATTCTTCCTCCCACGCAGGAAACTGGTCATCATCGGCGACGGAGCATGCGGCAAGACGAGTTTACTCAGCGTCTTCACACTCGGGTACTTCCCTACAGTGAGTAACCTTCAACATGATCCCTGCACCCTTCCGTTATCGTCACCATAAGGTAGGATTGAGAAGCTCCATGACTGACTCTTTTTCTTATTACAGCACTATGTAAGCATACCGCCGCCAGACATCCCCTCTCGTCTTTGCACCCAGACGATGCCCATTTCGATCACGAGCCTGCGCCAAACGAACCCCGTTTCTGACCGCCCGTCTACACCCGCCGGAAATTAGATACCTACTGTATTCGAGAACTATGTGACCGACTGTAGGGTGGACGGAAAATCTGTGCAACTGGCACTATGGGATACCGCAGGCCAGGAGGACTATGAACGGTTACGGCCACTGGCGTACTCCAAGGCCCACGTCATCCTCATAGGCTTCTCGATCGACACACCAGATTCTCTGGACAACGTGAAACACAAGGTACGATCTTGATCCTAGCATCTGCTTCCGAACCCGAATACCCTCTTTGATACCACTGGTGGACGTCGGCTCGCCACCTTGCTACCGCTCGGCCGCCCAAGATAAGTCGGTGAAGCGGACATGTTACGTGTAACAAGCCAATTTCCGGACTCCGCATGCTACTGCACATGGTCGTGCGACCTCGTGAGCGTCCCGAGCCTACAAGGAATTGCCACACCACACTGCGCAACAGCTACCCGAGGAGTAACGGCTACTATGTGTGGGGCGAGGTCGGGCAAATGAGCGGCAACAACAGAGCTGGCGTCCATGGCAAAAATTTGAAGGACTCTGGACTGACGACATTTCCACGGATCATCAGTGGATCGAAGAAGCGACGGAGAAGTGCCCAGGAGTGCCCATCATCCTGGTTGGACTCAAGAAGGACCTGCGCGAGGACCCGGTAGCTATCGAGGAGATGCGAAAGAAGAGCCTCCGGTTCGTGACGGAGAGCGACGGCGAGTCGGCCGCCCGCGAGGTCGGCGCCCGCAAGTACCTCGAATGCTCCAGCCTGTCGGGCGAGGGGGTCGACGACGTATTTGAGGCGGCCACCCGGGCCGCACTCCTCACTTTCGAGAAGGGCGAGGGAGCCGGCTGCTGCGTCATTCTATAGCCGGCCAAATCTCCCTTCTGCCCAGCTTTTCTGCATCTCCTGCCCGCTGACCTCATGAGGGACTGAGGATGTGCCTGCCAAGCTCTCACCTGACTCGAGTCAGGGGTTGTCTGAGGGCGCGCCTGTCATGGCAGGGCGTTGTCAATGTGTGGAAGAAACAGAACCTGGGATGGCAGCTCTCAGCTCCAACTCATCGGACCGACTATGCACCTCTCACCGCGCCCTTGGCTCAATCGTCTCCTTTCCGAGCGCAGTCTTGCAATGACCTTTTTTTAACGACCCGAACGCGAAACGCCAACCTGCTCAATCCAATATCGACAGGACCAGCCCGCCGAACATCGCACGCATCTCGATTGAATCCCTTGTTTTTCGTCTTTTTCCCCACAGTATCTGCCAAGACGCAAGATTGGCCTCATTGTTCCTCGGGTGTATAATATGGGCTTGTAGACTTATTTTTCCTGCCTGTCATTCCTGATTCTCTCATGTTGCCCCTCTTAGCAGCTCTACGTTGTATAAACCAGGCGGGCAGCGGACGAGGAGGAACGGAAGACGTCACAATAGCGGCTCAATGTCTCTAGCATGTTTCGGGAGGTCTTGTCTTTTCATGTTTTGTGGGTGTTTTTCCTTATTATTTCAGCGGCCCTACAGCAAAAAGCACTTGGCACTCCTTTCCACCGTTGGGAGATGTGTGTTTGACAGGCCAGTATCAGGATGGGCATTCTCGCCAGACCGTCGCGATTTTCTTGGAAGCGGTTTCGCAACAACAGAAAAAAAAAACCGGGCAAAATTGAAGAAGCCATAATCGGCCAGATGTAACGGGAAAAGTGACCGTTTTTGAGAAGGGATGTGTGGATATGGGTTACCATGGGTAATATGCACATGTCATTCAAGCACCAGATTGGAAAATACACAGCCAGATACACTTGGTATATGTGCGTTTATCAGAGGGAGACGAGCGTGGAGTGTATAGACAGGGAAGCCTCATTCCAATTACCTTGTTTTGTGATGCCCGCCATCCCATTCTCCGACCACCACCCGTTCGTTCACCTCTTCCAGTCGTGGTTCCACGGTTGCCTCGCGGGCGTCTCGGTCTGGGGCCTGGCGTACTCGATGGGGATTCCGTTGTGCCCGTACACGCCCTTCTTCTCCATGGCGACGCGGTACAGGTACCCCTCGTCCCTGGCTCCGGGACCAGCCGTCAGCCGGAGCTCCTCGCACGCGGCGCGCATCGAC
>GL876968.1:2280859-2302558 GCA_000193285.1 Magnaporthiopsis poae ATCC 64411
TGCCCGTCGCCCATCGAGTTCGCGTCGACGCAGCGCTCGGCGAGGAGCCGCAGGACGTGTCTGTTAGCCCCCGCTTGGCGGCAAGCTGCAGCGCGCCGTCCTGCGAGTATTGCGGCGCGCCCGCGAGGATCTGGAGCACCTCGTTAAAAATGAGCCTGACCGTGTCGATGTCGCGGCGGCCTTTCGTACGAGGCTGCCACTCCTGAGAAACATCAGCCTAGCTTTTTTTGCCATGTTTTAAGTATATAGGTAAAGAAGGGCGGACAAGTGACGGGTCGGGAGGTGTTAGAGTCCTTCTTTCAAAAGCCTTATAACGGCCGCGTGGTTTCCCCGCTCGGCCAGGTGCAGCGGCGTCACCCCAAGAATGGTTTCCGCCTCCTTTTTGGCGCCCGCATCCAGGAGTAATTTCGCCACGGCCTCGTGCCCGTTTTTCGCGGCCAGGTGCAATGGCGTAGACCTATAGGTACTTTCCCTTTGCTTATTGGCGCCTGCTTTTAGGAGCAGCCTGATAATGGCCTCGTGCCCTCTTTCTGCCGCCAGGTGCAGCGGTGTAAGCCTCCAATTATTGCCCACTTCCTTATTGGCGCCTGCTTTTACGAGCAGGTCCGCGACGGCCTCGTGCCCGTTTTGCGAGGCCAGGTGCAGCGGCGTATGCCCCCAGCCATCTCCCGCTTCCTTATCGGCGCCCGCTTCTACGAGCAGGCTCGCGACGGTCTCGTGCCCGCTTACCGCGGCCAGGTGCAGCGGTGTTCGCCCATCACGGTCCTTCGCCTTCCTTTCGGTGCCCTCCAACATTTGAACCATTTCCACCCTTCCTGCTATCACTGCTAGATGCAAGGCAGTCCTGCCGTGATAATCTCGCGTCTTTTTGTTCGCATCTTGCCATAGATATTCAGCGACGTCCCTATGCCCAAGATATACAGCCCAAAGGAATGGAGTAGCTCCCGAGGCGTCCGGGACGTCAAGAGCTGCTCCTGCCTCGATCAACTGCCTCACCACATCGAGATGGCCGTTCGTTACAGCACAATGCAACGGTGTCATTCCATCTTTGCCACGAACAGAAGGTTCTGCACGTTCTCCGAGAAGTTTTCGCACCATCGCAGGCTTGCCGGCTTTACAGGCGTAATGTAATGGTGTCCATCCGGAAAGATCCTGGGCATTAACATCCGCTTGTCGCTCCAAAAGCATTGGGGTAATATATTCAGACCCCTTCGCTACCGCGTAATGGAGCGGCGTCCAGCCGTGAATATCCTTCGCATTCAAATAGCTCCTCCTCCCCCTTGAAAATAGCCCAGTGGTTTCTGGCATATCATCGGATCCAGCAGCATCATGAAGCGGCGTAAATTCGAACGTCCAGGGGTAACATATCTCGTTTACCAGGCCAGACCGGGCCTCCTGCACAGGGACGCATATCCAGTAACGAGCCTGTTGCTCATATAAGCTCATGAGGCCCGACAAAATTTGTCGATCAACGGTTCTCAGCTTGTTTTCGAGCTCCGATTTTAGTTTTTTCAGCTCCCGGGCATCTCCTTGGTCGTATTGAGCTTCTCTCAGTTCGAGAGCTTGAGTGATCGTCCTTAGATATTCCATTAACACGGCTGTAGCTTTGGTGGCAATGCCACTTTGTCCTGGGTATGTCTGTGCCACTTGAAAGAGCCACAAGTATGCGTCGCTGGCCTGTTTCCAATGCTGCAACTGCTCGTGTTTCTCGGCTTGTCGTCGCGCCAACTCGACAATCGCGGTAGTTTGCGGAAGCCTCTGCTGCTCGCCAAGCGGGGGAATGATACTCAGGTAGATCTGATCTAGACTCCCAAGTCCAGTGCTTTGGACGTCCTGAGCCATCCTCGACAAACGGTCGTTCTGGAGCGTGAAGGACTGCCAAGCGTTGCTGCTACTGGTGTCGTCGGGTCGTATGTTGACGCCGCCATCAAGGGGAGCTACTAAAGTCTTAGCTGCAGCCCACATGAAAGCCGAGAACATGTCTTGGGCATAGAGCAACTTCAAGGCGTCATACGACTCAGTCGCCAAGAGAGTTTCTTTGCCGCCAACGGACCCGCCGGTCAAGTGGAGGTTGAATGTCGCCAGGTCCCAGCTGGTGTATCGAGTTTGACCGCCTGGCTTTTGAGATGCAATGCCAGCCCCGGATCCAAAGCCGACGATTCTGTGATTCTCTACCTCCAGCATACCGCTGTCATCTCTCTCGGCTTTTTGTTCGACTTGAATGATTCTTGCCGTATCGCGGGGCATCCACCACCAGAGATCTCGATGAAGACCCGGCGTGTATAAGCCCAGAAGTCGCAGGCTAGGCTTCGCGGGCGAGCCTTTGGCGCGCAACCACGAGTCGCTTTTTGGATGCCGAGATCCCGGAGACGCTTGTTTGCCTTGTTCGCCTTGCTCGTGTTCACTGACGGAGTATAGCCATAGCGACAACGCCGCATCGATTTCGTCTGCATATGCCTTCCAGGTCCCGTTGTCTCGTCTTAATCGGAAATAGATCGACTGGGCGTCTGGCTGGGCGTTTGGCTGAGCGTCCGATTGGATGTAGCGTGCCGGAAGGACCCAAAAAAAGTCGTTGGTGAGAGAATTGCCGAATAGAGCATCCATCGTGACCTCAATTGCTCTTGCGAGAGCAATGGCCTCTGCAGATGCGGGTCCAGGCCAGCCAGCAAGCTCCCCAAGGTCTCTCCTTATCTCCATGACTGCATGAGCCTTCGAGTCGCCACTATTCGGTTTTGCCGTAACCAGTTTCTCGTACATCTGATTCCCGCTTGTCACGATCCTCCATACCCCGACAGCTTTCTCGGAAGTTGAGGCTGCTCCGTTTGAGGTAGCCAGCCATGGTGCTTTATCGAGATCTCCCAGCGTCATCGCAAACCACTCAAGTTCATGTCCTGGGGTGAGACGCTTGCACGCAGGAGGCTCCGCTAGCCCACGGCGAACCCATGATCTGAGGCCGGTCATCACGAGGACCGCGCCAAGCTGAGCGACCGAGGCAGACCAGTGCATCCCGCGTAAACCGATGAACTGTACGAGGAACCCGCAAAGAGTGACCACTGTGCTGAGGACAGTTTTGAACGCCAAGATGGTAGTATGGTCCCGCTTGCTCGTCGTGTCACTTCTTTTTTGTGTTTGGGGCGACGAGGCGTCGGGATTGGGGCTGTCCGCCGAATTTGTTGACTCGTGTTGCCCGCCTGCTCGGCTCGATGTCGTGATGACAGTTCGGTCATCCTTGGCATATATCGCAAAGGAGTCGAAGATCTGGTCGCTCACGGTCTTCGTCTGTTGCAGCCAAATCAATCGAGCCCTGTGCCCTTCCCTTGCCCGGTATCTCTTCTCTTGTGTGCTGCTTTCCACAACGTGTCCACATGCCAGCATGCCAGCCACCAAAAGCATTGTCCCAATCGCAGTACAAGGAAACGCATAACCATCGATGGGTTTTCCGTCCTTCTGGAATGTCAATGTCGGGTGATAGGTGGCAAACCCGGAGTACGTGAGGACCCCCAACTGGAGAATTGTCGCGACAACCGCAACTGCGCGTAATTCTCCTCTCCCGGACTGATTGTGAGAATTGAGCGAAATATTTGGTGCAGCAGCAGACTTGTTTCGTATTATAACGACCTCCTGTTGTGCGCCATCTGCCAGTGCTCCCTCCTGTCGTGTGTCATCTGCTGGTGCTCGTTCCTCGTCTTTCTTCGGTGAAGTACGCCACCGATGGAAGTCATCCTTAAAGTTCAAATCTAAGGAAAGGTAAGGACGTATTTGGCAATAGGGAAGTGATGGAATTACTAACCAATTTCCTCCAGATGTTGACATTCGCCCTTTGTCGCGGTGTCCAGGTCACATGTCTTTACATTTGCATGGGAGCCTTCGCCGTTCTGGCTTCCTTGCTGCCTGCTCTCGGGTAACAAGCATATAAACTCCACGACCGGAGCTGCTCCCGTACACCTCACCACCTCTTGGCCGTTCCAGAGCTCGCAGGTTTCTTTCGAGGTGGATGACATTAGCTCCGCTTCGGCGGCCGCGAGGTTCTCCCTGGCTCTTCCTATGACAGCTTTAAGCCACGAAGGGCCGCCGACTCTAATCGCAGCGATAATGGCGGTGATTATTCCCAGGGGAGCCATGGCCAGTATGATGTTGTCAGCCCAGCCCATCGACTGGCTCATAAACTGCATGGTAACTCGTTCTCCGAAAAGCGCCAGCAGCCTGGCGGTAAAAGACTATTAGTACACGAGCTAGAATCGGGCAGGGTTATCAAACGTACGGCGCCAGATCTGAGAATAAATTGTTGGAGAAGTCATTTCCGGCATCAGCGGCGGCGACGCATGCCGCGAACAGTAGAACGGGGAGGAACATCAGCTTCTCGGACGCCATGCTGCCAGTTGATAAGGCGAAGAGGCCAAGCCGCGAGCAGGCAGATAGAATCTTCGCGGTCGGGCTGGGAAATGTTTGGAAGATTGACAGGATAATGGACGCAATTGAGGACGGCTGCGGGACAAGTGTTGGCCACAGGCAGACCGAAAGAGGCCGCCCAGACAGCCACATCCAGTGCAGCCAGTAAACAGCAACCATCATCAAAGTGCACTTTTGTCGGCAAATAGTCACCCACCGCACTACACCCATTTCGGCTCAAGTTTGTTCATTTGGTGATTTGCTGCCCCTCCCGACTCAAGTTCCAGAAAGTAGCTCGTTCATGATGGTGGTACGCTTCCCGCGCTTTCGTGGAGGCCCAAATAGACGGCCAGGTTGTATTCGCGTACGAAGCGCGCCACGGCCTGTATGTCGTGGGCCGGGCTAGGGCCTCAAGAGTTGCCTCTCGTGTGTTCTGCAGCCAGAGGACTAATTCGAAAATTCGACATGTCGTCTGTTGCATGCATCTTTCTTTCTTCGCCCATCTGATGTATCCTTGACCGCTCTCAGGCACGGCTAGTTGCATTCCCCGCTTCAACGCCTTCGATTTATAGGTGGGCTGGCCGTCCAGCGCCGCGCCCCACTGAGAAGTCCCAGAGCCTGGATGAGATCCCTTAAAAACGGCCTGCAATTGGGGCGATGCTATCTCGATTGTCTGTCTCACCGCGGACGGACTGAAAACCGGGAAGGACCCCAGAGTCTGACCTTGCGCACCAGGGTCCATCAGGGTCCTGCAGGGGCTCACGCCGGTGACTGCGGTGAGGCAAGGGGTGGGCCCAGGACGACATCTTGTGTTCTCGTGCGATATCCCCAGGCTTGGGAGGGGCAAAATACAAGGCGGACCCCTTGCATCAGGAATCCCACAACCAAGATTCTGTCTGGGTCGTCGCCTTCTTTTATACGGCGAGCTCCGTCAGCGCATCCCCGCAAGTGTCTCATCTAATCCCTCGTTCGCTTCCTTTTGGTAGGAGGAGGTCCTCGACCGAATGTTGTCCTTCCTCTCGTGTTTGTTTCCATCAGCCGTCATCCTCGACGGCCATCCACACCTTCCCGGATGCTTGATCCGGCCCCTTGACGATACCTGAAGCGCTCAGTCAGCCCTTGTCCACGGCCCAGTGCGCTTGGCATCTCACAGCCGGATGGGCCCGACTATCTGCCTAGGTGGTCCGACATCGAACAAAATCCACCACGTCTTTATATCGACGACAGCGATGATCAAGAACCTCAGAGAGTCTACAAAGAGCCAGGCAGAGAGGCCACGATGAGGCTGCCGCCGAACTCGGGGTAAACATGTCACGATGGCCAGGGCAATATCGGAATCTTGCCTGGGCATCCACCATCTCCGGGTTACTAAGGGCGGGTCATCACATCAGGGATGGCAGCTTGAGTCACCATTTGAGGATCAATAGATGTCGCGACGGGATTCCCTCGTCGACAGGTGGGAAAGGGGCCGGAGAAACTACATGGCCAGGACCTACCGAGACAGTGCGCACCTTACATACAGCTCGTTCGCATAGCCCTCTCGACGTCGATATGGCAACGGCGAACCGACTATGGTGTCCCTGAACCTTGGACTACGTGACAACGACTAGGGCGGCTCGCGCCATCGGTGTATATGCCAAGTCGCTAGCCCTGTTAACGCCTGCTCGCGCTCTGGGTAGGCGTGCCGGGCCGTCCGCGCCACCACGACCGGTCGACTACCGACAACTCGTCAAACTTTAAGGCATAGGGCCCTGCAGCTTGGTGAACGACGTCGTGTATCTCGGTACCGATCCATTCCTAGTACTCAACGTTTAAATCCCCCGGCTATGGCTCAGACAGCTCAGACGGCCCTTCAACAGCACGATGAGTTCCTGCGCACTTACTTCAGTTGGCGCAACACCGTGCTTGCTTTGGGTGAATCGGGCGTTGGCTCTAGCCCTGAGCTAATGCGTGATAGGTGACGGGACCTGCATGCCGATGCACATCATCCGCTGGTCTACCTTAGATCGGCTGCTCATGTGACATGTCCAGCGCCAGCAACGACACGATCCCTTCGAGAATGGATACCCGCAAGGTCAAAGTATGGGGGAACCTGGGCTCGAAGGCCGACATTTTATCGCAAATCATGAAAGGTTGAACTTGGCAGTGGATCATGTGCGGTCTAAAATACACCAGATAATGAGACCAAAAACCACCCGACGAACGAAGACTATCGCTGGCTAAAGATACTAACATGGCGGGATATTAACTCCTAACAGCCGAGAACGAACCAAGAGCCATGCCCTTCCGACAAAGAAGCAGATACATGAAGCCGATTAGATCCGCATCCCGTCCTGTTGGCTTTCGGTATCATCAGTTCCCCCAACCGACGACACTAGACAACACGACAAAGAATTACTGTACACGCAAGGAACTCAGAGGGAATCGAGAACAAAAGAAAAGATGGACGCATCGAGCGAGGGAACGAGAAAAAACCATCGAGACCGAGACTGCATAAACTGGTGGTTGGTGTTGACGGCTCACCCATCACTTCTCTCTACAGTCAGTCATCAGCCGAGAATCACCCCAAGAAGCGAGGTTCGGAAAAGGCAGATAAAACAAAGGGGGACTACTCACAGCAGGGCGAGGGTCAGGTCACCGTGGATGCGGGCCTTGAGCTCGATCTCGACCTCGAGGTTCAGCTCGAGGTGCAGCTTGAGCGGGTTCTTGCCGCCGTCGTCCTTCTGGACCTGCTGTTGTTGTTGTTGCTGCTGCTGCTGCTGCATCTGCATCTGCCACTGCTGCTGCTGCCGGCGCATCTCGGCTTCCATCTCGGCCCGGCTGTAGCTCTTGTTGCTCGACTTTTGCCGGCGCCGCGGCGGCTCCTCGTCGGCGACCTTGGTCTTTTGCAGCTGCTTCTTCTTGTCGCGGCTGCCCTGCTGCTGCTGTCGCTGCTGCGACTGTTGCCAAGGCCGGGCGTCCTCCTCGTCGGGCGTGGCCGGCTGCGACATGGACGGCGCTGACCGCCGGTCCTCGGGCTCCACGTCCTCGTCCTCGTACTCGAGCTCGGGTTCGTACTCTCCTTCTTCTCCTTCTTGTTCCTCCTCGTCGTCGTACTCCTGACCATCCTCGGCCTCTTCGCCGTCGTCGTCATACTCCTCCTCGCCTGGCTCCTCCTCGTCGTATGCTTCTTCAGCAGCGTCAGGCTCCGCATCTTTTTTGGGTTGAGGCTTCGGCTCGGCCGCTTCCTCCTTCTCGTCCTTCACGTCGGCTTTCTTGCCCTTCTGCTCCGATGGTGCCGGCTCGGCCTTCTCTTCCACCTTGGTGTCAGTGGGCTTATCCGCGCCGGCCTGTTCGGGCTTTTTCTCGTCAGGCTTGTCCTGCCCCTCGTTGTTGAAGTTGTTGTTATCCCACGGCTGTTGCGGCTGTTAGTTACCGCCAATTGCTGCGCAAAGGTCTCGCCTCGAGATACACATACCGAAGACATCCTGGCGAGGACTCAAGCGAGTATTATGATTATGTTTACAGACGATGTGGTAGTAGGTAGGTAGTAGCTAGTGCTACCGGATAGTTTGGGTCGGGAGTGGATGGGATCAGTTGTTCGAAGGCGAGGGAGAGGAGGGACGAGGTCTACTACTGGAAGTGCAGTGCAGAACGAAGACGAAGCCAAATGGAATGGAGATCAGAGGAACTACACCACACCGAGAAATCAAAAGAACAAGATGGGGGTGTATAAATCACACACAAGACATGCGCGAAGGGTCGACACTTGGCTGTCAAGCAGGCTTGGAGCAGGAACCCTGCGGCGCCGCGGGCATGACCCCTACTACGCAATGTCTTGTCGGAAACATGTTTTCCTGCTTAGCCCTAACCTCTTCCACACTGCCCACCGATCGGTGGGAGCCCCCGAATAGCCACAGGCGATGTCGTCACTTGACGTTATGGTGTGGGTGGGTGTATCAGGTTTGCTGGCAGCATGACAGATGGTAGCCTTTGGGCATCGTGTTGAGGATCGGGCCAGGGGTGGGAGAGAAGGACGGGGGAGGTGGAAAGGGTGTGGCTGGTGAGAGGGAACGAGGGAACGTGTGCGCCTGGAAAGAAAAGTCGCTTGAGATGAAACAGTGACGTCGTGCATCTGCTGGAAGACCCCTTTCGCAGATCCTTAGAAAATGAACGGTACGGTAAGTGGGTGGTATTTGACAGCCTAGGCTCTGGGGGTGACGCATCTGCTAACCATGGTTCTAAAAGTGGGAATTTCTGCAAGGCCTGCATAACTTACAGGTACAGACGAGAACGCCGAGAGGTGCATCTACACACGTGCTAGGACTTTCTTGACTACACACCCTCTCGTGCCCATTGCTTTTTTTCACGAGACGGCTGTCTTCTTTGATCTTGGAAATGGAGGGGGCGTGCATCCACGACTTGACTTGAACGGGAACCGCTGAAGGCCGGGGGGTGTAAATAGGGTCGGGGCATATATTGGCAAGACAAGCGAAGAACGGGCTCCGCTCTGTGCTACCGATGGTGTTGATGCTTGCGAGATAAGTTTGGCAGCCTTACCTGACGCAACAGCAAAGACAACACGAGGCCGAGACAGCCATCGAGAGTAACGACGATAGGAGACACTGTCGTGGACAAACCTGTTTCTTGCCGCTTGGCTCCGTCCAACGGGCGACATCACACAACCCACCGCCGCGTCGCCGAGCTCATCAGATTTCGAATCCTCTCGCCTCTCGTCGAAGGCCGTCGGGACGTTCCAGAACCCCGTCACCACTTCACCAGACACGCGGTGGGTAGCAGCAGCAGCATGTTCGCCATCGGACTCCTCGCCATCGGGGCCATCCCCACGACGATAGGGGTTGGCCAGGCCATCAGCGCGCAGAAGAAGCAGAACGCGGCCCAGAAGGAGCAGGCAAAGTTCCACCTCACGGCGAAGCTGTCGCTGGGCGGGCGCCCTCCTATGGAGGCCATGATTGTGCTGAAGGACAACAAGGTCAGTTAGAGACGAGATGAGCTCACCTGCTTGTTTTTTTCGCGCCTTCTCTTCACCGGAGCTTCTTTTCCCGTTGGGCCACTCGCAGGGGGTTTGCTTGGTGGCTTGTGCCGTTATGCGGTCAGTGGCTTGCATAGCTAGCTCATTCCACTACTGAGACCCCCTGGTCACCGACTGCTCACCCTGTCTAGGTACCCGTTCAATCAGTACCTTCCTCCCCGTTCCGAGGCGTTTCGATGACGTCTTTGGACATGCACACTCCCCCAAGAAGAGACTGGCGTGAAGCAGAGTCATCATCTGGCGTTCCCGTGAGCTAATGATTCTCTCGGGTTCCAACTATTTCCCCGGGCAGCTTTGGATCGATCACCAGGATAGCCCGGTCGAGGGCCACAAGTTCACGGGCTACTACTTTACGTACCCGAGCGAGGAGCAGCACAAGGGCGTCGTCACCACCATCGCCATCGACCCTCCCATGCTCAACTGGGTCTACGTCGACAAGGACACGGCCACGCTGCGGTACGGCGGGCGCAAGGACACGCTGGGCCATGTCATCGGGCCTTGGTGGTGGAGCGACGACGAGACGTACCTGACGTTGCGCGGGTCGGCCGACGGGTTCGTGGCCGAGGAGGACCCGGAAAGTAAGAAATGGTTCTTGAGATACAGCGGCCTGCCCCAGCAGCAGCAGCAGCAGCAGTCTGGGGATCGAGATCGGGTGTGTGCCGAGAGAGGGGAGTCTCAGAGTGACAAGGGCCACGTCGATCAGCAGGAGGATTATGACGAGGAGGAGGAGGGGGATGACGATGATGACTACGATTATGGTACCAGCTCGGAAGAGGACGACGAGGAAGAGGAGGAGGGGTGTGCCGGACCGCGGAGGGTGAGGGTGCTGCTTCGAAGGCGCATGTTGCTGGGCATGGACAGCCGTTATGTTAAGCGAGACTAATTCGGCAGCCGACGGTGCTTGGCCAGATAATACTGTATGTAGTTGGATACCTAAACATCATTGACCGTCTCTCGGAGGAAAAAAAAAACAGGTCTTATTTTTCCGAAAGGTACCCGATGATACGGTGGCGGGGGTGTCACGGTTACGGTGTGTTCCAGGCTGTGAATGTTTTCCAGCCCTCCCTAGCAAATATCCAATCTAAGGGCGTCGATTCGCTTAAAGTGATGAAAGTGGCGGTGGGTTGGGGTGGATGAGATGGGACGCTCTCGCTCTGTCCTCAACTCTTACCCCTGTGCGCGTCTTAGCGATCTGCAGCGCCGGGCCGCTTGTACCATTAGTTTTCACCCCATGGGTTTCCCATCTACCGCCACACCCCCCTCCCTTGATAGATTCCCACCCTACGATCATGGCCTTGTTCGTCTTTTTCCCACACCACACCTTTTTCGCGATCCTGTCTTCGTACACAAACGTTTTCTTTTTTTTTGCTGGGCACCAGAGTCACACCCCTGCATGTCGCAGCCCCCGACTGGGGCTCTTCTCCATATTCACATCATAGGCAACAGTACGTAAACCTAAATCTCCCTCGCCTTTGCGTAGTAGCGATCTGTTCAGATGATGATGGAGGAGGCTATGATTTCATCACCTGCGCTAGGCGTCTGAGTATGTGGCTGTCTTGGGGGTTTGTCTTAGAATACGGAATCAGGTTTTGCATCTTGGTCGAAAGATGGCCTCGCTTGTGTTGAAAAGGGCTCGCACACACCATCGATCCGATCGAGCAAAGTGTCCAGTGTTCACCACATCCATCTCGCTTTATTTTCGACATTCCCGTGGCGCTTGATACTCTGAGGAGACGATCCTCTTGCTCTCCCATCCCTCTCTTCCGTTTGCTGTCCGGTACCTCTCCAAGACTTCGCAACAGTCGATACACACACCCTCCACCCACCAAAGAAACCATGTCGTCCCCAGCCAGAGGATCCATGGAGAAGCCCAGGCGCAAGCCGCAGACGTACGAGTCTGATCCCGAGGCGGCCGAGGAGTCGGTCGAGGAGCAGCCGTCGCCGCCGCCGCGCCGCCGCCAGGTGCAGCGCAGGAAGAAGCAGCAGCAAGGCCCGCTAGACCTGGCTGGCCTGGACGGCGTGGGCCAGACGGCCGGCGGCGTGGTGGGCGGCGTCACCAATACGCTGGGCGGCGTCGCGGGCCAGGCTGTCGACAATAACGGCGGCAAGAGCGACACCCTGCGCCTCCGCCTGGACCTGAACCTCGAGGTTGAGATCACACTCAAGGCCAAGATCCACGGTGATCTTGAGCTAGCGCTGCTGTAAGTTGTTCCCCTTGCGTCTCTTTTTTTTTCTCCTCCACTATCCTGCACCTTTTTTTCCTCCACCCGCTGCTGCTCTGCTCTGCATGCCTGTCCACTATCTCCCCTTCCATCAACGCCCCCACCCGTCCTCCTCTCCCTTTGCCCCATCGCCCACAGCCAACACCCCCAGCCCCGGCAACGGGCCACCCTGATGTCAAAGTCACAGCCAAGAGTTCTTACACATGTGCCAAAAGGACGGGTTAATGACCTCTCATTGCCAACCTTAATTCAGCGAAACTTGAGAGTATTTTTTATTATACAGATCCGTCGGATTTCGGGCCGGGGATCTCCCGCACAGCGTGGTAGGGAGGGAAGAAATGATGGGTGGCGGGGTGATGGGCCTGCAGCCTTCCCCAATGCGCCCCCCGGGCCCTTACAAACCACTGCGTCAACAAGGGCAAGCAGGACGGCGCCCAGGGTTATTGGGGTCGAGATTGGGCAGACGGGGGAAATTTGGTTGGGAACGGCGTTAATTACCGCTGACAAGACTTTTTCTTTTCTTTTCTTTTCTTTTTGCGTCTCCGCGGTCGGGCGTCCGAATCGGCGCGTGTGGCAGAAGAGCAGAGCAGAGCATCTTCCTTTTCGTTTCCTCACCCACTCACCTCGAGGAGGCTAATCACTCATGGTATAAACCTCGTTTCTAGGAACTGAATAATCACTGTATCATTACTACCGTCGTTGGGTCTTGGGCTTTCTTTCCCTTCGAGTATACGCGTGTGTCCGTTTCCGACCCGATTAGAATACGCTTTTATGCAGGGCCGCGGGTTGCATCGTCGTGGCATTCGGTGGATGCCGAGTGGGAGAACTGGCAGATGGGTTCGGGGATGGCGGATGCTGTTCTTCTGGGGAGATGGCAGTATGTCGGCAGTCCCGGGGCAAAGCAAAGCACCCAGACCCAGGTGACATCTCTTGTGGTGGGAAGGGCAGGTTTGCTTGGGTCGTACCCCCCTGGCGTCATGTGGTTGCTTTTTAGTCTTGAGTGTCTTTCAAGTTGATCTCTTTTTCCCTGCTTTTTAGCTTGTAGACGATAATATCTGGCATTTCTTTTTTGTACGGCTGCGACTGATAGTGGCGGGTGGGATTCGCTAAACAAAACGGGCGCACACGCCTCATACACGAGGAGCGCAGGCGATTAGGTGGCGAGCAAGAAAACAGCACCTTAGCGTTGGTCGCGGAAAGCCCGCCGCGTCAACCCCTCGGCGGCTTGGTCTTTTTTAGCGGTTACATAGCGTCTCGCCCAGCGCGGTTGAAGCCTGGGCAAGAACGACATTTGCCTAAGCCCCAAGAAAATGGTTATGCGGAAAGGGTGCCTGCAGCGATGCACCGGCCCTGCAGCGACAAGCTCGGGACCGAACCAGACGAAGGGGATGATCAGCTTGACAGGGCAGATTGTCCAGCGCCCAGCCCGAGACAAGCGTTTACATTATGTACATAGACCAGGTCCCGAAGCCATCTAACCAGCTAGAACATCCGAAAAACGACACCACCTTTGACGCAACTTCGAAGGCGAAATGTTTTTGCAATCTCGATCGTTATTTCCTCATCCGACGGGTGTTGGCAAAGCTGACGTACTGCACAGTAGCTGGACTTGAACGAGCCAGGGGTTGAGATGAAAGGGAGGAGGCGTCTGTACAGAAAAACACCTAGCGACAAAAGGGGCATATGGTCCGGGGCGACGTCAAAGGCTGTCGTTGGGGCGGGTGCCACACTTGCCAGCCACAGCTGTGGCCAATAGAAAAACTAAGATTGTGGATTGGGACCACTTGTCGGGATGGACCATGTCCTGGTCGGGCCCGCGGATCAGAAGAAAAAAAGGAAAAAGGTTGGCACCTCTTCCAAGTTTTTCAGTCGTTGGCCAAAGCGCCATGGCTCTAGAACGGCCGCTGCTCGGTGTTTGAGCCGTGCCAAGCCCTCAGATACGACGTCGGTGCATGAGGTGGAGGGTGTGTGCAAGGGGCAGACAGCCAGACGGGCGCTGGCGCCGGTGCTGACAGCCGGCCGTGAGGTGTCCAGGGGTGTTGGCCAGGCTGGTCGGAGGGGAGGGGCGATGCATGGGCTGTGCTCGCTACGCAGACGAGGACGCGGCCTGTGTTTTTATTTGTTTCTGAAGGTTTCCATAGCCCCCTAGGATTCACAAAGATCCTCCCCCAATGGTATAGGTATCGGCCAGGATTGTCCTGGCAAAGAATCACTCGTAGGTTTATGCCGCTTTGGTTTGTTCGATCAGTGCGTGCTTCGGCGCAGGCCCCAAAGATGTGAATAAGGGATACCTACGGTGGGAGCTGGATCTTCCGATGTTCTTGGGGAAGGTGGCAGTTGAGCTGTTGCGGACCCGAAGGCTGGGACGGCGGAAAGAACGACGGGGCGTGAAAACAGAGCGTTACAGCCACGGCGAACGCTGTGCGAGTCTGCTGCAGCGGATCCACCTGGTGACCAGACCTTTTTCCGCCCGCCCGCCCCGCCCCCTGTCAAGATTTATTCTCCAGTCGCACGATTTGCTGGATTGGGTCTGGGCCCGTCACACTTGAGCAACGAGCGAGGTGCTTCTCGGGGCAGGCACGCGCCGCGGGTTACTCAACAGCGACGAGACACAACATAGTGGGTTGGACAGAAAAAGCTCGAGTCCAACAGTAACGCGAAACGTGACGGACGAACACGTTGGTGGTCTGTCGTCGACGAACGCAAAATCTAAGACAGCCCCGCCCCGTTCGACCCAACAGCCCGAAATCACGGGAAACATGAGAATTCGATCTTGTCTTTGCTTTGCCGTCCGTTCCAAGATTGCGTGCCCCGCGGACGGCTGCTCCAGCCGAGGGAATGACTCGTACCCGAGGGGGGCTCCCGCGATCACATCTCCACTTTCAACGTCGGTCGATCCAGGACGCCGATGGCCGGCTCTGCGGAGAGCACAGCGTGAATTTCCAGCATTTTGTGTTTGCAAGTCGACTCTGTTGTCAATTGGGATTATTTGAATTCTACAGACATGTCTGTCTGCCTGACCCGTTTCTCCCAAAGCACCCCAGAAGTTTGTGTGGGTGGCCAAGAGCACCCCCTCACTTTCGGCTTCATCTGCTAGTGCTGCAACATTGCACGTCTTTTTTCCCCCTCGTGTCTGCAACTTCTCGGCGCTCCACTCCAGGATCCGCCCGGCCGAGTCAGAGTGCGGATATGCGTACCCGTTGCACCTTTCGGCGTAGGTGCGTGGTCTGGACTCGAAGCGAGGGATCGCGGCACTTGAACCGGTTCGTTTCCGACCCATACCAAGACGAAGTGTGGTGTGGATGGGTGGGCACTGGCCACTGGGGCACCCAAACCTGCACTTTTGCCATCTTTCTCGTCAACCCCGGAAAACGCCGACTAAATCGTCGCTCGCCGTGACACGCTGAGTGGGTATCCCCAGTGCTTTTGAACTGTTCCAAGAGACCCCGCCAACGGTACAGACCGCATATCTCACGATGCGACGTCATTACGGCTGCGGTGCTAATCTGGCTGGGCGGAAAATCCGCTCGTCCCCATTCCTGTCCCGCCCCAAGATGGCGAACCACCCCGGACTGTTCATCTTCCTCGTGGCTGGCTGGCTGGGCATCCAAGAGCCCACGTAATCTCCTGTGCACCACCGAATTCTACACACATCCAGCCACTTACGACCAAGTGGGTGCTGGAGACGTGGCCCAACTCCCGTTGCGCCGGGTTTGGAATGTGCAATGCGCGAGGAGCACGTCACGTACTTTGAGTGGCTGCGCAAGCTGGCCAGCTTCAACTCTTTCTTTCCTCCACGGAGTTCGAAGCGCTCGCCTTTCGCCTGCCGAATGCTGCATCGCTCCCTTGTTAGCATCGAGTGAGGCGACCCAGTCGTCTTTCAACGACGGCACGCTACGTAGAACCCTGCTCGAGTTAGTCCTGTGGCTGAAATCACGATGCTTTCGCAGATCACGAATTCTTTTCGGACGTCTGTGATCGGTGTGGTGCGGCTAAACAAGTGGCCGTTGGGGACAAGCTCGCCCTTCTCCCCCAGCAATAGCGCTCGCCTAGTGCCCAGTGAAACATCGTCGCACTGGCTTCCAAGTTTATGCTGCATTCTTAGCGCAGAACCTTGCATACGCCATGCTTATCAGCACCGAGGGGGGATTACCCTCCATTACGGCCTCACGGCCTCACTGGACCAGCGCCGGGCGATCGAGCTCTCCTGATTCTTCCGCCGTCTATAATACCAGAACCGAGTGCGCGTTTCCTCAGCGCTAATTTGTTCAGCGCTCAGTCACGAGATGGATGAGTCGAGGTAGAGTCGGAATTCGGTTTAGCCGTTGTCGCTGTAGCCACGCGATGCCATCTTTCCAATGCGCCCAAAAACAGCCTGTTGTCATGGCGCATAGCGGTTGGACATACCGAAGTCGCGCATAGAAGTCCAAGAACCAATGTTTGGATGACATCATGATTCTGTGGGAACCTCGGAGCTGGCCCGCTCTCCTGACTTCGTCTCATACGCCTATGCTGTCAGTCCTCTTGGTGCTCTGTTGTCCTCCGCGGCCGCCGCTGCGGCTGCTGCTGCTCCCGCCGCCATCCCATAATCGAGCTCCCGTTTCAGCTCGCGTGAATGGCGGACAATGAGACGTGCGAGCAGACGATGGAGAGGCAGACAGAGCGGAGTCGACCTATAGACCTCATCACAAACTGGACTGAAGCTGGTCGCGTTGGCTTTAGCGCCGCTTCCTCCTAGACACGCCTCCTCCGCCGGACGACGCAACACCTAGCCCGCCCCTGCTTCCCCCGGACTGCGCTACAGCTAGCGCCATTCAACTGCCGTGGAGGGATAAGCCTGACGACCCAGACCTCCACTAGTCTTTTCCTGGCGGCAGTCCCTCGCCGATGTCCTGTCTCATCTCCGAAATTTCACGGCTTCCAGTGACGTAAACGATCGCTCACTGTTTTCCCGTCGTCTCCCTCACACAAGCACACCTTTGCGCCACATCTCTTGAGCGCTCATCAGCTAAACGCGCTAGTTGGTGGTTTCGGACGTCTCACCAGACACATATCTGCACAAGCAACTGGGCCGCTTCATTGCCTGTCCGCGTCGCCTTTGTGCACAGTGTGGCCGTGCAGGCCAGGGCCTCGTGCGGTGCGTGTGGAGGATCAATAGCTTACGCCACCCTACCTTTTATACGCAAAATCACTTGCTGCGCGCTTCGGCCACCTGGACACCTGGCGCTGCCAATCCTTCAACGGACTCTTTCACCGGTTGGTGCCGAACATGTCGGACTCTAATCCGGTCAGTTCGGAGGTAACGGGCAGGAGCCCACCTGCTGTGGGCGGCAGTCGGTCTCTGGAGCATGAGCCTGGCGATATGAGGGTTGAAGACCTCGGGGAAGTAGAGCCTGAGGAAATGCCCACAGACATGGGTTACGATCAAGAGCAGCGAGATAAGACAGAAACGGAGAAAGACAAGAAGAAGTTCAAAAAGGAGGCCAACGACCCCAAAAACATCAATCCTAGAATCACCAAAAAGCCAACCATCATCGGCAGCGCTTACGACGCGTACCAAAAGGAGCCGGCATACATAGCCCCGATCGGCCCGATCGACCCCATACCCGCGGTGGACGGGGTGGATGGCGTCGAATCACCAAAGCGGCCACCCCCTCCCGGGGGCATCAACGGCAAGGATCACATATCGTCATCAGGCCGACCCAGGATCCCACGTTGGGTGAAGGCGAGGCTGGTCGGTAAGATGATCGACGAGTACGGCAATATTGTCGACAACGACGGCAGCGCGCTGGGCCGCGTTGCCGGAGACCTACCTTCCATGGTCGGCCGCACCGTCTCGAACAAGTCTGGAGATGTGCTCGGCGACGACGGAGAGCTGCTTGGCTACGTCGTGGAAATTGCAGATAAAAACAAGGGCAAGGGAAAAGAAGCCGAGATGGAAGAGGAGAACGAGGTTTGCGCCGAGGCTGGCTCAAATACCGAGGACTCCGAAGAGAACGAAGATGAAACAGGGGCATCGTCACGTCAAACCTCGTCTCCACAGAGCATAGATCAGTATATTGGCAAACCGAGCGCCAGCCTCCAGGTGGATCACAGGGGCAACATTCTAGACTCTCTGGGAAACATCATCGGCCACTTTCGCGACACGTCCAAGGATCCGAAGCCAGGTGAAGCGGCAGCGGCAGCGGCAACGGGTAGCCACGATGGCTCGAAGAAGCCCATGCCGGACCATCAAGGACCCCAAGGCCCAGCCACCGGGGCACCCGGCCCCGGATCCAGCCCGAGGCAAGGTGGCGGCGCTGAAGGAGCTGCAGCACCAGGAGAAAGACCCAAGAACGCGGCAGATTGGAAGAAGGAGAATGAAAGCCCGTCCGACATCTTCCTCGACGTCAAGTCGACCACGGAGGGAATCCAGCTGACCATACGGATCCCGACCGTGTTCGCGGGGCAGCAGCCCCGGTTCAACTTTACCTCGTGATGTACGAAGATATGAACGGCATTATTAGGGGTTCATTTCATGACGGAGACAGACGCAGCGTCAAATGTTGAGGAGACTAATGGTAATGAAACACTGAGAAATTTCCCCATGCTGTGGAAATCTGTGCATCCTTCCCTTTGTGTAGCCAGGGTGAGCCAGACTGGCACAGAGGCTGGTGTATGGGAGTTGGACTGTCGCTGGTTGGGATGATGGAACGGATCCAGCTCACATGGGTGGTTGCTGGAATATTCGTCAGGCTGCTTGCTGCAGGCGGAGGCTCCAAGCTATCCTAACGCCCCGAGATACGCTGTCGTCAGCCCCCGCGTCATTTGACGGGCTTGCAAACAGGTTTCTGAGGACTGATGAGCGAGAAGGAGGGGAACGAGAGGTTGACCACAACGGACAAAAAAGCAAAAAAATTGACCTCCTTGGTGTCGTACCGCAGATTTCAGGTAGGGCTGATGGCGAGATGACGGGACGGAGTGTGTGAGAAGGAGTGGAACGGCTGTACCTACCCTATATGACGCAGCAGGGAGGAAGAAAGCGTGCGAAATCTCGATGTGCTCGTCAGCGATGTTGCTGGTACCTAGTTTAGGTAGTTTGAAGCAAGTGGCTGATGGAGGTTGGTCCAGCCCGTCCAAAAGAGATCTACCGCACAATGCAGTAGCTGCGGGCCCGACACGGTGCACTGTCGATCACCCATTCGTTTCCAACTGGCTGAAGCACGCACTCTTCCCCAGCTCGGCCGCTTGACTGCTGGTGAATGTACAGTACTGGAGATCGGACAACAAACTGGAGGGAATTGAAGAGCCACGGCCTGGGCGTGTGTCTACCAGAGGATGCTGCCTGCAGCATCCGAAACACAACATGCATCCATCAATTCATCTCCAACTCCTAGTGGCTGGTGGGGAAGCAAAGGGATGGAGGGGTGGCAAGATTGTCGTTGGTTTAGGTCATTCGCCACACCCGTGGCATCACACGCAAGCCACAACTGCTCGAATAACCGGTTTCCTGGCCACCCACCACATGGATCCCTGGTTGAGCATCGCCCAATGAGCCATGCTACCTCGATCTGAGCCGGGCCACTGCTGCGTAGAGGAGGCGACTAAGACGGTGTTGTCAGAAATGTCGCGGATGCAGTACCGGCCAGCTTCCTTAGCCTGGTGCGAGCGGGCTGGGACACCAAGAGAGCCTCACCCGGTGACGACACTACTCTGACTACTCACCCTCTTGTGCACCCTCCTCTACAAGATGGACGGCTGCTACGTACAGCACCAGCGGTAATGAAGTCATATACTTCCACCAAGCGCAGAAGGAGGTCTTCCAGTGCATGTCACGGCATTCTTCCTGTAACACGAGAAGCCGTCAGCCAGTGAGTAGTGGATGGTGGGAAGGGCATCCTGCGTCCTTGGATGCGAATAGCTGGTGCGAGCGAGCCGAGAGTAGCAAACAGGCCGCGATACCTTCCACATGCCAAGCTATGTCTGTGACGTAACCCCTTAGACCTCTTGATGACGTCTATTCTTCTGTTCTTCATACGTTTCATGCGTTCGCCATGAAGCAGTCCGCCAATGTACGGCCCCAGACCGGGATATAAGGCGGCACACTCTCTGTGGCACGACGATCAACTGTGGCTGTCCAGTCAACCATCAAACCCATCACGATCTCCATTCCTGCCCAAAACATTTAACGATATTTTCCAATCAGCCAATCGGCCTTCCATCTAGCGAGGAGCTATTGTAACCAGCTCCCCGTAGTTTGGATATTCTTTCAAGATTCAATCACATCGGGCACTTGCACTGGCAGCCGAGACCGTAAAGTGCCTGTGTTGCTGCAACCCCTGCAACATCCACCGTCGACACCACGAAAACATCAAAGAACAAGCACAAGAAGACTCCAGTAGCATGGCCGAGGTGGCACACTCACCGGCGGCACGGTCGCCCTGGGAGAAACCCCATCCGGTGGGCGCCTTCCCCGAGGGCGAGGATCACTACTTCCGCGACGTGGATCCCAAGCGCAAGCCTCAGGAGAGAGACGCCCCAGAGTGCATGACCAACGGGGCCAAGGCGTCGCCATCCGTCACCAAGAGCGATTACAGGTCGGCCATCCCGGAGGAGTCGCTGGATGGTGACCACTACACCGCCAACGACTTCAACGTGCCCGAGGAGGAGCTGTCGCCCGAGGATGCCGTCGACAGCAAAGAGGACAAGGCGGCCTCGGCAGCCGACAACCTCGATATCAAGGCTCCCAAGGGCGACCAGAAGACCGATGCCGGTGCGCCACCGAGCAAGGTCGGCGCCAAGGATGACGAGCACTCCAAGCCTGAGCAGAAGCAGGGCGGGGACGAAGAGCCAGGCAAGTCCGGCACGAAGGTAGACGATAAGGCCAAATCAGACGAGGCTACTGGACAGCCAGACCTCCAGGAGGTCGAGCCCGAGCCGATTGGAGAGGATGTCGAGCAAGCTCAAGAGAAGCCTGCCGACACCGCCATCAAGGTCGGTGAGGAGCGGGAGAAGCCCGGCGATGGTGAGGCCAGCATGGCCGGCTCTACCGTCAAGGAGGGCATGAGCAAGATCGGCTCGGCTGTCGGCTCTGCTGTCGGCGCGGGCGGCGGCGATGCATCCAAGCAGGGCGAGGAGAAGGCGAAAGATGTCTCGGCCAAACAGGGAGACGAGAAGGTGGGAGAGGCGGAGGCCCAAGTCGGCGACACTGCCGAGGAGGGAAAGGACAAGCCTGTGGGTGTCGTCGAGGACAGCAAGGATAAGCTTGATGAGAGCCCCGAGGGTGACAAGGACAAGCTCGAAGAAACTGCCGAGGCCAAGACGGGCGAGGTTGCTGAAAACGCAGAGGCAGCCAAGCCGGAAGGCTCGGCCGAGAAGGCCGATGAGGCGGCCGAGGGTGCCGCTCCCGAGGACGCAGCCGACCGAGTCGACTACAGCATCCTCAAAGGCGGTAAAGTCAATAAGGGCGGCAACGTCGTCAACAGCGACGGCAAGGTGGTCGGACGCATCAAGGAGGGCGTGCTCGGCCACCTGGTCGGCAAGCGCGTCGACGAGAACGGCGCCATCTGGAACGACAGCGGCTCCATCATGGGGCGCGCCGAGCCCATCCCCGCCGACGAGCTCGAGTCCATGACCAAGGAGTCTGGCCCGTTCGAGGCCTTCCCCGACGCCGTGGTCGACGGCAAGGGTATGGTCGTGTTCGAGGGCGAGCAGATCGGCAAGGTGGTCGAGGGTGACGTCAAGAAGCTGCGCGGCATGAAGGTCGACCCGGACGGCGACATCCTCGACCGCGCCGGCAACATCGTCGGCAAGGCCGAGCGCTGGGAGCCCGAGCCGGAGCCGGAACCTGAGCCGGAAGCCGAGGTCGACCGTTCGATCCTGGCTGGCAAGCGCGTCAACAAGGCCGGCAACGTGGTCGACGGCAGCGGCACCATCTTTGGCCGCGTTGTCGAGGGCGACGTCAAGCGCATGGTCGGCCGCATGTGCGACAAGAAGGGCAACGTCCTCAGCGAGAGCGGCGACGTGCTCGGCCGCGCCGAGGTGGTGTCCGAGGGCGAGCGCGAGGGCTCCAAGGAA
>GL876968.1:2302976-2322384 GCA_000193285.1 Magnaporthiopsis poae ATCC 64411
GACGGCGACGTCGTGGATAAGAACGGCAACGTGCTCGGCTCGGCCGAGCGCTGGGAGGAGCCCGAGGTCGAGAAGCGGTCCAACCCCATGGCGGGCCGGCGCGTCAACCGCGAGGGCAACGTCGTGGACGAGGACGGCAACCTGGTGGGGAAGCTGACGACGGGCGAGCTCAGCGTGTGCGCCGGCAAGGAGATTGACGATGACGGCGACGTCGTCGATAGTAAGGGCAATACGGTCGGCCACGTCTCGCTGCTGGCCGACATCCCGCCCGAGCCGGTTGAGGAGGAGTCGGCCGAGGACAAGGCCAAGCGCGAGCTGGACGAGAAGGACAAGGATCTGGCCAAGCGCATGAGCGTTGCGCTGACGCAGGTGCTCGACAAGATCAAGCCCATCTGCGAGATGATCACGAGGGTTTGTTTGTCTTTTTCCTTTCTCATAAACCCACTACCACTTTTCGCACACAAAGACTAATGCATCTATCCAACATCAACAGAAGATCGAAAAGGCCGACCGCACCCCCAAGGAGGAGCTGGACGAGGAGGAGCTCGTCAAGGAGGTGCGCCCGCTGATCGAGGAGGGCGGCAAGATACTGCAGGAGGCCAACGGCGTCATCCGCGGCCTCGACCCGGACGGCCGCATCCAGGCCAACGCCAAGCACAAGGCGGCCACGCGCGAGGCCACCCCGGAGGAGTACCACCTCGCCGACATCCTCAAGGAGCTCACGGGCACCGTGACCAAGTGCATCGACGACGCCAAGAGGCGCCTCGAGGGCATGCCGCACGCCAAGAAGGAGCTCAACCCACTCTGGGGCCTCCTCAGCGAGCCGCTGTTCCAGATCCTCGCCGCCGTTGGTCTGCTGCTCAACGGCGTGCTCGGTCTTGTTGGCCGACTGGTAAGCTTTTGATTCTCCTCTCCTATTGTCATCCTACTAGTTGTTCTAGCACTCGGCGGCTGCTAACGGCAACTGTTTCCACGCAACAGCTCAGCGGTCTGGGTCTCGGCGGTCTCGTCGACAGCCTTCTGGGCGGTCTGGGAGTGAAGCAGATTCTCGAGTCGCTGGGAATCGGATCCCTGACCGACGCGTTGACTGGAAAGAACCAGAAGAAGAAGAGCGGCGGTCTGCTTGGCCTGGGTGGCTAAGTCGGCCAAGCGAGAAGGTGATGACAACGAACGAACACCCGTCTGCGGTTTGTTAATTGATGTAATGCCTGCTTTGGTCCTTTTGATGATAATGTTATCCTTGCTTTGTTGGGATTGTAATGGTTAATGGCAGGGGGTAAAAATCCTCGCTGGTTGGAAACGAGGAACAAAACTTGGAATTCGGTTAGCCAGCGCCCTGTTCTATGTAATTTAGTGAACTTCGTTACTAGTTGTTAGGGCAAAAGTATTTGTGCCATGCCGACGGGCTATAGTAAAACAAACTCCCTGCTCCCAGAGCTTCCCTCGAGGATCAAAAAGACTGATTCGACCGAGGCTCGAACTCAGGACCTTGTGCGTGTGAGGCACACGTGATAACCAACTACACCATCGAACCAATCATGAAGCCCTGCAGACCTTTAGCCAGCATATGTGACTCTGTGGCTGGCAGGGATAATGGCAGGGGAGATGGCTCGGGTCTCCACTAAAAAGTTTCTCACCCCGCGCGAAAGCTTCGTCCATTTCGTGTTGGTTTTCCAGCACTCAGCCCGAAGAGATCGAAGCGACGACGCCGTTTGACCGTAACGAGCAGAGTCACAGTTGTCCAGAGGGTCTCCAGGCCTCGCCGCATCTAGAACCTACCGATTCGAGCCCACGATCCGCCAGTATGCCTTCAGTCAAGAATCCCAACAAGCCGTCCAAGAACCGGATGGCCGCCCGCGCCGCCAAGGTGCGCAAGACGGCGCAGAAGAAGTCGGCCGAGGGCAAGCTGTCGCGCGTCGAGAAGGCGGCCACGAGGCGCGGTGCTAGGCCTGGTCTGCTGCCGACAAGCGGCGCCGGCGCGCCCATCAGCGCCAAGAAGCAGCGCAAGCTCGACCGGAAGCTGAACCACGCCCTGAAGCGCAAGATGGAGGCCGAGGGAGAAGTGGAGATGAAGGGTATGCTGCTTTCCCCACGGCCCAGCTCGCGCTGTCTCCCCCCGATCCCGTCCCGGCAGCTAACCTGTTGCTGTGAAATCAGACATCCCGGAGAAGAAGGCGTCGGCCACCGCGACCAAGGACGAGACCGATGCAAAAGCAGCCGATAATATGGAGCTCGATACCTCATGAGGAGCCAGAGGGTAGATTCGCGGAAAAGCTCAGTTGCAGATGGCCAAAATCTGGCAGGACTAAGTATTCTACCGCCTTTTCGGCCGAGAGAGGGAGCTCGAAGAAGCTGGTCCCGGCCTAAAGCCCGGATACACGTCTGGACTTTTGGTTTGCTTGCCACAACGCTGCGACTCAATTATATACCCTCGGTTAAAAGGGCTGTAGCAATCCCTCGAGCATAAAGAAATGCTCACGCCGTTTGGTCCACGAGGACCGCCCCAACTGGCAATGGGCGGTTGCTATGGTATCCATGGGCCTCCATCAGAGCGCCATATCACCGAAGGATACCACAAACGGCGGTGGTTTCATCAATCAGATATACATTCAATTGATCATTCCTGGTTGCCCCGTCCGTCCCCCGAACGGAATACTTGAACGTTTTGTGCTCCCTCTATGCACATGATGCAAATCTTGGCAAACTTGTGGCTCGTGGAGAGAA
The DNA here is from genome assembly GCA_000193285.1 of Magnaporthiopsis poae ATCC 64411. NCBI lineage: Eukaryota > Fungi > Ascomycota > Sordariomycetes > Magnaporthales > Magnaporthaceae > Magnaporthiopsis > Magnaporthiopsis poae. Next base: position 2,305,701 of record GL876968.1, read on the forward strand.
GTGTCCCCATTAAGGTTCCGGTCGCTTATAACCGGCTAAGCTGGTATCCTGTACCACTTCTCACAGACCCGCGACCAAGCCATCTCTGCGGCAAGCGTGGTTCAACACTCTGCGGCCAGCAAAGAATCCGTGGTACCACTGTGGAATCGAGCCACTCTGCGTGGCAGCCTGCACATTTATCCGCTACATGCGGCGGGGTCCACGCTGGAAACTGGTCAATCCCCTCCACATTTTTAGCAGTACTATGATGGCTAAAAGCCTAGGACAGGGACAGAAAGTGGTTCTGATTGACATTAAATTAGCCCGCCCCATTTGTCCCCTCCGTAGTCCTCTTCTTTGTGTCTGATCTGGATGCGGTGATGATGCCTGCTCCATATCGCCCAGCCGCCGCTAAGAAAGCACCTGCATCAGCGACCCTTGGATGCTTGCTTGGCGGCAACGGCGCTATTATACCGGACCGTTATCTGCAGCCCGCTAGGCACCTTTGTGACCCGGCTATGGCCCGACGCCCCAAGTGTCCCGGTCGCTGCGACGCTGTCGCCCGCCGACCTTCCCATCCTGCCGTAGTCCATACTTATATCCACATGCAATTGCATGCATTTGTCCCGACGGACCGCCCCATCTCTGTCGACTTTAAGCCCGTGGCTTTCAACTTTTTTCGAACGATTTTGTTTGCCACTGTTCCATTTTTATCGAAGATCCCAGATCGTATCTCTTCAATTTTCATCATCCCACAGAAGAGGTTGGAAGGAACGCGGCCGTTGGTGTCAAAGGGGAAAACGATCGAAAGATATTAGACGACCAAACGCCACCCTTTAACAATACACCCAGCCACATCTCTGGCACCCGTCCAGCCACTTGTCTAGGCTAGAAGCGAACGGGTTCCATCCGCCACTCGGCCGAGAAACGTCAAATTATACCACCGATCGCCCATCCACCCAAGTGTTGGACGAAATGGGGTGTCGATGGGCTGTCTATTTCCTTCTGTTCGGCCTCAGTATCTGCGCCACCATCAACCAGCGGCCAATGGACAACTTCCGAAGCTCCTGCAACCCCAAAACCGTCAAGGTCAACGGCCGATACGCGACCGCGGTCTGCAGAACTATCAAGGGCGACCTTCGATGCTCTCGCGTGGACCTGACCAACTGCATCAAGAACAGCTATGGGTCGTTACAGGCCGACCCCAGAGAGGCTGGGTAGGTTGTCGTCATGCATTTTCGGGCAGCATGCTGGATGCGGCCGCCATTTCCATTTCACACGACCCTGACTGAGCCGTGCTTATGCGTGGGCCAGGCCGTCATTCTTCCATGAATGCTTCAACTGCAGTAACCAGCCCCAGACCGGGGGCATCATCACCAACGCCCCGACGCTCCTGCATTGCCAATGCGATCCCAAGACTGGAGCTCCTCGATCGGGCTGGCCGACGGCTATCATGGATATAAGTTGGTCCTCCCTTGTGTTCTCCTTTCTCTGCTGTCGTCCCTGCTCCACTACGCACTTCTAACAGGTGACACTTTCTCAATCCAGATACCATAATTGATAATATCGACGGCGTATTACAGTGCAATGGACGGCATGGCATGGTGTGGTCTTCTTGTTAGCGTTTACTACAGTTACCTACCTTAGTGATAGCAGTTTCTTCTAAGCAGGACAACGCAGCTTGTTTAGAGTTGTTAGGAACTGATTTGCCGTTGATGCATCCACGGTTCATCGAGGTACTACGACGTAGTTACACACCAAGGTAGAGATGTAAACCAATATTTCTTTTTATAAAGCTGTGTTAATTATAGGATTTAGTACCAGTAACCAGTTAACCAGATTTAAAGCAATGAGAATTACCTGAGCGGAACCGGTTAACTCATTCCTCTATTCGGGTAATTACAAGAACTATCCTTTGAATGATTAGCATGTCCAGGTCTTTCGACATTCTTTTAGTTTATTACAATCTTATCGTTTAATTATAAACTTGGGCAATGCTTCGTTTCGGCAAAGGCTCCCTCTGATTCTTGAAATCAAGTTGACCTTCTCAAACGGGTTCAAAAGAGGCTGGGTCGACCTGTGCTGTATAAATAGAAGCGTAGAAACCTCCAAAGCCATTAGCTCCGTATCACAATTTCTGGATCCCAGTGGCATAGAAAATCTGCTTGTCATAAAATTTCAGGACGTAGTGGTGATGCCGTCGGGGGCAAAATCGAGTATCTGGCGAGGTGGTGCCAGCACAGAGAGCTCGGGTAGTGTGATGGTGTTTTTGGCTTCGCCTCGTTGGGCCTACACAAACGGGAGACATCGCGTAAGGTTTGCTGGGCATACTGAACATCAGTTTGCCACTTCTCCACGGAGAGACACCTGAGCAATTCCTGCAGAAGCAGGAGAATTTCAGGGGACGGGGTGGACTACAGTCTGCTTATATAGACGTTGAAGTGGCCCTGGATGGAGGACACTCCAGGCCAGCTTGGGAAGCGTTGTTATCAAATGTCTTGGCCCAAACAGGCTCCTCTGCTGGGCGGAGCTCGTATGGGAGCACAAGACGGATTATTCTTGGCAGGTGCCTTACAGATCTGCGGGAGAAATTCCTTATGACAAGCTGAGAAGAATAGAAGATACTCCCTATGGTGTGCTGTCCAAGCCAGCCCGCGGGAGCGTATGTTGCTGGTCGGGTGAGTCTTCCAGCTGGCTCTGCCAATGCAAAACAAGCCGAAAAGCATGGCCAATTTCCATCTATACGCCAAAGCATACGGCCATAGTCTACGTACTCTCGCTGCGCCTGCCTGGCTAGTGCGACTGACTCTAAGCTCGTAGGCATTGTCATCTTGACGGACACGTTCTCTACGTCATGGCTTTGCCACATGCACAGGGGCAGAAACGCAGCGGTCACACGATGCGATTGCTCCTCGCGCGTTCCATAGTCTCATGGTTTGTGAATTTCCATAATCACAGTAAAAAAAACTCGTCGTGCAAACAGTCTACTGTCATGTTGGTGTCGTTATGGGAAAGGAACATCTTGAGCTCGGCGGAGGCGTGCTCCAGTTTGAGCATTGCGCCGCAAAGACGACATGCTGCCAAGAATGTGTCACAGTTTCTGATCTTAATATTCTCGGCGTCTCGCCCAAATTCCATCTAACTCTATGGGTCTTCCATCAGGGCGACAAAGCCATGGATGGAGTGCTCTTTGTGGATCACGACAGGATCCCGCCCCTTGTTCGCCACGGGACGCTGCAGGGCAAGCCGTTCTGCACGAGGTGTCACGTCTGGAAGCAGAGAGTCGGCAAAAGAAGTCGGAGGTCTTCGGAATCAGCGGAAGCTGCCGCAGAGTTCAGGTATCAGAGGAGCCCGATCGGGGAGTCCACGTAGGCGGTGGCTTCGGAAAGGATCGCCGAGTGTCAACATCCACACGGAGCCCATTGTGGCGGCGGTGGCCATCCGCGAGAGAGCGCGCGGAGAGTAAAACATCTTCTGGGTACACACTCCGCGTGGCAGCTTGCCAGGCCGACTACATTAAGCTGTGGATGCAGCAACATCCGGCGCCTCAATCACATCACGCAAAGGAAACGAATATGCCACATCAAGTCATGTATTCTTACGCCTGCAGCGAGGCACGGCAGACCTTTCTTGTGATCCAGTTTGTAACATAAATCGACATCCAGAAGCAGGATGCCACCAGGAATAGAACAGCTTCTGTGCGTTGTGGAGGAAACAGAAAGACATGGAACTCGCCGGAGCGCTACCCAAATACCTACAAATCCACGTTCGCGTCGCTAGAATGCCCATTCCATCTTCCCATGTTCGCCCTTGGAGTTAAGAGATGGCGATCTTGACCGACACGGGCCCGTGCTTGGTCTGCGCCCCAATAAGCTCGTAATCATAGGTGACGTTCTCGATGGTGGTGTCTACCAGGCGCGCCCTGTGCGCGACGCGGAGCGAGAAGAGTGTCGTCATGATGTAGATCTCGCACAGGGCCAAGCTGTGGTTTTTGGGAGATGGTTAGTATTAATAGGACAGGGCCGATTGCAAGATGTTTTTGCCAAGAGAACTATGGGTCTCACTTTTCCCCAAGGCAGGCCCTGGAACCTCTCGAGAACGAAATCAGCTTCTTCTGCAGCTCAAAGTTGGGCTTGACCCCGCCCTCGCCGTCGTCGAGCAGCCACCGCTCCGGCTCAAAGGTGTCCGGGTCCGGGAACAGATCCTCGTCCCAATGGTTGATCATGGAGGTCATGCTGACGGGCGTGCCGGGCGGGATGACCCAGTCGGTGCCGTCGTCGCGGCTCTTGTACACGAGGGCCTCGTCGCGCGCGACGCGGGCAGACCGCTGTGCTATGCCCGGCATCATGCGCAGGCCCTCCTGCACGACGCCCCACAGGTACGGCCGCTTCTCGAGCTCGAACCATTTGAGCGTCTCGGGCGTCACGCCCTGGAGGTCCTGCTGCAGACGCGCCTGGACGTGCGGGCTGGCGAGCAGGTGGTAGAAGATGAAGGACATTGTGGCCGCCGTGGTCTCGGTGCCCGCGGCCAGAAGCGTGAAGCCGTCGGCGCTGAGCCGCTTCTGCATCATGGCCTCGCTCTTCTCGGGCGGCAGCATCTTGTTGCGGGTCAGCTCGGCGAAGATGCTGGTGCTGGTTGGGTCCGCGATGGCGGTGCGGATATACCCGGGGATCACGACATTCATCTGGTGCAGCAGGGTGCGTGTGTCCTTGCCCAAGATCGGGGCGAGCATCGGCGTAAGCTGTGATGCGTTCCGAAGCAGGGCGTTGTGTCTCATCTGCGTTTTTTTTTGCGTCGTCATTAGCGCCCCAGTCCTGTAGGTGACTTTATTCCATGCCGCTCGTCGAGAGCTGTGCTGCTTTTTTGTGTTTTGTATTAGCAGCCACATACCGCATGCACAAGCCTTAGGAAGGGCATCGTCCATGTTGCAAAGTTGTCCTCCCATCCCTCCTGCGCCACGAAGCCCATGGGCTGGCCAAACGAGTACTGGGAAATGACGTCGGCCGTAAAGCACTGAAGGGCCTGACTGAGAACGATCGGCCCGCCGCCGGCCTGTCGAAGCATCTTGTCGATCGTCATGTGCGCAAGATCGAGTATTTCACTTTGTAGCTTGGATATCTGCGCGCGGCTGAAGAAGCGGCCCAGGGGCAACCGGCGGGTCCGGTGAAGCTCGTGTGTGATTGCTGCGAAGGATGCGACGGATAAGGCGCCGGGACTGACGCCGTTGAGCTCTGCAAGGAGGGCCTAGGAGGTTATCACTCTGGGTCACATCTTCCAGCCCAGGTGCTAGGCACCTAGAGAGCTGCGGGGGAGTCAGGGGACATGGGAGCACTTGCGATGAGGAAAACGATCCCGGATCCTCCCCGGACCCGCATAGATCTCGTCTGTGAAGGCAGGGTCGGAACAGTGCAGCTCGTCCGGGCTGATCCTGGCGAGAGGGCCGTAGCGCTCGTGCATCTGCTTGATGGCCCTCCCGTAGCGGCCCACCAGCCACCAGTCGTAATATGCTTCATACGCATAAGTTGCCGCCGCGATCTTGGGGCCAGGGAAACGGTAGAGCGGGTGCAGGGGTGAAAGGTTGTAGAGCATTACAAGGACGTGGTAGCCGAGCCACAGCGCCCCCAGGTAGCCGAGGACAGCTGGCGAAAGCACAGCTCCCGCCATGCTAGCTGGGTTCCACGCCTCGGTTGAGATCATGGTTCGTGAGGTTGCTGTCACAAGATTTTCTATTCAATTGTTTCAGGGGAGGTGGTGGAAGCAATACGACGGAAAGCCTGTCGAGAATGCTGCTCCTGAGCCTTGGAGATGAGGGAATCCGTCATGGTTTATAAAAAGGCTCCAATAATATTATCTGTCTGCTATGACCAAATACATCAATCATACCACAAACACTCGCTGCCTGCTATCAGGGAGCAAAAGGCATGGCGCACATACTACCCAACACTAGAGATAACAGGAAAGCATACCAAAGCTCGCCAGGCTGGTGACTATCGGAGAAACCCAAGAAAGGGGACCCGCATGCGAGCATCTGGCGCCATGGCTGCAGCCGGGAAGGGTATCCATCGGTCGCCTCGTGTCCTGGGCGTTTCTGAAACGGGACGCGGGAGTAGCCTTGCCATTGGATAGTTGACGGTGGGTCCAGCATAAAGGGTGTGTGCCAGTGCATCCCAACGCGCCCCATCAGGATTCTGGCTACATACCTATGGGACGATGGGACGTCCATTCGGCACATCGGCCTGCGGATTGGCGGCATATCTCGTGGGGGTTCCGTTCACAAGTCGACAGGTCGCAGTGATGCCGAGGCGCCATACCGGCTCATTTATAATAATAAACACTTATCTGAGGGGTAGGGATCGACACGGGGGCCATCGTCGCAGCCGGCTTTTGCCACGCCGGCAACCAAGGCCGGCGATGCTCCCGGGAAGAAACCGAGGAAACTAGTGCGGGGGGCCAGCAGACATGCCGAACCAAGCGGGATAGTCGCTCAGCACATTGTAATGCCAAGCCTGTCGGACGGGATACCAAGACCTTGCAAAAGAGGAGACAGTCGCGGTGCTGCGACGCTCCGGATGCGGCCCGCTTGTTGTCGTTGCCATGCAGTCCTGGGTACCACTAACTTTGCCCCGGCCATTCCTCCTTTGCGGTATCTGGTACGTACACATCGTCGGCCCTTCCCAACCACGACAGGCAAGCAGCTGCGGGGTATTGCATCTTCGTCTCAACTTGCCGCCCATTTTCACGCTCGCCCAGAGTGGAAGAAGACTCCCAGCCACCCCAACCCCTTCCTCATCGACACCGACACAACCACTCGATTTTGCATTCAAGTTCTGCATGCCTAGAAGCATTCGGCCAGCGCGGACCGGAAGCCGTGATTTATTCCCGCCAGCCAGAGACGGCATACCCGATTTCCCGTTATTCCTCTTGGCTTTTTCATGCTATGCACGGCACTGGGTGGGAAGAAAGAGGGGTGGCTACAGATAGATCACGGTGAAGACACGGACGATCTTTGGTGAAAGAAGAAATACGGAAAAATGCATAGATGGGCTCAAAGGGGGTTCCAGCAAAAAGATATGTTGCGTCGTCTCTAGTCGCATTCTTTTACCTACTTCTTATCTCACTTAATCCCTCAGATGAGCATAGTCAGATAGATAATCAGAGCTGTTGGAGTCAGCACTATGATTAGTACCACTTCGAATAGCCAGCAAACTCAAAGCCCTCCGGATTTGTGCCCAACGACGCCACCAGGATTCCCTATGGTATTCATAAAACCATTTTCTCATCCTACTACCCATGTCATTATGGCATCACCCCTCATGATCTTTCAGCTTCTCCGCCTCTGACCGGGTGCGCGCGCCGATCGGTTAAATCGAACTCATTGTCAATATCAAAAGTTCGTGTTTGAATATGCTGTGCCACCTACCTACGCCCTTATGCTCATCATCACGCAACCATGACGGATGGCTGCTGTCAAGTACCTCAGGCCTATAAAAGCGAGAGTGCTGAACCGAGTAGGAAACAAAGAGCCATTCACAAGTACCCGGTCAAGCCTATGAAGAAAAAGACCCAGAGACAGCATTATTTGCACGCATGACCTTGACCCAACCAATATGATCACGCTTATTGCCGAGCTTTTGCTTGCTGGAGCCTTGTTGGCGGCATCGCTCTTCTGGTTCTTCCTCCTCCCTCCGCGGCACCCGCGGGACGTCCCCGCGATCCCCTTTTGGGTCGCTCTCGTGCCCTTCTTCAGGGAGGTGGACCAGGCCGACACATTCAAACGCTACGTCGAGGGCCCGCTCCGGAGGCGCGGAGCAGTCAAGATCTTCTTCAGCGGCCAGTGGAACATCCTCCTTCATCGACCGTCGTACCTGCTAGAAATCTTCAAGCAGGAGGAGATCTTTCAGAAGTCAGGGAACCAAAAGAAAATTCCGCACAGCGTCCTTGCGGCCTTTCTCGGTGAGCTTCCTCCACTTTATCATGTCTAAACAGCGTATGCCCCCGGCGGCAGTTATCAGAGTGCTGCGACAACTGTTCAGACTAACGCATAAATATTTGGGGAACCAGGCGACAATATCATCACTGGCAGGGCGGACGATTGGAAGGCCTACAAGTCCGTCATCAAGCCTGGCCTTCAGCGAACCTCCGAGGTTGACATCCTGGAAAGGAACGCTGCTCTGCTGTGCAATGTCATCGACACGACGCGCCAAGTTACGCCGGGGGGCGTAACTCACATGCAAGACCTCCTTCAGCGATACTCGATGGCAAACTGTGCTGGCATGCTGCTTCAAGTCGATCTGCCCGTAAGTGAGATTTCGGGAGGGACCATCTGTTGTAATTATTTCCCCGTTGGCTATGATGCTGACGCTTCCGCCACAACGAGCAGACCATCGAGTCGGATGTGCCGCTCAACACCCTCCAGCTGGCAGTCAAGCGCGAGATTTTCAAGCCCGTCTTTCTGAACTTTCCGTTTCTGGACCGTCTGCCATTGCCCTCACGGATGTATGCCAGAAAGCTCGTGAGGGACTTTCGCCACCAGCTCCAGAGTGCTCTTGAGACGAGTCACGCCGCCGAAACGACTGAAAAGACGCAGCTCTCGTCCAACAAGCTGGGGGCTCGGCTGCTGGGTGCGCTGAGATCGGGAATCTTCAACCAAAAGCAGTTCCTCGACAACCTTCTCATCGTTTTTGTGGCGGGCCAGGAGAACCCACAGCTGGGCATGATCTCCATGATGTACCTGCTAGCCAAGCATCCGGTAAGCTGATTATTCCGCTTACGAGACTACCCAGAAAGACGGGGTAGCAGCGGTTGATTGGTATTGTCGCTAACGTCTCACAGGAGATCCAAGACCAGCTCTACGCCGAGATCAGCAAACTCGGCGGAGACTCAACCCTCCAGCAGGGACAGGCACTGCCGCAGGATCCCTGTGCGGCCTCCCAGGTGCTGGAGGATATTCCGCTCATGACAGCCATCATCCTGGAAAGCCTGCGTCTATTCCCGCCCATTGCGCAGCTCATCAACCGGCGCGTGGCACCTGCCGAAGGCGCGCTGCTTGGAGGAACCACCTACATCCCTCAGGGCACCTACGTGGGCTACAGCTGCTACTCGACCAACCGCGACCCCACCGCCTGGGGTCCCGACGAGAACGGGTTCCGCCCGGGGCGATGGGGAAGCTCGGCCGCTGAGATTCAGCAGCAGTACAAGCAGCGGCGGGCCAGGGGCGAGTTTATCTCGTTCCACGGAGGCATTCGGGCGTGCCTTGGTGAGAAGATGGCCCTGCTCGAGATGCGTGTCACGCTGTGGGTGCTGGTTGGCCGCTTTCGATGGGCGCTGGACCCGACGTGGCCGGACAGGATGACGCCGGTGAGTGCCTTTTTTCCCATCGTCATTTTTAAACTTCGTAGCTGCTGCCTAGATGGTGACAGAGCTTGGGCTAACTGCCTATGTTGGTTGTTTTTTTCTTTGAAAGGCTGGGCCATTGTACCCAAACGAACTGAGATTGGTTTTCAAATCTCGAACGGGCTCCCTCCTCTAGTCAAACCGTTCTGATTGTGTTTTCTTATATGTCGCACGTGATAGTCCCCGGCTTAAAGGGATTAATTAAAAGTGTATACGCAGCTATTAATTGCTTGAACATATGAAAAAAAAGCTCTCCCAACAGCCTGCTATGTTCCCAAACGGAAATGTCAACAACGAAATAAAAACAATTAACACAAATACAAAAGCTCACTGCCCAACCTCGAGGGTGGACAGCTACGAAACCTGGAAAGTGTTTACTTCGCGACGGAAAATCCGACATCAACCCCAACCGGGGCTCGAACCAAGAGTCCAAGCGGCTAACGTGACGGAGTACAGGTAGGGTCCCGGTGTCGACTCGACCCATCCTCATAACCGCTACACCAACTTGGCCCTCGAGGTTCGATGTCTACAGCAGGCAGGACCATGGGTTATAAGGCTTAGGCCACAACGACGGCAGGAACGAGGGAGGTCAAGGAAGGAGCCGCCTCGCACTGGCACAGGGGCCCCGCAGCAGCGTCACTTGACAAAAATATTCTGGCCAAGTCCGTATTGACAGGCATATCCAGAAAAGAAGTTATAAAGCAAATGGAAAAGAAAAAAAATAAGGAAAAAGTAAGAATCGCCCGTTCGCTAATAGCAAGAACCGAAGCAACAGCCCGTCCAATAGCACGCCGAAACTAAAGCCTGCCATAAAAGAAATGAAGGAAAAAAAAAAAAAAGCGAGACCGGCAGGAACAAAAGCCAAAAAAAAAAGCCAAAAACGCTCAACAAAACAAGGCAGCCAAAACGGTGCCTTCCAATCAGAAGTGAATCAAGTGTGTCCCCGCCAGTGTCGGGCCGCCGGCTACCTAATTGCTGCACATGTTGCGGGTGCACTTGCCGGGGGTGATCTCCCTCTTTGGTGGCCTTGGCGCCGGCGGTCGCCCCTCCCGGGCCGCCTCCTCCAGGGCCACCTCGTCGCTCTCTATGGTAGACCGACGGGAAGGCATCTTAACGTCCAGGGCTGGCGGGATGCCCAGGCGCACGTCGCGGCGGGCCTCGAGCTCGCCAGAGGGAGTGGGCGCGGCGGCGGCCTGTGTGATGAGGAGGGCGGCGAGGGCGGTGGTCGTTGTGAACTTCATCTTGGCGGTGTTGTTGTTGTTGTCGTTGTTCGTTGTTGTTGGTTGTGCTCCTCGGTGGTTGGCGGATGGAGTGTCAATAAGGTTTGTGGATGAGGAGGATGAGGTTGCAGATATCCGGATGAGGATGATGACTTATTGGAAAACGGACAGATGGCAAGGCATATCGACATATTTATCTTGATCGCCCCCCATAGGCTTTCTTCAGCACATCCCAAGGAGGCAAACGATCGACCCAGCCACAAGATGTCCCGGGGGTCGTCGCATTAAACTTGATGAGCATGGGTCCGCACCACAAATAGACCTGCACGGGGCGAATCGCCACCCCCAGATCCCCGCCCAAATCCAATTCGGGCAATCGCCATGAACGAGCCGACATTTTTAGAACGTGGGGGCTTGTTTGGCTCTTTCTTTTTAGATGCCCCCAGATTCGCCTGCGCCTGCCCGTGAGTCGTGTCAACACTGGCCAATGCCGTCAAAAGGCACCACTAGGTGGCCAGGTTTGTAAAAGTCTGCTTGGGTAACACACGATGCAGCACAAGTGCAGGTCAAAACTGCATTATTATTATATAAATCCCTAACAACACTGAGCCCAGCACACACATCTGTCACTGGTACTGTCCACACAATCTCCCATCCTCAGACTACTCAACAAGAAGACAATGGATTGGCGCAAGATTCGTCAAGGGCCTGGCTAGAACACGACGGCACCAGCTCAAGACGGAACACAGAAGTCGTTCCTGCCACTGCCGCCATCGGCGCACCCGTTGGCGCAGTCCTTGCGGTGCTCGATGACGCCGCTCCGGCCACCGGCGCAGTAAAAGAGCGCGTGCTCGAACTTGGGGGCGTACTCCTTGCCGCGTCCGAGCATGAAGTTGACCTGGTCCAGGATGTCACCGTAGCCGCCTGTGTCATTTTGTATTTGTTAGCGTCGATCCCGGGGAACCCGCCACGCTTCTAACCGGGCCCTGGGTAGAGAACATACCTCGCCTGCGCAGGTTGTAGCCGCAGTAGTTGAGATTGGTCTTGCAGTTGTCCGCGCAGACACCAACGGCCAGGGCGGCAACGGCGATAGCGAACGTGGCCTTCATGATGAAGATGTGATGATCGTTTTTGATGGCTGAACGAGGGTCGGATGGGCGGTCGAGTGATGCTGTTGAGCAGTCGCGTTGACAGTGGAATGTGTGAGCCGAGTTGGGTGCCTTCTCCTTCCTTCATGTTGTCGAGAAAGGCGGCGAGGGAAGTTTTTTATACCCCCTCATCCCACACGACTGGACGAGGTCGGTGTCCCCCTTCAGGGGCCCGACGATGCCACCATACACCGCCTGCTCATCCTCCTCCCTTTCTCGAGCAATGTTGTGTCATTTTTTGCACGGGGATGCCGTCTCATGACCTCTCGGACATGAAGCGGCTGGCGAGGCTGGCCCAAGTCGCTCGACGACTCTGAATCGGAGCTGAACTGGCTGCAGACTGCTGCCCAGGATGGAAAACTGGTTGGTTGACCATGATTTTTGGAAAATTAGAGATTACTCTCGATTTCAGCAAGGCTGCCTTGATTCAGCGCAAGCCGTCGGAGCCAAGATTCGGGCTGGCAGCGCAGAAGGCCATCGGCGAACCTGAGTGGATGGCCCGAGATGACATCTCAGCCACACCACCGGCTGATTGGCCAGGAGACTAACCCGCCTCCCAATCGAAAGGCGCAAACGTTCCTTGGGGGGCACCGATGTGGCGGTGATGCCTTGTCCGGCATTTTTGTTTCGTGCAACGGTCAAATTAGGTCCGCATCATTGTGGCCTCGTCATACCGACGGCTGTGTGTGCATATGTGACGATTGGCGTGTGTTTCTTATTCCCATCGTCTCTTCATACCGGACAATGATGTTGGGCTCGGGCTGTTTGCCTGCGACATCGAGATCTCCAGTGTTCGGTAGATACGTGGTAGGTATCTCAGCCTCCACCATCTGCTTGACGCTGCTGCCGTACAATCGGGGAGCAAAGGCGAGGATGATCCGATATTGATGATATATCGTGGAAGCCATGGGGCCCAGATACCAAGGCACGACGTCTAAATAAAATCCTGCAGTTCTGACAGCGCTGATTGGGTCCTCATCATCCGAACCTGTCTCGTTGATCGCCTTTCCTGTTTTCCATATTTTTCCTATCTCCTCCATCCTTGTTTAGCCAGCCTACCTGGCTGCGCGGCTCAGGGGGTCCAGGCTTGGTGTGGAAGCTGCTATTAGGATCATATTGCTCAGTTTCTCGGTGCCATCTCGGAGGCTTGGGACAGAGTCATTGCTTGATTTCTAGATGCTTCGACTACCACAAGGACATTGCATGCATATTGTTCGCCACCCAGCATGTCGGAATCACGGGAACAAGTGTGAGTGATCCATAAGAAAAGATGTAAGGGCCGCCTAACCAGAGTGACCTTACACTCCAGGACGCGCGCTGCTTCATCAACCCGGCCCGATTGGTCTTGGTCTACTCCGGCTTTATGTAGCCGACGCTGCAACCTTGGATGCTATCTGTTTTGGCCCGTGGGTAGAACGCATTGTTTGACATGTCCTCAGGTACCGATGCCGAGATGTTAGCTGACCAAACGAGATTCCCCAACTCCAGCATGTCATTGAATCAGAAATGAAATGCTTTCTAGATCATTCCGATCTAGCAAAGACCTGCTTTAAGCCTCTAGAATACGATCCCGATAGTTCCATGACCCTTGCCATGACGGTGAACACCCTCTCCGAAATGATGGCGCGTGTGCGCAAGGGCAACTCGGCAAATGATGTAAATCGAGCGGTTCGACTTAGGGTGCTGCCAGCGGGACATATGGGGTGGCGGAAAAGACAGCACAGCTCACTAGAGATGGAAATTGATACTTATATAAAGCCAAGGAGCGCCGAGTATCTGGAATGGTGGCGGCCAGAAAAGTATGCGGAGAAGCGGAAGGTCAAAGCGCGTCGCCGGGCCACGGCAGTTGTCGCCACCCGGTGTTTTAGGCCCGGGCCAATAGCCAGGCCGGAGACCCCTGGCCGCCCACCCTCGACTTTAGCCATATGAAGGACCCATAACGCGATAGTGCTTGTGATGAAAACGGGATATGTTGCCTTCCCTCCCCAAGGTCGGCAGTCAGTTCCCGATGCGTGATGCCTGCACGACGCCATCGAGCGCCATGGCAGGTGGCAGCTGTGGTTACGATTAAAAAGGACACCGAAGGAGAGGCGGTCGGGTTCGGGGTTGCATGGCAGCTGGGTTTTTTCTACTTTCTTTCCGTCATCATAATCGCCGTCAACAGGACTCTTTGACATTGAAATTCTATTGTTTAATCCCCTCGAGCTAGACGCACGGCGTAGAAGACAATCATGATGCAGTGGACGCTCGCCGCCGCGGCGCTACTGGCGCAGCAGGCCGCCGGGCAGAACATGCTGAGATTCGCGTGCTCGCAGCTGGTGGTCGACCGTGTCGACCCCCTGGTCAACCCCGGCATGCGGTACACGCCTCACCTGCACCAGATCGTGGGAGGCGACAGTTTCAACATCACGATGGACGAGTCGCACGACCTGCCGTCAAAGTCCAAGTGCACGTCCTGCAGCTTCCGCGAGGATCTGTCCAACTACTGGACCGCCGTCATGTTCTTCCAGCACAAGAACGGCAGCTACACGCGCGTGCCCCAGGTCGGCAACGGCGGGCCCCAAGGGAAGCTCATCAACGACGGCGGCACCGACATCTACTACATCCCCTCCGGCAAGGTCACAGCGTTTAAGAAGGTGAGATAAGATTTACGACCATGCCCTTGCCACCGTGATGGCATCCACTGACACCCTTCCCACTCCACGCAGGGCTTCCGGATGCTGGCCGGCGACGCAGGCCAGACGCAGGACAGCCGCGTCAGCAAGCAGAACATCTGCCACCGGTGTTGGACCTCCCCCAACGAGAACAAGTTCGAGGGCAACGCCCCCTGCACGGGACAGGACACGGTGGCGATCCCGCAAGATCCGCGCTGCAAGATGATCCGCCAGACCATCATCTACCCTTGGTGCTGGGACGGCAAGAACCTCGACTCGCCCGACCACAAGGCACACGTGGCTTACGGTCAGGGCATGGGCGTCGCCGGCGGCGGCAACTGCCCGGCCTCGCACCCGGTCAAGCTGCCAGTGCTGATGCTGGAGGTGAGATCTGCGATCTTGTCGGCTGGCCCTGACGATGACGCTAACCCGATTGCCCTGACAGACTATGTGGAATGTGACAAACTTCTCGAACCGCAATGACTGGCCCGCCAGCGGCAAGCCCTTCGTCTACAGCATGAACCTGGGCGGTTCCGCGGCGCACGGCGACTACGTCTTTGGCTGGAAGGGTCAGTCGCTGCAGCTGGCCATGGACAACAAGTGCAACTTGAACCAGCCGGTACGTACTCTTCCATGCCCTGTCGCCCTGTGAAGGAGGAGCATAGGGGCTGCTTGAGTGTCGCCCAAAGTCGGGATTTATACGGCTTAGGGGTGTCACGTGATGGTCACGTGACACGTCCTGCGTAACATCACAGTCGCGACCAGCACGCCGCGATCACGATACCCCAGCCAATCAATCAAGTATACGCGCAGCTTGAGAGGTTCCTAACCCAATTCTACTCTCTAGTGCCCGAAGGCCGGCCTCACTGCCGCGCAGCCGAGCGAGTACAACGCCTGCAAGATCAAGCAACAGGCTCCCGAGGAGGTCAACGGATGTAAGCATTACTTTCCCTCGTCGCACTTAGTCTTTTGCTCATGCTGACAATTTCTGTGTCTTGACAATCGACAGGGCTCGCGGCTTTGCCTTTGGGAGCAAAGGCCATCAAGGTATAATGGCGAGGGAGGATGATTCGCCCGCAAAGACCCCAGACAGATTGACTGGGCCGCCATTTGGCGGCCAAGCTAGGTACCGTAGCATAGAGTTAGGAGACTGTTGTAGTTGTATCCAAGTATGCGTACGATTCGTCGCCGTAGCCGGGCACTGGGAAGAGGACCAATTTTGGGCCGTTGGGATGACCAAATCGAATTATACTGTCATTTGCACCATCGAGATTCAGCTGTCCCGAGCAAAAAAAGGTTGCTCCTCCAGTGCCGTTTGGTCATTCTAGAGACAGGCTTGAGCCATGCCGGGTTTGCGAGGGAGAATGATTCTCGAGCACGAGGCATCGTTTTCAGAGTAGCATCAGACGCGAGGCACCGTTTACAGAGCATCATTGAGCAATGCAAGATTCACACCATTCACGGCATCAAATTCGGTGGCAAACATTAATTACTCCAGATCCATATGATAAACTTCTGTTAGGTGGTTGAGATGGTCATAAAAGCCGTATAAACAAAGGAGAAAGGCCGCTAGGGCTCTTTTTTTTTTGCTCATAACATTCGTGAAAAAGAAAATGGCAGAAGCCAAGGTATCATGAGAGTGAATAGGAGAGTCATCAAGCGTAACGTGAAAAACGTGGCATAACAAAATGAACCGCGTGACAGAAACTCTGTCAACAGCCCCGAGACGCCCTCCCTTGGATGGAAGAGGACAAAAGAAATGAGAATCCCGAATGTAGAAAAGGCAACGAATGCTGATACCCGTTGCAAGGCAGATCCAGCAGCAGAGAGAAATGTAGTGTGGAGAATGAAAGAAAAGTAGAGGGACAAAAAAAAACACCCGCATGCGCGAATGGTTTAGTAGCCCTTGGCAGTCACAGCTCCGACGGCCAATACCTCAATGCGGCCGGCGTACAGGCGCATGAGGTGCGCGACGGGGTCGCCCCAGATGACGTTGCGCAGCTGGTCGTCAGACGTGATCTGAGCGACGACGCCCTCATTCAGACGCTCCTCGACCGTCTTGCGGCCCTTGAGGCGCGACTTGGGGTCGCCCGACCGCAGCACCACGACGCGCCCGGCGTTGCTGAGCGTCGACGGCGGCACGTGCCACACAGGGCCAGACGAGCGGGACGACCGGTTGCTACTGCTGCCGCTTCCGCTTCCTCCGGACGAAGACGAAGGCTTTTTCGAGTGCGAAGAGCTGCCAGAGACGGAGGACGAGGACGACTTCTTGCCCGGCCTGTGCGACTTG
>GL876968.1:2322811-2338213 GCA_000193285.1 Magnaporthiopsis poae ATCC 64411
GGGGCGACCATGCTGCGGGCGACGCTGAGGAAGCCGGCGTGGCAAAAGTTGCCAGGGTCCTCGAGGAAGCCCTTCGGCGAGGCCGGGGCCGTGTTGAGGTTGACGGTCCAGTCCATGAAGGTGGCGGTGCCGCGGATGGCGAAGACGATCGTGTTCATGTGATCCATGGGCACCGACTTGATGGTCATGGCCTTGGCGCCCGTCCGCCAGTCCGAGTCCACGTGCGTGTCGCGCTCGGCGCCGCGAGGGTTGTCGTACACCCGTTCCGAGTACTGCGCTGCGAGACATAGAATGGGCCATGTCGGGATGTAGCTGTATAATATGGGTAAAGAGGTTAGCAAATCGTTCCTATTCGGTTTGTGGTGATTCTTTTCTTTTCCAGAGCGGGCGACAGAAAGAGTCTTGCGACGTACAGTTTAAGAGGCGGGAGGTTCATCGGCAGCTTCGAGTTAGCATAAAGATCGACCTTGGCGAAATAGTCAGTCGATGCCGTGTTCGCTGTCAAAGCGGTACTATGGCATTTCGAGTGATCCTTCCGGTGATGGCTCTTCTTGGTCGATCTCTTGGACGACGATCGCGCGAGAGCCGAAGAAGGCCTGGGCGATGACGGGGCAGAGGCGCTCGCGGCGGGGAGAAGTCCCACAGGCTGGCTCGGGGCTAGTGGCCCGATCGCCGGCGTCTGTGCCGGAAGCAACGTAAACAGCTCCCTTTCGTTGCCATTATAGCGATCCAGGTCGATCGAGGTTAGCACATCGTTGAGTCTGGACTGGAGCCGATCGCAGATGGCAGCGCTCTGGTTCAGTATCTGCGTCCCGTAGTCGTGCCATGCCGGCAAGCACTCATCGTAGCGCGGAGGCGGCGCTACCTGCAGCGACGGCGGAAGCACGTCGTTGGCCGCGTTGGCCATGGAATCGGCATGAGATGGGCCGCCGCCGCCACCACCACCACCACCACCACCACCACCGCAGTTGATGGGACCTTTCGGCAGCGGCATCGGCGGTTGAGCCGAGGGCGAGATGTAGTAATGTTGATGCATGATTATTGGCGGCGCAGCCTGACCTTCGTATGGGTAGGATGCTGATGGTGGCATCCATCCGTTGGGTGCCGGCAGGTAGCCTGCTGGCCTGAACTGGTAGTTGGCCCCGTCATACTGAGGCTGCCATTGGGGTTGTGGTGGTGATGCGGGAGGTACTGCGCGAGGAGCAGCAGCCGGGGCCGAAGGGCCAGAAGGTTTTGGTAATCTTTTGCTGGGAGTGAGCGCGGTCGAATGCGACGAAGGGTGAGACTTGGTGCCGCCCTTGTCGCGTTTCCTGCTCGGTATCATGCCGAAGCCGAAGAAGCTCAGGAGGGCTGAGGGTGCCATTGTGAATAGTATATGATAGTCGGTGTTGTTTTTTTCTTCCTTACGTCACGAGAGTCCGCCCCAGTCGGAGAACTTCCTGCGTAATATTGATGGAGTGTTGAGCATTAGGCGGTGCGAGTATTGGGACACGTGAATGAAGCCAAGAATGGGGAAGGCGACAGGAGACGCGGCTGTCCGTGAGTATGTATATGCGCTGGCAGCGTAGTTGGGGGAGAGAAGAGAGGGCTCGGGAGAGGCCGGAGGTCGGTGGATCGAGGGGAAGGGGTCTGAAATAGAAGAGATAAAAGGTCCAAGGCGACCGAGGCGCGCACAGGATGGGATGTGAAAAGCAAGACACCATCTGGAGTCAAGAGCAGGGGCGCGATTCGGCCGCGCATACAGTTCGGCTCCATACGGGGCTTGCTGCCCTCCTCGTTACTCAACGATGCATCCACACCCGCACCGGCACTAACACGGGCGCCATGCCTCTGCTAAGGTTATCGTGCAGACGACATGGGTGGGGGAGGAGTAGCAGGAGCGGCATGGGGACCGGCGGGGGTCCAAGTCTGGCGCTGCTGGGAGCGACCCTGGTCCAGGTGGCACATCTGCGCCGTCATTGGCCACGGCGGCCAGCGCATAGCCCCAGTCAGGACCGCACGAGGGCGTGCAGCCAAACAGCGACGAGGGCCGAACAAAGTGAGTGCAGAGTGCAGCAGCAGAGGCGAGCAAGAGACGGAAACAAGGCCACCAAAAAGAGAGTCGTCTACCGTGCGACCGAGACCACCGGGCGAACCAGAATTTGCAGCCGTCAACCCAGTCAGGGGTGGCAGCTGGACTGGGCTGCCATGCGAGCGCTGCAGGACCATTCTTTGTCCACGTAGGTGACAATATGTGCGCTCATTTGTCTGCTTTGCGGCCCAGAAGCTAGCGGGTCGGGGCAGGGATTGCTGCAGGTCCAATAGGAGCAAGGGATATCAAAACTGCCAGTCGGCTCATTGAAGCCCAGGCGGGGTGGTGACTGACGCAGGCCATCCGAGTCCCCTTTTTCCTCCTGATTTTTTTTTTTCTTCTTCCCTTTCTCGCCCTTGGCGATCCTGTCAGATGGGATGACAAGACGAACGGGTTCTAGAACTTATAGCGCGCCAATTATATGGTTTGTTTCATGGCCCGTCACACAGATTTTTTTCTTTCATCTCTGCTTCGGCGTCGTGACTGCTCTCTCGCTGAGTGTGTCCTTTTCTTCACCTTATTCTTTCTTTTTCTCTGCTTTTCTTTTAGCTTCAAAGGTATCTTCGTGTCCTTTTGAACACCGAGATCGCCTTGCTCAACGCCTTGCTCTAGGCTTCCATGAAACAAAACCGGTGGTGGGCGGTGATTTGATCGCAGAGATGGGATGGGCACCAGTAATGAATGTGTGAAAGAGATGAATGGGGCGCAGGTCAAGGGCCCAAGACAGCCACGCAGGCCACACAGGCAGACAGACTCGTCAGGGCCGCCACCCCACCAGCACGGCGCTTGCTCCCGCGTGTCGCAAGTGGAGGAAGGACTGGCATCCCCTCGAGCCGTGGCATGAGCTGTCGTGTTGCCGTTAGCCGCCCGAAGAGGTGCGGGGACTGGGGTCCGCCGTTGAGGGAAGCGGAGCACCAACGAGAGCAGTTCAGACGGGGCTGGTGCATGAGCCGTGCGTCGTCGCTATGCATCCAGGCCCTGCAGCAGCATCCAAGACGCCCTGGCCGTCCAGCGTCGCAGCCATTGGTCGCGCATGTGTGACTCCCAGCCTGATGAGCAGTCAGGAGGCAGGCCATGCGCCGTTGTCGAATTGACACGTTGGAGACGCCGGGGCGCCTCGCTGGCAGGCGATGGAAGGGTGCAAGGCCAGCGGAGAAAAAGCAAGCAGGGAACAGCAGCCGGCAAGTGGGTTCCTACAAGCTAGTGCCGTGCCCGGGCCGTCTGATAAAGAGTCAATCTGTCGGTCAAACAGAAAACCCATGGCCTGTCCTTTTTTCTTCCCAGCGCGGTGAGTCAAAGGCTGGCCAGGGTGGACCGGTAGCCGACTTTTTTTGTGCGATTCCTTTTCGTCGATTGTTCCCAGCCTTCTTCGGACGGACCGTTGGAATGCCGTCATGGTTCACGGCTTTCGGCCGAGCACAAACGAAAATGTCTGTCGTGCTTCAATCTTCCATCTGCCGTACGCCCCGTCCCATCCAACCCCCAGTATAATGCTCCATCACGTTGAGGTTACCAGTAATGTAATGCGTGGTAGAGATGCATTGAGGCCGTGCGCCTGCATCAACGCAATAATGGGGACTTTTTTTTTTTTTCCGTGTGTGTGCTTTTTTTTTTCGCTGGCTGCGTCATCAGGTCTATTCGAGCTTTCCGGTTTCGGCAAGACGCCACGGACTCCAAATCCTTCGGTCGCCGGCCAGGAGAACGTGCTGATTGTAACCGGCATTGGCTGTATTTCCATCTCATTTTGCTGCCCGGTCCGTTTGATGGGATTGATTGATGGGTGTGGACCGACGCCGCCGTTGAGGTCGCCCCGATTGAGCCCGGCCCAAGATTCACAATGGAATTCAGGCCCAGACCTCTGAAGCCCGCACCCAAAGGTGGGGCCAAGCTCCAGTCCTCAATGGAGGGCCAACGGCACAACCTTCCAGCAGCAATCTGGACCTCCTATTGCAAAACCGCATCTGGAACACGCAGATTCATGCGACCATCGACTCTGACTGGCCGCCCGCCCAGTGCCGGCACCGACCACAGCTCCCCTCCGAGCTCGAGGGCCGCGAGCCTCGTCCGCCTCAATCGAGCTGCCAGATCCGAATAGACAAGCATCGACCGAGATGCCTCCAGACAGCCCACAATGGATTTCGTGAGTCCTGCCGCCGCCGTCTCCCAGCCCTGGCTCCAGCTCTCCAATAGCCTCAACTCCATACTGACATCTGCCCTGTCCCTGACTGCCAGTGGTCACGACTGCTAGCCCACACCCCTCTGTCTTTGGACAGCTCCCGCCGAGACCATGCCAAAGACCCGTTCCGCCGCCTCCAGCGGTTCGAGAAGAAATATGGCCAGATGCTGGTACGCACGAGACCCCGCGGCCGACTCCTCCTCGCCAGCCTGCTCCCTCGGCGGCGGTGCTAACAAGTGATGGTGACGTTAGCAAATATGGAGGAGCACCTCCAACCTCCCCCGCGACGAAGACGCCATCGAGGCTATCGAGGAGCGCCTGGTGGAGCTGACGGCGATCCTAGCCGACGAATCGCGCCGCCCGCTGCCGCACCCCTGCATCGCCTTCGCCGCCTCCAAGCAGATCTATGTGCCGGTTGCCAAGATAGCCACCACCTCATACAACCAGTGGGTAGTCCGCGAAGCTATCCAGTTCTTTGCCACCCTTATCGAGAGTGAAGAGGAGGCCTTCGTCGAGAGCGAGGCCTTTGCCAACAGCCTGACCACCCTCCTCGTCCGCATCACTGGTGCGAACAGCCTCCAGCTCGGCTCCGACACCGAGATAAGGATCGTCGAGCTGGCCTTCAACATTACCACCAAGATCCGCCTTGACCCTGTCGGTGTCCTTGCAGCCTGGTTCAAATCATCACCACCCCCGCCCCCGCCTCCACAGCAGCAACCCGCCTCGTCTGAGACCAGCCCAGAGAAGCAGCAGCAGCAGGACAGCCACGACAAGTTCGCGGGCAGGACCCAGAAAGAAGACTTCCCTCTTTTCTACCTCCTGGTAGACTACATTCACCACGAGGGCAAGGTCGGCGACTTTGCTCGCACCGGCCTGCTGTACGTTGTCGAGGCCGCCTCGAGCTCTGTCGACCTGGAGCGATGGATCGTCGAGAGCGACCTTTCAACTCTCATGGCCACGGGCCTGGGTGCGCTCTACAGCCAGCTGAGCCGGAAGCTTGTCATCGACCACCCCGCCGACCAACTGCCTCCCATCCTAGCCCTCTCCGACTACCAGCATCCCAAGTCCACATACGAGATTGTCAGCTCCTGCTCCCCCGAGTTCCAGGCGCACCTAGACACCTTCCTGTCTCATCTTCTCTTCTGGCAGGACGTCCTCAATCACTGCAAGTCGGTAGAGGTCAAGTCCACGCTCCTTGAACATTTCCGCATCATATTTCTTAAACAGCTATTGTGAGTGGTACAGATGCCGCACAGCCGGTCGCATGGTATCCATGGGACGTCACCTCGGGTTCGCTCCAGAACAATCCCGCCCTAACGCCCGGTCAACCAGATACCCCTCGCTTCTCGAGTCTTCCGACATGGATGGTGGCTCCTCCGTCGCCGTTCTGACATATCTCCGCCGCATTCTGGAGTCCCTCGACCACCCAGACATGATTAGCCTCATTCTCTCGTATCTTCTGGCTCTTCCCGAAGCTGCCGCCTTGGAGACATCCTCCGCAGACGGCCCTCGCGGTACCGTCAGCGCGGCGCGCAAGCGCAAGTCAATGGACCTCCTAAGCATGATTGCTGCTCAGTCGGAGACTGCCGCGGACCCACTCCTCTACAACCTCGTCGATCTCATCCTCTCTTGCTTGCGCTCTCACAGTCACCAGACTATCCACGTCACTCTCCAGCTCGTCTCGGCGATTTTGAGGAGGCACCATCGCTATGCCACCGCGACTTTGCTAAAAACGGAGGGCGTTCACAGCGCAACGCGCCGCCGGACAATCGGCGCGCACAGTCAGGAGGTGGACTTCTTCATGTCTCTGGCCGGCGCCATCGGCGGCCAGGACGACTTCGATGCCCTGTATGAGGACGCCCTTCGCGACGCCACCACCCGTCTCGAGTCGCATCCGTGCTCCCTCAAGCTTGTTGCACCGCGCACGTCGACTAACAATCACGATCTGCCCGCCGTCCCGACCGACACCTTGCCGGGCGCCCCGCGAGATGTACACCGACACACTGTCCGGCCTGACGACCCCCTGCTGAACGCGGTGCTCGACCTTCTTGAGACTTTCTTCGTTAACCCCATAGAAACGAACCTATCTGTGACGGAAACTCTCTTCGATCTAGCCGTGTGCGGTTTCGTGAGCATTGAAGGCTGGATGCTGCGACAGCCAGAAAAATACACGTTTGGAGACGACGACGACGACGATGACGACTATGACGACAGCCAGCAGCCCTTGAGCCCTGCCGCTCTCGACCCAGATTCGCCCGAGTTTGCCGAGCTACACCGGGCGCGCGAAATGAGGAAATGCAGACGAAGGCCCCGATGGTCTCCCATTGGGCTGACCCGACTCCTGGCGCTCCTGCAGACGCTCCTGGACCAAGTTGAGGCCTACCGCGAGTCCGTCCCGCGTTTCGACGACCTTCTTCAGCAGCGACGAGAGGCCTTCCAGACCGCAGACACCTCAGGCGCCTCGGTCCCGCCGCAGCCAGGCGCCCGCAGCAGCAGCGGTGGCAGGGCTGGGACCGGGGCCGCAATTACAACTCCGACAATCGGCGCCAGCGAGTGGCGCCACCGCTCAAGTATCGCCGACTCCAGGAGCTCTTCGCCTGGTGGGATACCGGCGGCTCTCGAGGGTTTCGCGCAGCGTATCCTCTCGGAGCTCGGGACGCCCAGTCGCACCGTCAGCCCGCGCGGGAGGAAGGATTCGGCTGGCGATAGACTCCGTCCCGGTGGTGGTAGGTCATCAACCTCGACGCCTTCGCTCGGTCAGGGCGAGTTTGCTGGTGGCCAGTACAACGCCACGGCGATGCCGACGGCAGCATCGATCCTGCCTCCTCCCAATTACGACTACCCTGCCCCAAGCACACCATCCAAAGGACCCGCCGCATCCCCTGCGCGCTCGGGCGGTGAGAGAGGCAGGGATCCAGCCGTAGCCAGCCAGGTCGAGGCGTTCAAGGCGATCGATCAGCAGATCCTGGCCAGGCGCGTCAGCCTCCCGGTTGTGGCCCGGACCGTGCAGCCCATCCCGCTCGACCTGAGCGGGAAAAACCTGGCCACGGGTACCAAGGAACCAGGGGCTGATGATCCCAACGGGGTGCAAAGGAATGATGCTACGGCCGAGACGACGCAGGGCTCGCAAAAGCAAATGTCGCTCGAGATGGAGCTGGCAGCAGAGGATAATGGTGGCGGCGACGAGGATGAGCTGCTTGACGCAGGGGCCAAGGATACTCCTGCCAAAGAGCCTGAGGAGCCCAAGACGGTGTCAGTGTCTCACCTCCTCACGAACGTGCTTATACTTCAGGCGTTCCTGTTTGAGCTGGCGAGCCTTGCCCAGGCCAGGGCGGCTCTCTTTGACGAGGTTCGGTTTGCGTGAATATTACGACTGGATGCATGGTATTTCTGGCTTTCTTATCTTTGATATAGAGCTGCTGGATACTAGGACGGGCCTCTTGTTTTTGTTTTCCGTATACATCTGGCCTTGGACACTTCTGTTTGAAGCAATTGGTTGGTCTCGAACGGTAGCCAGTGCAGCCACTTTTGGATTGACGTTTTGATGGTAGCGATGAACTATATCAGCCACTTTGTCCATATCTCATGCCTGGTGAAAAGCATTACAGAGTTGGAAGGAGAAGGTATAGACAACTCGTTTGACAGCCAAAGAAAATCAAGGTGTCGTTCGAATCCATGAGGGAGAGCAAGGGCAGGCCGAAGCAGCCACGGCGAGCGATATCTCGGCCCAATCAATGCCCTCCTCGCCAAAGTCCTCATCCCGTATGTCCGGTTCAGTTGAAAGGGATTTGGCTTGTTCTTGTGTGCCAGGAAGGCCCTGTAAGAGGAGAAGAACGGAAAAAAAAAAAAAAAAAAAAAAAAGGTAAAATAGGTTTGCCATGTCGAGCACTATCCCGCGACAAACCACCACGAGGCGTCCCAGATACCAGCAGCATGAGCGAAAACGCAACGTATTCGGCAGGACCTTGAGCATATTAAGCTCACGTGATGACTGACACCACCATTTGACCATGAGGTTTTTTTTTTTACCGCGTCGAGTGCTCGGCGATTCGGGCGTCCCGTGAGTACCGGCGTTTGACAGGCCCACGGCAGCGGAGTGTCTGTGGGAGTGGGCTTCGACCGACTTTTCTTTTCTTTCTTTCTTCTCCCCCGCAAAATGGATGGAGCTCTGGATGAGACCTTTTTTGGCGCCCATTGGGGGTGGAGTCCGTCCCCGCACGGCTGCCCAACGGGGCCAGACTCCATCGTTATGTTGTGTCCCCTTGTTGGTCGGTTGGTGCCGGGACGATTCTGCGGGGTTTTTTTAGGTTTTGACGGGTGGTTTTCGAGCGTCCTGGCGGGCGATCTTGACTGCTTCACGCTCTAGCGGTGAAGTGGCCTGTCACCATGTCGTGGAAACCATTAAAAAACGGAGAGAAGTGAACAAAAGACATTGGCACAAGTCAGAGCCTGCAGGATGGGAATTTTATTGTGAAGCTAGCGGAGTAGATCAGCCTGTCGATATACCAAGCAAAATGTATTTCGTCGCCGGTCCAAGTTCCCCTACATCTGCATTACCCGCCCTCTCCTGCGTACTCCTTCCTGCCAAACTCGAACACCAAATATCGGCGTGATTCAGTAGTGAAAATCCAAGAATTGACAAAAGAAATATACCTAGAGCGGTTGTTAAGAAGAGAATAGAGGACAAAAGAAAACCAAGGTATCTCGAACAATAAAAGTAAGTTGTGTGGGGTATAAAGTCCCTCACAGAGGGAAGCAATCTCTTGAGAGACAGCGCAGTCGTGGTGATTTTCCAGATTTCCAAAAAAGGGTAAAGGTAGCAATGCGCAGCCGCCCATGATCCCGGGCGGTGATACGCCGACATGTGTCGCTACCTTGCTGGCAGAGTGTTAAAGTCAATCTCTGCGCTCATGCCACCACCACCGCCGCCGCTCATAGGTGACATGGGTGACATGGACGTCATGACACTCATATCCGAGTTCGTGCGTTGCAGAGCTTGGAAATCCGCGACAGTCCGTAGATGTGAGGCTTGGTTGATGGAAAAGCTGTTGGCTCGTGTTGCTTGTTGTCGCATCATCATGCCTTGGGCACCAGGCATCATCGCTTGACCCATATGACCAAGAGAGGTATTCATGACCTGGCCGCTGGCAAAGCCATGATCTATGCTGCCATGCAGTCCTGGTTGTTGTCTGGGCGCTTGCGATATACCGCCTGGACTGGGTACTTGATTCATCCCGGGATGCATACTATTCTGGAAGGGGACGTTCATGTTGTTGTTGTTGGTCCCCTGTAACGCCGCTATACTGTGCTGGTGCTGGGATAGATGAGGGCGGTGCTGTTGAGGATACTGTTGGTGCTGTTGCTGTTGTTGTGGCGGCTGGTGTTGCAATGGTGACTGGTTTTGATGAGGCTGCGGGAGTTGCTGCTGCCCAGGGATGCCTCCAGGGGCGTTGAGCTGTGAGCCTGGCCCAGGACCGATAGGGCTCATGACCATGTCTGCCATGGAATTGAAGTCCTGCGAAGGCAACCCGTGCGGGAAATCAATGCCGGGCGCCAGCACAACTGGGGAGCTGACAAAGGGCGCGCCCATGTCTACGGGACTCCCGTCCGACGGCGACGACGGAGGCTCGGATTTGATTTCCTCGATACGAGGGATCGTAAACTTGGACTCATACTCATCCATTGGCGTGAGGGCTGGCACGTTGCCGAGACCAGCATTGCCAAACCCATCGAAGATATCGATGTTGCAGGCCATGTCGGGGGCTTTCTGCAGCATCGGGCTGACGACGCGCGGGAGCACGTCGTTCATCTTGCACAGCAGCAGGGGCAAGAAACGCGACTCGCCGTTCCGAATGAGACCAAGCAGATTGAGAATCTGCTGTAAGCTGTCGCGGGGGTTGAAGGCGGCAAAAGGGTCGCTGTTTTGTTGGAGAGGAAGGACTTCGGTAAGTGAGGAAGCCACCTCGTAAAGCTTCTCAACCTGTCGCGTCAAACAGGGCGTGTGTTAGCATCAAGTATATACTGGAACGCTGGGCCAGAGCAGATAGAACACAAATAGCCGTGAGAAGATGACTTACAAATCCGCCGCTGATGAGCTCCATATTTCGGGTCGAGAAGGCGGACGTCATGGCAAGCAGCTCCCGAGATATGTCGACGGGAAATTGCATTGAAGACATGCCCTGCTCATTGGTATTCACGCGCGACATGCCGAGCTGCCATATGATGTGCTTGAGCCATGTCTGGTTCGTGTGCACATCGCCGAGCCGCGAATCCGTCGCGTTGAGATACGCAGGCAGGACTTCGGTCAGCTGCTTCTGGAGCCCGCCGACGTACGAAGCAGAGCAGGACTTGTTGGTGTTGTTCCACAGGTTCACGAACTGGTCGTCGAAGGGCCGGAACATCTTGGCAAGCAGGACAAAGCCGCCGAGCTGGTGCGAGCACTGGTCGCTAGGGTCGTCTCCGGTTGTTGGGAGATTGATGGTGGCCTGGAGAGTCAGGGGCCGGTCGCGCTGCAGAGCGTAGGCCCTCTCGGTGATAAAAAGCAGCCAATACAGCCGCCTTCGCCTTGATGAGCTGGCGTTGTCGTAGCCTACATACGAGTCCTCCTTGGTCATGCCCGTCATGTGGGCAACCGTTGTTGCTTCGCGCAGGTGGAACCAGGCTTTATCGTGCAGCTCGAGGGCGTAGTAGCACGCAAAGAGAAAGTAGCTGGTGCAGAGGCTGTTCGGGGTGGGTGACTCGATGTGGTCATAGGCCTTGCGGACGCGAATCGTCTCCTCCATAAGCAGCGTTCCCGTCACCACGTTGGCACCGGGCATGGTGTCAAGCCCGTAGGGGTCACCACCAGGTGTCGACATTCCTGGCTGCAGCATCATGAAGGCGCAGAGAGAAGTGACGAGGCAGTAGGTGTCGACGTTGGTCTCCATGGCCAGAGAGTCGCGCTCAAGCTGTTGTCGGTTCAAGATGGGGATGATGGAGTACATGTGGTTGAAGTAGAAGTCGACGCACTCCTTGATGACCTCCTTGGTCAAGAGGCCAGGGGTCGGCGTCAGGGTCGGGCTCCCAGGCGGCGAGGCTGTGCCGTGGATGCGGTTGTGGACTTTGGTGGCAAGGCTGGTCTGACGCTGAGTCTCGCGCAGCTCGCTGATGACCTTGGCCCTGGAGCCCTTCGGCCCCTTCTTTTGCGGAATCGCATTGTACGTGCACCCCAGCTGGGCCGACGAGCAATTGCGGCACGGGTTGACGCCGTCGCACCTGACCTTGCGACGGTGGCAGGCGTCGCACGCCCGTTTGACCGCGGAGTTCGTCATGGCGGGCGGGCGGGCGAGCGGCGATGGCGGACGTTAAGGCGCGCGTGCGAATGAGGTTCGGGGATATATATAAGTCGCGTCGTTGAGCGCACAGGTCCGTCAGGTCTCAACCTGTTTGTTGACTTTTTTTGTTTTTGCCCTCCTTCTCTCCCCACTCTGACAATAAGGTCACAGCGGCTCTCGAGAGGTAGGCCGAGTCAAGTCGCCGGGATGGAACCGAGTATGTGGTTCAGCCCAGCAGGGAGCCCATATGATCTGAGCGTCACTGATGGGCGCAGGGCGACAATTCGTAGCGCAGGGGCGCTGGTGTGGGTTGCGTCGTCGGGCGCTCTGGTTCCGGGGAAGAGTGAAGCAATTCGCGGGGACTCCAGGTTTTAAAATCGGCCCTTTTTTGGGGAGGAATCGGGAGAAGAATCGAGGGAGCGAGCGGAGAAGGGAGAAGATGGAGCAGAGCAGGGCGGGTCGGCGAGGCAAGCAGTGGGTCGCTGGGATGCTGGGTCGCGCCAGAGAAGACGAAGATGGCCAGGGGTTGCCTTCCAATAATGGCGGGTCAGTCAGGCAGCACGCCTTTCCGCTTCTGCGAACTCGCGTCCGGGATTGATCCGAGGTCCAAAGCTGGGGATCTCGCCGTCGATTGGACGGGCGGCGGCAGTTGCCCGAGGAGAAAGGGCCAAAGACAAAAGAGAGAGTCGACTAATTGGCTTCCAGGGCAGCAAGCAGCCGCAATTTTTGCATTCAAACCAGCAAATAATACAAACAAGCTGACGGAAAGGGGCGAGCGTGTGTGAGCAGTGCGAAGTGCAGGGGAGAAAGAGAGAGGTGTGTGAGAAAGTGAGGAAAAAAAAAACACACGAAATGCTGGGAACAGACGGGCAGCTGGACAAAAAAGCACAACGCAATCTATCTGGCTTGGGTGGCTTGCCTGGATAAATGCTGGTCGCTCTCTGGGATTGGATGGATTGGAGGGCGGCAGCCAGGGTCTGGTGCGCACTGCCGGGGCGACTTTCAGCTGACGGCTGGGCACACCCGAGAAGCAAGTCCCGCCAAAAATTGGACGGTTCAACGACCCGATATGAAGCGTGGCTGCTTGGACTGGTGCTATTCTTTTCATGCAGCTTTGCTTGGCTGGGCTTGTGCTGTGCGTTTCGATGCTGCGCCTGGCTTACAGTACCTTACTGACTGCAACCTGGGCGGTAACACAGAAGCTGCTCATTGCACCTCGCAGTTTCTAGCGCCAGGCTCGAGGCGGGCGCATTTTGGGGCTTCTCCTTTTTTTGTAACGTCGCATAAGGCTTCTCCAAAGTCGCAGCCGCCACAATTTTGCAGGCGCAGTACATACATGGCATTATCCATTCCGGGCTAGCGTCTCAGTGCGGACGATGGCGAAGCAGCAAACGACGGACGGCCCAACGCAGGTTTTCGGAATCCGGCCCTGGGGGCTTTGCTTGGTCGCACCAGACAGGAGTCACCCACGTTTCCAGCACTCTCACTTGATAGTGGCGCGCCATCAGACACCCTACTAACATAGGGGCATCTTCCTCCTCCTTTGCTTCCTTTGCTTTTTTTGTTCTCTAGATTAGCGCGTTTGACAACGCGCTATTCTGTGTCCCTTTGGACCAATCGCAGTAAATGGAGGTAACCAAAAGCGACACCGACGACCGTCGGGCCACTGGGGAAAAATGTGCATTTTGGATATTGACCTAGTGGCTTGGCACCCCTCACATTCGGAATTCCTCGGCGTCTATTATGCACTCGAAAAGCTGATGCCAGTCCTGAGTGGGTTCGGTTTGCAGCCTGCCCGGGTGCCTTAAGATCCGGATCGACATTATAGCCTCCCCAAACGAACAACGGGCGCGCTCTCATGTCTTGGGTCTGGGCAACACGCACGCCCGCAAAACCCACCGAAATGATACCTCTAACCGTAAATGAAGTGTCAAATCCTCTCAACGAACTCACTCACAGGTGCCTTTGCAAACAGGCGGATAAGCCGGTCTGTTGATGGGAGATCAATCCCATCCAGGTTAGAATCTCCCACGGACCCCAACTCTCCCCTCACCGGCTCGCTGTCATTTATGCAGCATCACATCAATCCATGTGACCAAACCACTCCTGGCACACCATCTACGGACCCTAGCTCAATAAAAATCCATAGCGCCTGATTTTTCGCTGCGCCTTGAAATCACCGATTGTTTCGTTTCACTGCGAGACAGGATTCCTGGCCCTGCAAGGGCGGGCTCGGCAAGCCAAGCCAAGGAGGGCTGAGAACAAAATTGTCGGAACCAAAGAAACAAAAACCATGGCACCAGATCAAAGACTTCGGTTGGGATTCCTCAACCCAAGCAACTGGTACAGCCCACTGTTCACTGTTGCATGGCGGGTGGTGTTTCTTTTCTGGCACGGCGGGGACAACGTTCCATCCGAATCGGACTCGCTGTCACGCTAGAAAACGCTGCGTGGGCGTTGGCCCAAGACGGTTGGAGCAGCACATAGCCAGCCCGCCCGCTCCTTTTTGATGGGGCCAACTGGGGGCCCAATGACGAGTGCCGTTGGTCAGGTGCCCCGGAGTGCCCGGTCCTACGCAGCTAGTAAAATACGGAGAAGATCGCCTCCTGCCCGCCCAAAACCGCGCACCGCTCTAAGCTTACTTGGGACTGGCGCCAAGCTGTGCATCCTGCCCTGCACTCCTTCCCCTCCCCCATGCGCTTCACCGTCTTTCCCGTTCTCTGGTGGAAGTTGTGCGCGCCACGAAAATTACGTGCGCAATGAGCGGCCGTTGTCGATAGGAATCGCCTACCGTTTTCTTTGCCTGCCCGCTTGATCCAAGCTGATAAATAATGGATGCGTGAGATTCAAACACAAGGTTGGTTCGTCTTGGAGGGCCGCATGAATACGGGCTGAAAGGCGTTGCCTCGCCTCACCACGCCTCAAAACCCACATAGTAGCAACGGGCGGCGGACACGGGAGGCGGTCTTGCCCTGCCGCTAGCCCGCGGAGTCTCCTAGACGACGGGTTGATGCGTGGCGTATTTACGGGCGAACCTAATGCACTCTTGAGCGTGGAAATGATATCACTTAACCTAAACCTCAACTCGGACTGATTTTGCCCCAATTCATCGCGAGGGAGCCTAAGTGGTCACTGTCCAACCGTGGCGTCACACCCGCAACCAAAGAGCACAGATATCGGACACGAGAAAGATTGTACCAGGAGAGGTCGGTAGAGATCAGTGCCTATCGCACATGTGAGGGTGACACAACAGACGATCGAAAGGATCCCACGTCCCGACTCCATGTGTTTGTACATGTGTCTGTTACACTTGAACCGGGACCAGATTTGGGAATAAAATCCGCTCCATGTCATCCTGTTGAAATGTGAAGGAAAGTCGGGGAGGGAATGACGAAGAACGATGTCACCATGTCCGTGTGAGACAGACTTCCTACATATCACCTACCCAGGCCAATGAATGCATGCGGACAATTGTGTAAATTGTATGTTGGAACGCTCCAACTACTGCAAGGCCGGTGTTTGACGACGAATGCCTGAGATCAACTATCTTTATTCGGAAACACCAAGGCGTTACTTGGCTAATTAAATCACTCATAGTACCAGAATTGCGGGGGAAAAAGAATCAAAATCAAAAGAGGCCAAAAAGGCCCGATAAGGTCCGAGAGGGGTTGTCCCTCGTCTACAGCTCCCTCCTACTCCTCTTTGGCATGTACCTAACCCAGGGGGCGCAGTTGCCGGCATCACGACTCGGCGGGTCCTTGGCCGGGACGAACTCGCCCGACTGCAGGCTTCCCTGGACGAAGAAGTGGTACCACGCCTCGCGCAGGATGGTCCCGCGACGG
>GL876968.1:2346305-2357085 GCA_000193285.1 Magnaporthiopsis poae ATCC 64411
AAGGACCTGCGCAACCGCTGGAAGAACGCGGACGAGACCGCTGGCGCCGGAGATGGGGCGGACGGGTCGGCCGTGGGTGCCGCCACGAACGGCGTCTCGAGGACGACGGTCACAGTGTTGCCCAACGGTAAGCATGTTGCGCATCTGCCGCTCGAGAGCTACGACCTCTCCAATATCCTGAGCGTCATCCACGAGGCACTCGACCGCGCTTATCTTGTTGCAGACGGCTACGTGCAGCGCCTGCTTGCCCAAACTGCTGCTGCTGGCGGGGCGGGGTCGGATGAGCAGTCGCTCGCGGATTCGTCTGAGACTGCCGAGGAAGATCAGTGGGAATTCTTCGTTGATGCGATGGACTGGGAGGCTATTTAAACCCCTTCCATAATGGCTTTCCCTTGGGTTCTCCTCGACAGCCACAATCTTTTTTCCTGGCCCTGGAATGGATCCCAGGCCTGCCCCGACGCCAATAATAGGCACCTAGCAGTGTGTGCGTACAGCTTGCACCCAGTCTTGTCCGGGGGCACCACCAAGTGGCTTCTCCTAGATACACCCACAATGATACCATGTCAGAGTCTTATTGTTTCATTCTGTTTGGATTATCGATTCGCGACTGCCCTCGACGTCGCCCCGGAAGAGATAGATAGAATGCGTATAGAACACGGCCAATAGATACCCCTACTTTAGACGAGAACGATCACCCCTTTGAACGGATCACCATACCTCTGGGTCCGCTCTGAGTGCGTTATGAATGCCAAACGGAAAACCCGCCAGAGCAGGCAAGATAGAATTAGTCAACCGATCATCTCCCGATGACTATTTACCTGTAATTTTATATGTACAGTTTATACGAAACCATCCATTCTATGATTCTGTCTGAGAACACCCAAGTCTTGAAGAAGGAGCCCGTTATGCCGCATCCCGGAGCTTGCTATTGCTCTGTCTGATGTTTCTGAGGTGGTACGTATGCTTACTCAACATCCCGTCATGGCCTATGTGAACAAGGTTAGCGAACTTCAGTCAGCCTAAACCCCCCTCTTGCGTAGGTTTGTGCCGAGCGCCGTGTCGTCGCATAATCGGCAGGGGCAGGAGACAAACTCACAGCCAGCTTGTTCTTCTGGTTCTGCTCGATGCCGCCGGCAAACTCCTTCTCCAGCTGCGCCACCACCGCCAGGTCGGCCTTGGTGCCCTTGAGCCCCTCGGCCTGTTGCAGCTCTGACTTTTGGGCGTTGGCGACCTTTTTTTTTTTTGTTTGACGAGTCGGGTCAGTCGAGGGAGGAAGGGAGTAATACAACACAATGCCGCCCTCCCTTTTCATCAGTGAAACTCACAGTAGCCAGACCCGGGATGGCCGGGTTGCCGGGCTGGGCCGCCTTCTGGTTCTCCTCGCGGACCTTGATGCCGTCGTTGACATAGCCGACCAGCACCTTCTTGGCCTCGGCGAACTTTGCCTGGTCGATCTGCCCGTCCGCGCTCAGCAGCTTCTTCACCTCGCCCACGGCCTGCTGCTCCATCTTTTGCAGGGCAATGTTCTTGTCGATCCCGTCGGCCAGCTTCTTGGACGCCACGCAGTCCGCCGCCTTCTCCCCGACTGGGGCGTCTGGGAGGGCGGCAGCCTGGACGGCCGCGGCGGAGACGAGGGCGGCGAGGATGGTCTTGGTGTGCATTTTGAGAGAATCAGGGAAAGGGTCTAGGGAAGAGAGATAACGTGAAGAATAGAGGTTGATATATAATTACGCTGATAAACTGTTTAATACGGCTGAGACGCTCAAGATGGAATGTGCTGTAGAGCTCAGAAAAAGGGGGCCTCGAGAAGCTGCGGGAGACCTCAGGCTTTATACATTCCAAGAGGGCCACTCCGGATCTCCGCGGGCGTGATGCCTGACAACAGCCTAGCCCCAAAGACACACTCTCCCCCGCTTCTCCGCTACTAGCAGACACGGGATGGTAGATCGCAGGATTGAGGCACCGAGCTGGCGGCGGTTGGCCGGCTGGACTCCCGATAGAATCGGGCGTCTCCTCGGGTGCGTGCATACGAGGCGAGAAACAAAGATTGGCAAAAGTACCCCGCCGTCAAAGCTTTCCCCAATCCCTCCGTGGCTCTGGCCCCGGATCAGCTACGAGCCGGCGTGCGTCCCAAGGGAAGGACGGCATGCGAACATGTGCGTTTACCTGCCCAGACACGTGGCTATGTGGGTGTGTGTCTACGTATACATGTAAACGAGCCTGAGCGAACGCGAAGAAACATTCACCCACCATGCAACGGACGCCATGGCAGTCCCCTCCGGCCACGGTTCCATACACGGGACGATGGGACGCAGAGTCCCGCCGGGAGCTGCATGTCAGCCTGCAAGCCCTATCTATGCAACGATCCCGAACAAGAACGGCCCGTTCCCAATGAAATGTTTGGCCCAAAAGTGTCAGTAAGCCTCCCGCGGGGAATAAAGCATATCTCGACTACTGGGCCCGATTTGCAATAATAAGCTTTTGACCCAAAGACTGGGAGAAGCAAACAGGGCGAGGCTCGGCTTTGTGCCGATTTTGCGGTACGTTTCGTCGAACATCGAACGGGTGGAGTCCAGGCGCCCAGAGCAGACAAGTATTGGCACCTGTCAAAGCAGAAATCGACGCCTTGGCCTTTTAATCTTTCTTCTTTTCATGTTCGTGATTCGTGCTGACTGAGAGAAGACGCGAAGACGAAGGGATTATATACAATCCCCCACAAGTAGGTAGGCAAACGGAACTGGCCAGATGATGCAGGAGGACGGGTAGACTCGGACGAGGCGGTGAACGAGAAACCCAGACAGAAAAAAGACAGAAAACCAAAACGCCTCCCCTAATGGCAAAAGCACGCAAACAGTAACTCCAGCTGAGGCAATCGAAATCCGGCTACAGCTTCGCTTGTCCAATCGTTATCCTTGCCCATAGGCCGACAAGGTCGAGAACATGCCAAAGATCCCCCGCCCCGTCTAACCAGAACTCGAGCTCGCCGACTCGCAGGTACCGCTTGTTTTACCGCCCTCGTGAAGAAATCAAATAATTAGGTGCCCGTGGGATATGTGGTGAATATGCACAAACCATCACCAACCGCAAGGCACTCATTGAATGCTGCACGGAAACCGTTATGTAGATTCCCTGTGATCTCGGAGCTTCTTGGTTGACTTGGCCGTTCCGATGTGAGTGTTGTGGACTGAAAGGGCGGTCGTCAGCAATGTCCCTGAGAGGAAGAGAGAAAACGGCAGCAAGCAGCTGTACGAGAACATTACCTTTGGTTGCGAACCGCAAGCTCGTGATGGTCTCCTTTAGGTGCGCCTCAAGCGGGCTGACCATGACAAACATGAGCGTCTTGGAATTCCCACCCAGCGAGTATTGCAGCAGGTGCGTCAGCTTGGAGTTGCGGTATGGGACGTGGCCCTGCCCCTTGCCTAGTGCCTCGATGACGTCGCCGAGGCACGAGAGCGACTTGTTGATGTTCTGCGTCTCGCGCATCCGGTCGCCCTCGACCTGCGAGTGCTTCAGCCGCTCCGAGCCAGCCAGGTCCACCAGGTTCAGCGTGCCCTCGCACCGCTCACCCGTGGCCGCGTTCTCGCCCACGAGCTTCAGGATGAAGACCGAGTGCGACCGCGACGACCGCTCGTTGGCCTTGGTCGCTGCCACCGAGCGGTTGCTCTGCGCCTCCTCCAGCATCTGCTCTACGCGCCCTGCCGAGTCGAGTGGGACGGTGCGGCAGTTAACCACGGTCGTCTGCTTCCGGATATCGTCGTGCTGGATGCTGAGCTTTCTCCGCGCGCCCTCGGGCGCTAGGAGGTCGTGGAGCTCCTCGTTGTACACCTCGACGAACGACCCGACCATTTGGTAGCTCCAGGATTTGTCTCTGAGCCGCTCCGCCTCGTCGTAGATCATGTGCACGGCCCTCGGGATCATGCCGTCGGCGCTGGACATGGTGAAGGTCTTGCCCGACCCTGTCTGGCCGTAGCAGAATATGCAGACGTTGTAGCCGTCCAGCGCGCTCTGCACCAGCTGCGAGATCTCGCCGAAGATCTCCTCGTTCTGCGTCTGAGGCGTGAAGACGCGGTCAAACTCAAACGGCATCGTCTTGCGGCTGACGTTGCCCGTGGCGCTGCGCTCCTCGGGACCCGTGACGTCAAGCTGAGCCGACGTCTTGAGGTCGGGGAACCCGAGAGTCGCTGCCGCGCCCTCAGAGGGGTCGAGAACGGGGCGAACTCTGCACATGACCCGGATATTGCCCTTCAGCTCCTGGTACTTGTTGAAGAGGACCCGGCGCTCCGTCTCCTCCTTGATGAGCTTCTCGCGCGCAGTCTCCGCGATGGCGAGGGCCTCCTGGAGACGGGCCTCCATCTCGCTGAACGAGTCGGATTGCTGCTGGTTGCTGGACTCCAGGAATCTGACCTTGCCCGTGAGCTGCTGGATCTGCGCCTCGAGCGTCAGGTTTGCCGTCGTCATCTCGATGACTGCCTTCTGGACGCCGTCCTTGAGCGTGATTTCGCGGTCGAGATCGCCCTTTAACCTCTCAATCTGGGAGCGCATCTCATCGATGTCCCGGTCTTTCTCGTGCATGGCTCGGCTCGCCTCCTGTTGCTTCGACCCGAGCTGCGAGCGCATCTCGTCCAGCTGCCTCTCGCTGCGTGCCCTCTCCTCCTCCAGCTGTGCCCGGAACCGACGCTCCGCTGCCTCGACGGCTTCCAGTTCGCTCCGCTGCGCCCTGGTGGTCTGGTGTTCGAGTTCCCTCCGAAGCCTTTCGAGCTCGTGCTGGTGGTCACGTGCCTGGCCATCCAGCTCAAACTTGTGGCTGCGGCGCTCCGTTTCGAGATCTAGGGTTAGTGTCTGCACCTGTTGTCGCAGCTCGGAAAGCTCAGAGTCGAGCTTTTCTCGGTCTTTTTGCAGGCCTTCTGCCCTGCTAGTGGCGAGCTCGACCACCTGCTCCATGGCCTTCCTCTCCGACATGGACACGTTCATGACCTCCTTCATGGCCATCCATTGCGATTCCACATTGTTAAGTCTCTCATCAACATCCCATGCTTTGAACTCGAAATTTCTAGTGTTAGTCTCTTTTGAAAGGAAGGGCGGACGATATTTGGTGGGAGAGCTGGTCATGACGTTTCCATCCCGCTGCTTCAGCGCCTTGATGGAGCTCTCAAAGATCTCCACCTTGGCGTCAAAGGACCGACCAAGACAGGTGGGTGTCTTTGGCGGTGCGGGCGGAGACGGCGCAACTGAGCGCGTGTCCCCCGTGGCTTGAACCGGCGAGGCCGGCAGAAAAGCCTGAGTGTTCCGGCTGCTCTTTTGGCGCACTGTGACGTTCCCGAGGATGCCGTCTAACGGCTCCTTGGGGCCCGGGGCGGACGGGCCGGTCGTCAAGTCGGAGACCGCTTGATCTCCGCAGTTGCTGGTGGGATCCTCCGGGTCATCGTCATTGGCGATACGCAAGCGCTTGACCCCGTCGACGAGGGACTTGAGAGAGCTTTCTCTATCTTTCCGCCTGGCTGTTGGACGACCAGCTAGCGACTGCGTCGACTTGACCTCCCGCAGCTTGCTTGGCCGCAGGGATCCGGTTCTTGCTTGCTGATATTGACTAGAGAAAATTAGCGTATCTTTCATACCGTTTTGCTGATTCGAGGCGGCTGGCGGTGCCTCTTCTATATCCCCATAAGCTCCGAAAGCGGTGGCCGGACGTGGCCTAGCAGCCCCTCGGGGAGCGCCACTGATCGATTTCGCGAAGGAAGATGGTGGCTGCCGGGCAGCCGCGGCAGTCGGTGGGCGTGCGCCTGGGCCGACGCTGAAGGCATAGCTGCTCTTGGTGGGCTGTCGTGAGGCGGGGCCAGCCGTTGGTGCCTTGGTCGCAAGCGCGCTCACGCCCGCGGCGGACGGTGGTCGTATCTGTTGGGCGCGCCGGTTAGCTTCGCGAGCACGGGGGGACGAACATTGGGGCAGGGAGGCAGGTGCATGAGAGGGCATACTCCTGATGCCAGGCCGACAATTGAGGTGGCCTTGACACCTCCCCTTGGGGCGGGAGTGGCTGATACGCTTGATTTGGCTCCATAGCACTCTCCTCCCCTCTCGGCGAGGGTCTTGCGTTGCTTCGCATCTGGCTGTGGGACTGTTTTGGACGACGGCGATAATTAGCAGAAACACGGCAGCGGCTACGCTAACAGGAGATGGAAGACTAACATTCACTGTTTATCCTCTTGCTACCCAGGTTGGCCTGGGGTGGGAGCAGCATCGTCGGTTTGGCGGCGGCGCGGGTGTTGCTTTGGGATTCGGATATCTCGTGCAGCCCAAACGCTCGGCTCGGAGGCCGGAGACCCGAAGGGCGGTGAGCCTGGAGGGGTAATCGCGAGCGCCTCGGTCAGTATTGGAAGCGACGGTTTGTCCGCGACGGCGACGAGAGCGACGAAGACAAACAGGGGCCCGGGGCAGGTGGATGCGCGTCTGCGGCAGCATGGGGCGCCATGGCTAAAACTTACCGTGGTCTCGGTCTCCATGTCGAGGGCGCGAAGGAGCTGGATCAGCTGATGATAGACCGCAAAGCTTGAAGCAAGGAGCAGCGCTCCCGACGTGAGGAGGGCTGGAGGACTCGTGGTGACGGAGGCTTCGCCTGACTTCGCGCAGCAGACGGGTCTGCGAAAGGCATCGGGGGAGAGCACCCAGATGTTGCTGGTGCTAGGCGCGGCTCGGGTGCCATGGGTCAGCGACGTGCTGGTGGACTGTGATGCGGAGGGGGGACCATCAGCCGCCAATCCCGCTATTTGTTTACGCCTGGTTGCGGGCGCAACACACTGCACTCTGTCCCTGTAGCCACTCAGCGCAGCTGCGGTGGAGCTGTCGTTGCGAGGTGGGGCACCAGCCGGAGCCTGTCATTCCAGCCGTGCACGGACCATATGCAACCAACGTCAGAGCCGTGGCCCCCACTCTGCCGACTTGAATCGAGGCAGCCACATGCGCGACATGCAGGTGCTCCGATCCCCTTTCACATGCCTCCCACGCATCCATATTTTCTGTCCCTTCCCGCAGGCGTGGCCTGACAAGTGAGCGAGAGCAGCGCCCAAGAAATCGTTAACTCAGTAGCATGTTCCAAGTCAGCCGGCCTCCTCGAAACTCGCGCAGATTCGTC
Organism: Magnaporthiopsis poae ATCC 64411; assembly: GCA_000193285.1. Lineage (NCBI taxonomy): Eukaryota > Fungi > Ascomycota > Sordariomycetes > Magnaporthales > Magnaporthaceae > Magnaporthiopsis > Magnaporthiopsis poae. The sequence goes on from GL876968.1 coordinate 2,353,432, forward strand.
CAAGGCTTCACGCCACGCCAGTCGCCGCCGTCCAGAAAGCATCCTCTCCAAGCATAGCACTTAGCCTCGAAGCTAGAAGGAGGCGGTCTCTAGCCCCTCCTCTATGTCGATACCTGCTACCAACAAAGCTCCCTAAATACGGCAACATATATTGCGCCCCGACTCGTGTTCGGTTCTCCACCTCCGGCCTTCCCGCACTCCAACGCACCCGCATGCAAACGGCTCGGACAGTTGGGGAGTCCCTGGCTCGCGAAAAGTCACAACCCTCAACCCTCCCTCCCCGGATGGCCTCGTCCGACTCGATCTAGACCATCTAGAGCCGCCCCAGCACACATCTCCTACACAGGGCAGCCGCCCGAGAAGCCGCCGCGATGGAGAAGTTTTCCCAGTTCCGGGACCGAGGTCAGTGCTTTGTGTGCAAGTTATATCTCACCCTCCAGGATCCCGCACCGGCATTGACACTGACGATTCCCTTTCCCGCAACCCTCAGGCTCCGGCATCTCTCCGTTCTTGCCCATATCTACCCCGTCGGGCAGCTACCTATGGCTGGCCGCCCACGCCACGCTCTTCTTTCTGCGTTTGCCCGTCTTCCTCGGCTATGTCTCATTATACCTTCTGGTCCTGCACAACATGCCCTTCCCCTTGGGCGTGCGCAAGCTTCTGCTCTGGGGGACAATGGCAATACCGGGCATCTGGTGGGTAGACCTGCAGCTCGACGGCGTCAAGCGCGGCCACGTCGCCCAGCAATCGGAACGTCTCCCGCAGGGGCCGTCGGTCATCGCCGCCAACTTCACCTCGCCTATCGATCCGCTCTATCTTGCCGCTGTGTTCGACCCCATCTTCACCATCTCGTACCCACACACCCGCAAGGTCCGCCACGTTTCGCTGCTCCGCATGGTCCTGTACGCCCTCAGCCCCGCCCAGCTGCGCGATGACGAGTTGCAGAGCCCGGTCGGCCTCGTCGACCTCGCCGCCCTCATGCGCCGCTACCCGGACCGAACCATCGTCGTCTTCCCCGAGTGCGGCACCACCAACGGCAGGGGCATCCTCCCCCTGGCGCCCAGCCTCGCCGCCGTCCCCGCGGACAGGGGCATCTACCCCGTCAGCATCCGCTACACGGCCCCGGACATCACGACACCCGTACCGGGCGCGTGGCTGTCCTTCTTCTGGAAGCTTCTCAGCAGGCCCACGCACTGCATCCGCGTTAGAATCGCCGAGGTCCAGTATAACAACGCCGCTGCAGCCACGAACGGGAACGGGAACGGCGCCGGAGAGTCCTCGTCGGAGCAAGGCGCCCTTTCGGACGGCTCGGCGGACGGCGGTGACATCACGGCCGAGGAACAACGGACTCTCGATAAAATTGCTGAGGCGCTCGCGCGTCTGGGCCGCAACAAGCGGGTCGGCCTGACTCTACAGGACAAGGCCGCGTTCGTGACGCTGTGGCAAAAGTCGCGGCGCTGGCTTTGACGGTGATGTTTCCCGTGGTGGAGGGCTCCCGTGCTTGGTGGCTTGATAGTGCTCCTTTTCTGTTATTAAAATTTTGCTATGCGTTAGCTATGGGTTTGTTTCCTGTTAGAAGAGTGCACCGCGTGGAATCCTGTCGAGAATACGACTCAGAAATAGGATCTTTTTTTCCGTAGGCTCTGGCGGGAAGTCAGTAGGAGAGAAATCTGCACTTGGTGAGCAAAAAAGGGGCGGCCACTTCCTGGTCTACGGGGGTGGCACGCTCAAATGTCGTGGGGTATTTTCTTCGACGAAAAGGACGATTAAAAAAAAAAAAAAAAAAAAAGAAAAAAGAAAAGAAAAGATTTGCTTCGCTTAATTTTCCCTGATCCGCTAGTGATACCGAAAGCCAAAACCCAGTGATAATCTAAAGCCTCCCTATTTTCCGACTTTACAAGACAGCACAAAATTAAATTATGGCAAATATCACGCGCCGCCGTCCGTCACGCAGCCGTGGCTGGCGTCGCTCACCAGCGACGCGTACTTTTTCAGGGTGCCCTTGGAGACCCTGGGCGGCGGCGCCTCCCACTCGGCCTTCCTCCTGGCCATCTCTTGGGGAGACACGTCGGTGTCGATGACGCGCTGTTCGGCGTCGATGGTGATGGTGTCGCCGTCGCGGACCAGGGCGATGGGCCCGCCCTCCATGGCCTCGGGCACGATGTGGCCGATCAGGAAGCCGTGGCTACCGCCCGAGAAGCGGCCGTCGGTCAGCAGGGCCACGTCCTTGCCCAGGCCGGCGCCCATGATGGCGGAGCTCGGCTTGAGCATCTCGGGCATCCCGGGCCCGCCCTTGGGGCCCTCGTAGCGGATTACCACCACCGTCTTCTCGCCCTGCTTGATCTCGCCGCGCTCGAGCGACTCGATGAAGGCGTCCTCGTAGTCGTAGCACCGAGCCTTGCCCTGGAACCGCAGCCCCTCCTTGCCCGTGATCTTGCCGACGGACCCGCCGGGGGCGAGGTCGCCGTACAGGATCTGGATGTGGCCCGTGGGCTTGAGCGGGTTGCTCAGCGGCCGGATGATGGGCTGGTCGTCGGGGAAGCCGGGGAGCTTGTCGAGGTTCTCCTTCATGGTCCTGCCCGTGACCGTCATGCCGGAGCCGTCGATCAGGCCCTCCTTGAGCAGGAACTTGAGCAGGGCCGGGGTGCCGCCGATCTTGTAGACGTCCTCCATGACGTACTTGCCCGAAGGCTTGAGGTCGGCCAGCAGCGGGGTCCGGTCCGAGACGGCCTGGAAGTCGTCAATGGTCAGCTTGATGCCGACCGAGTCGGCGGCGGCGATCAGGTGGAGCACGGCGTTGGTGCTGCCGCCCAGCACGTTGACGACAATCATGGCGTTCTCGAAGGCCTGGCGGGTCATGATGTCCCTGGGGCGGAGGTCGAGGCGCAGGAGATTCTTGATGGCCTCGCCGACCTGGGCGCACTCGGATATCTTGCTCTGGTCCTCGGCCGGGTTGCTGCTGCTTCCGGGCAGGCTCATGCCGAGGGTCTCGATGGCCGAGGCGAGGGTGTTGGCGGTGTACATGCCGCCGCAGGCACCGCCGCCGGGGCAGGCGTTGCGGATGATGTCGAAGCGCTGCTCCTCGGAGATCTCGCCGGTGAGGTACTGGCCATAGGCCTGGAAGGCGCTGACGATGTCGATGGGCTCGCCCTTCATGCTGCAGCCGGGCTTGATGGTGCCGCCGTACACGATGAGGCTGGGTCGGTTGACGCGGCCGAGGGCGATGAGGACGCCGGGCATGTTCTTGTCGCAGCCGGGGATGGAGACGTTGGCGTCGTACCACTGGCCCTGCATGACGGTCTCGATGCTGTCGGCGATGATCTCACGGCTCTGCAGCGAGTAGCGCATACCCGTGGTGCCCATGCTGATGCCGTCGGACACGCCGATGGTGTTGAAGCGCATGGGCACGAGCCCGGCGGCGGCGACGGACTCGCGGATCTTGTGGGAGAGCTCGAGGATGTGCATGTTGCACGGGTTGCCTTCGTACCAGACCGACGAGATGCCGACCTGCGGTTTAGTCATGTCCTCCTCGGTCAGGCCCGTTGCGTACAGCATGGCCTGCGAGGCGCCCTGCGACTTGTGCTGCGTGATCTTGGATGACACCCTGTTGAGCTTCTCGGACTCGTCGGCGCGGCGGCGGGCGCTTGTCGAGAA
>GL876968.1:2367744-2396832 GCA_000193285.1 Magnaporthiopsis poae ATCC 64411
CCCGCTGCCCCTCGGACGAGGACGACTGCGCTGCCTGCCGCAGGGACGCAAGCCGACGCAACTCCAACTCCCCATAGACGCCCGCACCGTTTTCTGTTTTATGTTTTTGCAACCTCGGCCTTGCTTCTCCCTTAGCGGAGACAATTATATGAACCAACAGCGCAGCAGTGTCGGCGCCTTGCTGCTTGTACCATAACATGCACCACGAACAAGTTTTTGCTTGTTCCCCACACTTTCTTGGGGGGAATGCGCCGCTTGAGAAGAAATGTTTCTATTTTATCATTTTCTTTATGTTTTTGTTTTTGTTTTGTTTTTTATCCTCCTTGTTTTACGGCCTCCGCCCCTCGAGGTGCATAGCATACGTCGGCGTCTGTTTTGTTTTTGTTTTTCCTCTTGCTCATGTCCTGGCGTTTGGGTTTCATTTTGTCAATGTTTTTCTTGGTCTCACAGTACAGAAACACGCAAAATACTGAATATGACCTACCAATCCATCATGCTCCTTATCTTGCAATGTGCCGTTTTAATTTTTTTTTTTTTTTTTTTTTTTTTCCCGTTGGTTGTCGCCCCGCCTGTGTCTTGCGGTTGGCGGCCTGGAGGAACATGCTCACTCACCCGACTCCTGTGCCGCAGACCCGCTACCACCCGGCCCCATCCTGCGAGGCCAACATCCGCAACTTGGCGCCTGCGGCTTACTGCACGCCCAGCCTCAACTTTTTTTTTTCTTTACGTCAACTCGGACTGGCCCACCTGTGCTCTGTCGGATTCATTCACTTGGCATATGCCTAGAAAGAGACTCAATCCTCAAATACGCCCGCAGCAGGTAAAAGGGGACGGTGTTAAGGCGCGGCGCGGCAAAAACAGCAAAAAGCAGAGCAGAGCAGTGCCTCCAGTGTTGAAAATCACTGTCGCTGTTTATTGATTGAAAGAGGACCTGCGGGGACATGTGTACCCAAGAAGGAGGCCCGGCGAGAGGGAACCAATACAAATGAATGGATCAAACACGGAACCGGTGTGATGTGCCAACAGGAAACGAAGGATGAACGGTAAACAAAAACCAAACAGAGACGGGAGAACGTATATTCGTACAGCTGTATATCATATTCCTCCTCACTCGTCAGACGCCGTTCGTCTACGCTGGTTACTATACCCCGTCCCTCCCTCAATCCCTCGCCCCCTTTACCGCCACGCTTAAAACACGAAGAGAGAGAAGAAAGAGACAAAAATCTGGGAAAGGAAAAGGTGGAGGAGGAGGGAGGGGAAAACAAGAAGACAAAAGAGTAGTAGAAGAGGATAGAACGACATGAGAAAAAAAACGCATCTCTCGCTAAAAGCCAAAGATTCACGGGGAAGATGGACAATGTCGTGTTCGTAGTGGCAATATTCCAGATCCTTTTTGCACCCACCAGGCCGGCCCCTCCCTTTCCTCCTACCTCTTCCATCTCACACACACGAGGGGTGTGAAACAAAAAACGCCCTCCCCTCTTTTTTCCCATTTCCCCGCCTCTCCTTCTCCATGTTTGCTGAAAAGCAAAGAGACGAGACGAAGAGTAGACGGACGCAATGGCAAGAGAGAAAAAAAGAAACAAACACCATACCCATTCTTTCCATTTGACTGGCGTGATGGAATGGACCCTGACTCCTCCCCTGCCTTCCCTTCACTCCCTTTGTGATCCCGCAAGGACGTGTCCCCCATTTCATTTGCGTGGTTGACTTTGTTATCGAGATCCAGAACACCACCTAGCAAGCAAAGTCCCCCAAGCCAAACACCTACAGAACGAAAAGAAAAAAAATAAAACCCTGTGGCTGCAGCAGAAGACGCAAGGCTTTGTGTGTCGTGGCGGTTGGTGGCGGGCGGGACTAAAATAGAAAAACAAAAAGAAAAAAAGAGGACGGATGGACGCCGGCACAGAAGGGAAGAGGACGACGACCGCGTGGGATGCGACAAAAACAGAAGAAAAGAAACGGGAGAACCGACATATCAAGAAAAATGACGGGGCGGGCCTTCATTTCTTGTTCATCATCATCTTCTTCTTCTAGACTAACCGGGAACGATCCAAAAAGAGAAGTGACCGAGAGAAAAAAATGGAACAAAGTGCGCAATGGTAAAAAAACACAACGGGGAGAAAGGAAAAATAAAGCATCAGTCGGAGAACGGAAAACCCGCCTCAAGATGAGGACGCTTGCCCGCCGCCCTTCTTGTCCTTCCGCGCCTTGATGACAAACTCGGCCATGATCTGGATATGGTCCGACGGGAAGTGATAGTTGGGGAAGCCGGGGACTCGCTTCAGGTGCTGCGCGTCCGGGGGCCCCAGCAGCTCCACCACCTCCAGGTTGTTGGACGAGTACCATATGTAGTCGATGACATTGGCAAAGTCGGGCACGTAGTTGGTAAAGGGCATCTCGTCCGGCGTCCCCACGAGCGGCTGATACGACGATCGCAGGCTAAAGGGGTGTTCGATGCCGTCGCGCGTGAACAGCCCGTACGAATGCTTGGCCAGCTCCGGGTGGTCCGGCGCCAGTCGCCCCTTGGACAGGAGCTCAAACACGCCGCTCTGCGCCGTCGAGTTGTAGTCACCACACACAAACAGGGGTATGTCCGTGTTATTGCGATACTCCTGTGACGGTGCAGGCTCGATCACCACCTCCTCCTTCTTCCAGCTTCCGTCTTCCCCTTCCCCGTCGTCCGAGCACGACGTCGGCAGCCGGATCATCTTCTTGTCCTTGCAAGCAGGCCAGCGCGCGTACTTGTCGGCAAACTTTGTCAAGCTCTCCATGATGATGGCCGTCTGCACGATTTTGACGTCGGCGAGCGTGCCTTCCCAGGCCAGGTGCGCGTTCATGACGATCATCCTCGCTCCCGTGCGTCGGCTCTCGAAGAATCCCATGACGCAGATGTTGTCTTTAGGCATGACCCGGTTGAAGATGTCGTTGCCCGTCTTCATGTCGGCCCGGTTGAGCGCAATGTTGGACATCTCGATCACCTGCTTGTCCAGGAGGATGAACTTGCTCCCCTTGTAGAAGATGGCGCAGCCGTCGACGTTGGCACCCTCCTTCTCGTTCATCAGCCTGGCCTTGGTGCGCGGGAAGTGCACTCCCTTGTAATCTTGCCTTGCAAGCTCCGGGCTGAAATCTTCGGTGAAGGCGTTGGTGGTGACCTCCTGAAGGCACAAGAAATCGGGGTCGCGGTCTCGAATCTCCTGGTAAATCTTCCTCCTCCGGTAATCCCATTCCAAAGCTCCAGACGGAGTGTAGCCGTACAGCATCGCCGTCGCGTATCTGCTGGCAAGTATGTTCCACGAGAACACCTTTATCCTTTCTAGGCTGGGGGAGACATCTTCTTGGATGGTGATCATCTTGCGCGGCAGAGGAGGCATGGGGACTGTGGTTCCACCGAGAACATCAAAAGCTCAGTCAGCAAAAGCCAGGAATGCATACGCGAGGCAAATGGGGCCTAACTCAGACGAACCAGGCTGCTTTTCAAGGAGTTCCTTAACGAGGGTCGGGGTCCCCGAAGTTTTGATGATATTTTTCGTTTCCGAGTCTATGGGGTTGCCCTCTATTCCGAGCTGCTCGAGGAGATGCAGCGAGCCTATCTCGTGGGGCAGGGTGTGAATATGGTTATTGAAGAGCAGGAGGTGCTTGAGGAACGTGCACATGCCGATCTCGGGAGGCAGATCGGTCAGCTGATTGTGGGAAGCATCGAGGATGCGCAGCTGGCGTAATTCTCCAATCGCCGGCGTCAGGGTGGTCAGCTTGTTAGAGCAGATGTAGAGCTCCTGAAGGAAGGTGTAGTTGAATAGACTCATGGAGAGGCTCCGGATTTGTTGGCCGCTCATGTCGAGGTTCGTCCAGTATTGTTGCTTGGACGACTTGGCACCCATCTGGACGGCCCCGGGCCGTCTCCTATCTTCCACCTCACCCTCGGATGTCGATGTCGCGCCGGCGGACGGGGAGTGGGCGTTGCGGTTCTCCGGGGCCTTCAGGCGGGCGTAGTAGTGGGGTTGTTCCATCATGGAAGCGTGGGCCCTCTCGGCGTCCTTGTACATCCGAAGCTGCTCGGCCCAGCCCTCGGTGATGGGCTGTGCCTGGCCACCCCGGGTCACCGAGTTGTGGCCATTGGTGAGGTTGGCGGAGAAGGGGCTGGTGTTGGCCAGAACCCCGCTCGAGAAGGTGGAGTGGTGCCCCAGCACGCCGGCATTGCCGCCCTGGCCCGAGGGCTCCTGCTGGAGACTGGGGTGGTGCTGGGCATGGGATTGATGCTGCAGTCCGGCGGGTTGCTGGAAGTTGTAGTGGATGGGCATGCGCTGGCCCTGTGGGTTGTTGTTGAGACGGGAGTTGTGTCCCTGCTGCTGGTTGTGGTTGTACATGCCTTGCAGCGGCTGGGCGTGGGCGCCCTGACGGTCTGGCGACCGTGACGGTGATGGCGGGTTTGTGGTGAGAAACGGGTGGAGGAGTGACGGGAGAAGGGCTCCGCTGGGGAGCGGTGGTTTTTGGGGCGTGTGCTGCTGGTAGAAGGCTGGCCCGGTCGACGACTGCTGCAGGTATCTGGGGCCGTCGGCCATCTACGCGAGGCTGTGGGCGAGCGAGCAGCAGCTGAGCTCTGGCGGGATAAGGGCCGGGGGTGGTGCGGCGTCGAGAAGAGCGAAGGGGTTCAGAGCCTCAATACGCATGGGAAGCAACTCTATCCTGGAGCCGGAACGATGGTCGAGGTGGGAGCATGGGGCTCTGCCTGTGCCGCATGGAGATGGATGAGGCGGAAGCGATCGTGGTCTCGGCGGCGGTCGAATCGGCGACTCGGCTCTACCCTCGGGGCAGCCGCAATGGGTGGGCTTGGGTCAAGGGCGGCGACCCATCAACGGCGGACGCGCGCGTCACAGCTTGGGGGAGGGCGCAGATCGCGGCCAAGAATTGGGACAGGCTCAGGGACGAGAGCAGCGTGTGGCGGCTTTGGCTGGAACTCGCCGGTCCTTGTCGTCGGAAAAGTCGGTCCTGTGCGGTAGTATACTGGCCTGAAAGAAACTGCGAAAGAGGCCAAGGGAGAGGGGTCAGCAGTGAGCGAGCAGTGATTGAAGACAACATGCGCCTGAGCCTGAGGAAAGGGATGCGATGGAACGGCAGCTGGCTAGGACTTGACTTTGCTGACACGCGCTTGATTTGGGCTCCGAGCGGGGCCCTGGCCAGGCGCGGAGAGCTGCAGACAAACCTCGGGTAAGGAATATGCACAATGACTGACAATGGGATGCTCGAGCAGATGCGAATAGATATTCGGGGCGAAAGATATCGAATGCGAGAGGCGCGGGTGCTCGTTGGCGGCCGGTCAACTGCTCCTCAAGTGCCCGTTGTTGTGCTTGCTCCATCTTTGCAGTTGGCCGTGTCGGCAAGGATTAGGTAACCTTATCACGTGATGACAGCCTCGCCGTCAGCCACCGCCAAAGTTTGCTGCGACGGCAGCTCATCCACAGGAAGCCCCGCCACAGCGGTGGGGCCGAGTCACTGGAAACTGCCTGGCTGCCAGGCAAGTATCAATTGATTCATCGAGACCTCCAGCCCGTGGGCTGGGGCGTATGTAAACATAGGTGGCCTCGACCGAACGGTTCGGAAAAGACTTCGAGGATGAGTGGATAGATAGGTAGGTAACCACGGGAACAAAAACGTAATCAATTAATCACTATCCGGGTCCGTGGAACGAACCACAAAGACCTTCGACAGCTTGCTCCGTCCAAGCATTGACGGACCATTGATGCCGTGTTACCTAACGGCTGGCCTCGCAGCACCAGCCCTGCATCACCGAATGCATCCCTTTTTGTCCCGTATTGGAATAACTTGGATCAAATTCTCACGACCCGTGTGAGAACAGGCCGTTAGACCTCTTTGTCGCTCGGCTAGCATGAGTCCAGGACACGGTCGTAGAGAGGCCCACAGTATCAGACCACATCCTCCTGATCACTCAGAGCAGCATGCAAGGGCGAGCGACAGGACGCCCGGGTGCGGACTACCCACTACTGTATTCGGCCAAGCAGGCGTGGAGGCACTCCAAAGCTGATGGCGCAAGGAGCGGAAGATGAAAGCACCGAACCGACCACGAAGCCAAGAGTTTGGCAGGTACCGTCGTAACGGAGAGCGCATAGATGCAGAGAGTGTACGCACATATCGGCGCGGCTTTTACCGCCAATAAACAACCAAAGAAGTAGAACGCAATGGGAGACTGCTCTGTTTCTTTGTTATGTTCGTCTCCCTCCACAGCGACGCAACAAAAGGCGGGTGCTGGCGCGTCGATGGACGAATAAAATACCAGCAGGCACGCACCCAGGCTTTCTGGATTATAAGAGCCCATGGTTCCGCATTGGATTGTCTGCGTATAAGACTGCTGGCTATCTCGGCCGCTTCCTTCTCAACTGGACTAATAAGCACTCCACAGGATCACTCGATCTTGACCAAAGCTGCATCGACATTCGCCAATGTCTCGAACCGGTGCGGAGTGGATGCTGCATTTCGTGTCCATATGTCGCAGGATAGTTGCGTTGCCCCAAGGCCGAAAATAGTATCAGGTGGGCATAATGGTAATTATCACTGGCCGTTACGAACCGAGGGGTATTGCGGTCCGTCCTTGGGGAGCGCGTGACAATCAGAAACGAGGCAATTTATACGTCAGTGGGCGCACCAGCTGAGGAGGGATAGTGAGTACGCCCCGAATGTGTTGCTGTCCATCGGCGAAGGGAGAGCACCGAGAGGAAAAACAGGGCCGAGCAAGTGGCCGGGGTCGACAAAGGTGGACTGAGCTGCTGGGTGGCCTGCAGATCGATGAGATCTAATTCGCTCGCGAATCTCGGCGCGGGGAAATCGAGCAGGGAAAAGAGAAACATGGGAAGCGCGTGAACGGCTGGGCGCCATCCTGCAAACAACAGTTGGATGTACTGTGAGGGCTGGCAGTCTGCAGGATGGGCTGGGTGACTGTGAATGGTTGGTCATCTCCACACTATTTGCCGTTCCGAGATGTGCATTTCCTGAAGGAATATGTGGAAGGGCCGTTCTCTGGCGGCGCTCTTGGCCAAGGTACATGAGGGCGACGACGGACGGCCAGAATTTGTGTCCAGTGATTGGTGTTGGGGAGATTTCTGCTACACCTGCTCTCGCCCATAAATAGAGCTCGGCCGCGGCCAATATTGCGGGCCTGGCCAGCGGTTACGGACTCCTTTGAGCACAACCACGCGTGCTCGGTCACTTACACCAGCAGGAGATCGACCCGCTGAGGTGTCAACAACTGCTTGAGTCTCGGCCGCCAGGTTGTGTCCCCAGGACAAAGGCGCCTCGACACGATTCGAATTATTGGCAAGGGGACGGTGGCATCTCCCTGCAAGCAGCTGATCGACCGATAAGCCTTAGCTGGGCCAGGTCAACAACAACAAGCCACGGCAAACTCGATTCTGCACGCAGGTGCTGAAAGGGCCCGGCACAGGTATTAGCATTTGCGGCGGGACTAGGCGCACCTGCGTCTGTCTGTCTGAAGTTGTGACGGCGGCGTCTGCGCCTTGGGTGAGTTCCGTCGGCGGCACCATCTCCTTAAGGCAAAAATAAGCGGACAAGGACCGGACATTGACACCGCCGAAGTTCAGTTGTAGTTTAGTCTTGTCGCACGAGACTTCCACAGCCGCTCGTTCTGGCGGAACCAGACGGCTCATTGCCTACCAGACATTTTGTGTTTGGCAGCTTCTCTTGGCCTTAGGGAAATTGCACGCGACTGGTCGGCCAGTTGCCGCCGGCTTTGACGCTGCCCAGAGCGGACCGACATACAGAGCAAGAAAATAAAGGTGCGTGGGGGGGACGTTAGAGCCAAACCGGTCTCTTGTGCTTGCACCAGAGGCGACGAAACAGCAGCGGACCACGAATCGAAAATTTGGCCCAACCGCGGCCTAAAGCCTTGAACCCGCTCTTCTGCAAAGCTGGGGCGGCGACCTGCGCGGGGGAGGGGCGGCAAGGCTTGGCCTCAGCAGACCGCCAGGGCCAGAAGCACAAACAACCACCACCCTGCTTCGAACCCCACACACCGCCAGCTCCGCACTGCCAAAGCTCGAACGCGCAGACACTCAAAGCTGTTGCTTTTTTTGTTCCCCGCGGGAGTCGTAGCCGAAGGCAGAACACGACACTACGTTGGCCGCATTTTGACTTTGCGGGCTCGGGCGCATCCGGTCGGCTGTCAAGACGGGAACGTGGAGGCTTTGGGCGACACACAGGCGGGCAGCCAAGACGAGCTCGGATGCGAAGCAACGACTCGATCCCAAAATAGTGGACCTTGCAGATTTTACGGTCCTTTTCCTGGCGGGAAGGGGGTGAGCACTGAGGGTCTGTGGGCAGAGCCTATGATGATCTGAGCGCCAAGCACCTTGGACCTAGGTGGCCACCGTCCGAGTCGAGGAGGTGCGCAGGACAACCGAGCCAACAAGCGGTCACGCCGAACGGAGTGCGCGACGGCCCCCCGAGCAGGTCGCCGGGGTGTTTTGCGTCCAGCTTGCGGGACACGGCAGATCGGCGACCACTGGTGTGGAGAGCGAGTGGCAAAGGCGACGAGAAACGAAATGAGATTTTTACATGGACAAGGGCAAGACAACAGCAAGCAGAAACCAATGCATGAAAAATACCTTGCTGCCAACAACCGCCTCGACCCAGCTTCTGACTAGCACCGGAGTTTCTTCCCAGGCAGTTCTAGTTAACGCACGGTCACTCGGAGCTAGGCCTTGTCTTGGCTTCGCTCGCAGCTGCACAGCTGCGCAGCTACTCAGTTGGTGCAGAGGGCGGAAGAGTTAGGTGGTGTGTCAGGGGCCACCAGTTCTCTCATCGTCATTTGATTAAGCTGGATGACGGTGCTCAGGCGAGAGCCACTGTGACTGTGGGCTGCAACTTCCCCACCTGGTGCAAGCGAACAGGCGACGGAAGACAGCTCCAGGTTCCCCGGCGGGACGGCGGCGTGCCCTCAAGCTAACCCTTAAAGCCGGAACGACCTGGAAACATTTGATTTGCAGGGACCAGATAGGGGGTGCGGGAACGAAAGAGGGGAGTAGTAGCGGGCGAAAAAGGTAAAAAAAAAAAAAGAAAAGAATAAAAAAAGGGTGAGAAAACAGTGCCCAGGGAAAAGGAGCAGCGAAAAAGGGTTTTTGGCAAGGATGTCGGAATATTACTGGGGTTACGCTGCCGCTGCCAATGCCCATTTAATCAACCCCTTCGGCGACAAAAAGCGCACAACAAAACCTCCTCGTCTGCAACCCCCGCGAGACGTGGGAGAGCAAGCAGACGAGGAAGAAGCCAACTCAACATCACCACCACCACCACCCCAACGGTCGGCTGCCCGTTCCAACTCGACATCGCGGGCCTTCGGGCGGCCGCGTTTTCGGGCCCACACAAGGACCACGTCGACTGACAGCGGAAGCAGCTCCAGCAGAGGAGCAGGCTACCGCTCGTCCCACGATACCCCTCCATCCGCTCCCGCTGCTTCTTCTGCTGCTGCCAGGGAGGACAGCAGCGACAGAGAACGTCGGGAGCACGAGGACCGCAAGGAGGACAAGGAGCACAAGGAGCACAAAGAACACAGAAGCCGCTGGCACCACCGCTGGGCGAGCGCCTCGGCCACCAAAGGCGCCGCCACCCCAGCAGCGTCCCCGTCATTACCACAGCCCCAGACGCCGCGCTCCTCTCCGGCGCCCTGGTCTGTGCCAGACGACTTCTCTCCCGCCTCGGCTCCCGCATCGCCAGCAGCGCCAGGCTCGGCGTCATCCAGGCCTAGACTGCTGCAGAAACCGTCCCCCATCGCGAGTGCAACAACACCCGAACACACCCTACCGCGGCATCAGGTACCCTCCAGCCCATCGTCGCCTCTCGGCCGGCTCCCGCACAAGCAGCTGCCGGCAACTCTCCAAGGCGGCACGGCACTCCAGGCGGAGAGTGCCACCGCCTACTCGAAGTCGGAACGCTCTTTTTCCGCGGTGACGTCACCCTCCAAGGCCTCGTTGTCCCAGCGGATCACCCAGCATCTGGCCGACAGGAGACAAAACCAGCAAGCCACTGGCTCTCGGGTGCCCCAGGCAAGTCTCCTTCAGACTCAGTCGCAGCAGCGGCAGCACCATGCGCCCGTGCTACGCGAGTCCCCGGCCATTCAAAAGATCACAGTTCCGTTTGCTCGTGTCGAGAGCAACTCCAGCGGCTCGGGCGCCACGGTTTCGAGCGCCCGAACCACCATGTCCGCGACCGATCCCCCCCCCGCTGCGGATGGTCCGCCGTACAAGACCGGCCCACACTCGTCGGCAAGACCCGGCGACCCAAAGTCGAGGCGCCACTTTGTTGTGCGAAACGGCCGCACCTACCTGGCCGACCCGACGCTGGACTATCCGCTGCCTGTGGACCTCCCCGAGCTGCACCGCTGCTCCATGAAGACGCTGATGCTCTTCCAGCTCTTTGGGGGACCCATCGTCTCACCATTGTTCCAGGACCGTCCGCCCGCCCGCATTCTCGATCTCGCCTGCGGCTCCGGCTTTTGGAGCATGATGTGTCACCGCTACTGGTCCAGAAAGGGCCACCCAAACATCCACTTCACCGGCGTCGACATCGCCCCGATACCCGGTGCCAGCGGCTGGGGCGTCGACGACCCCGCACCCTCGGGGTCGTCGGCATCGTCCATGTCGGACGGCACCGGCCCCGCCGCGTCCTTGCGCCCGCCGGACAAGGACATGAAGTGGCGGTTTGTGCAGCACGACATCCGCCGGTTCCCCTGGCCGTTCAAGGCCGGCGAGTTCGACTTCGTCATGATGCAGAGCACATCGACGGTTGCGCCATTTCACATGTCCCAGTCCTTCACCACCGAGATCTTGCGGGTCCTCCGCCCGGGCGGCACCATCGAGATATGGGAGTCGGATTTCATCATACGCATGCTGAGGCCACACGTGCCCGCAGTCTCGGCCGCGGTGCCCGGCGGATGGTCGTCGGCAGCAGCAGCCGCCGCCGCCACGACGGCGTCTAATGCAGGGCCCGACTCGGACGGGAATGAGGATGATGAGGACGACGACGACGACAACGACGACGCTTCGAACAACGGCTCCTCAGACTCGAAGCACGAGCCGAGTGAGCGGCGAAAGGAGGCGAGCCGCAACGGCGCCTACGTCGTCACGGCCAACACGCCCATGTCGAGCCCGCTCAACAACTTCCTGGTTGAGTACAACGCTTGGGTAACCAAGGGACTCGCGGCCTGCCAGCTGACCCCAGTCCCGTGCACCACCATCAATTACAATCTACTGCAGGAGGACCAGCTGACCAGCGTGGGCTCGCGCCGCCTGGCCGTGCCGCTGTCCGAGGTCAAGTGGGAGCGAGAAGGGGTCGGCGGTGTCGTCACCAAGGGCGACGGCAAGAGCTACGTGTCAACGGTGGCGAAGGCGGGCAAGGGAGGCGAGGAGGGAGGAGGAGGAGAAGGGAGCAGCAGCATTAGTGGCAGCGTCGGCGCTGGCAGCGGCAGCAACAGCAAGGGGAGGGGGCTGTCGCCTAATCAGGCGGCGCTGCGGCGGACGGCGCTCGAGACGGTGGTGCAGCTCATCCAGAGCCTCGAGCCCCTCTTGAGGGAAGCCAGCGGCAAGTCGCAGGACGAGTGGGACGCCTGGCAGGGCAAGATGCAAAACAACCTGCTGCTGGAGAACGGGACCTCGTGGGGCGAGTGCCTCGAAGTCGGAGCGTGGTACGCGAGGAAGAAGTAGCCGGGGAAGTAGCATGATTCGGAAGATCGGGTTGAGGAAGGAGAGGTGAACACGGAAATGAGATTGTGAGAGGAATTTTTTAGCGAGATGCCGTTTATATATAAGACATGCTGATTCTTGCTTTGTGAAAGCGTGAGACCATTTCTCTACTCCGTTGACGCAAATCCGTGACAATAGCCTAGATACTGCCTATTCTATGGGGTGTTAATATGTCATATTGCATTGTTCCCGACGCGGTTTGGAATCGAACTTTGGTGCGCTGCGCCTCCCGCATATAGAGCGATTGGCCATCCATCTGCCCATCACGAGGAAGAGTATCGTTTCCTCAAGGCTCGATACCGTTTCAAGTAGTACCTATGGTGCCCACAGCATCAGCCATCCACCCTTTTTTTGGTGATTAGCAGCATCGAACGAGCCAGTCAAGACCCATTGCCTACAAAGCTTCAATTTCTGTAGAAGACGGGCAATCAGCACATGCCGTGTAACAGCGGCCCCACGGCAAAATCACATACCCTTCTGGACGAACTGGGCCCTGGAGATGCCCTTGCGGATCTCCCCTTCGTCTCGGAGGTGCGCGTTGGACATGAAGGCCTTGTGGAGGCGGGGGCGGAAGTAGGCAAAGCCCAGGGGATAGTCCTTGCCCAGGTTGAGCAGCTCTATATGGATGCGACTTTATCGTGTTAGCAGGTCAGGCACCTGTCGGATAATCGACAGATACCTATGGAGATTGAGGGCAAATTCGGATAGGAGGTGGACTTTGGGAGGGCACTGCCAGTTGGACTGGTGGGTTGGAACGAGACAGGCAAAGGGTGAAAGTCACAGGGAAGCGACTCGCCTTTGTAGATGGCTATCACCTCTCTTCGGAGCACGGGGTTCGGAGACGGTAGCATGGCGACGGCATTCCGCTTGCTTGTTGTGTGAGCCGAGGAGACGGTGTTCGTGAGCCTTTCAAATTCTGGTTGTCTGCTGGGGATGATGCAATCCAGTTTGAGCGTCTGTTGTACCTAAGCTTACAGTGGGTCCGACAGCTGGAACCCCCTCACAACTGGCATCCATGTTATTGATGACCCGACCTTCCATCTTTCAGAAGTTTCTCCAGAACAAGAGACCAATTGATCGATTACCGAGACACTTACCTACCCAGGCATCTATCCAAATGCCTCATCGATTTCGTCCAAGCAGCCCAGCGGCCTGGAGCCCGCTATTCAAGACAGCGCAGCCCACGTGCCGCCCTCGGCGCTTCTCGGTTACTCCTGCTGCTGCTGCCGCTGCCCCTGAACCGTCCCCTCGGTGGCTGAGCGAGCTGCAGGGCCGCATAGGCAAGTGCATCATCTTTGGCTGCTCGCAAGCCCAGGTGTCGCGGGCCGCCGTCGTCGTGCGCGCTCTCGCCGCCGAGTGGCGCTACCTCACGGCCGGGAGCCAGGGCTTCCTCACCGGCGAGGGCAGGGGGCTGCCGGACCACAAGATTCTTTGGGGTCTGATGGATTCCTTTGTATGTCAACCACCCCTCTCAGTCTTTTGATAAAGGAGTGCATGTGTTTCTCTGTCTCTTATACACGAGGTACTTACCTACTGATCAGCGTTCGAGCGTCCGCTTTATACGCCCTCGCTTTCCCGCAGCAACACGTGAATAATGTCAACTACCTCAAGTATGCAGAGGGCTCCAGAGTCAACTGGGTCACCAGCTTTGCCCGGAGCCCGGATGGTGCCAACGCCGACCGGTGGAGGGAACTCATGACGCCGCACTCGATAGGCCTGATCATGAAGTCCATCACGGTAGACTTCAAGCTCGTACGTTAGCCCTGCTGCTCAATATTCCCAAGGCCGAGTCGCTCCGCGTTTACGCTGACCGGGACCTCTTCTGCGTTGCTTGTCTGCAGCCAGTGACATATCCAGACACGATATCCGGTCAGTGTTGGGACTTTCCCAGTACCAGATTTCCCGGCTCTGTTGCCCATTCATACTCATAACTCACACTTGCATGAACTTTTTGTTTCGGCCCATACCATTACTTAGCCTACACCCGCCTGCGTGAACCCATCAGCGACAAGGACTCCTCCTCCATCAAGCTCGAGTGCCTCATCATCTCCCACCGGCACAGGCGCGCCGCCGCCAAGCTGCAGGAGGAGATGGTGACCTACGACTACCGCGCGGCCTCCAAGGCCCCGGTCCCCGGCTTCGCGCGGACGGCCTTTGCCGAAACCTGGGAGCTCCAGCACCGCGAGCAGGAGAGGGCGCGGGCCAGGATCGCAGAGCTTTGCCGCTTGGTCGACGAGCTTGAGGGCGAGACGTGGAATCGGGCGGATGCGGTGGAGGACATGGGCACCGCGTCGCAGGGGGGTGGGAAATAGCGGCGAGGAGGATAGGGTACTTATGAAATTATTTCTAGAGCCGTGTTGCTGCGAGCACCTTTGTCCCGGGTTAACATAACCTGCTGACTTTGAGATAGGTCAATAGGTCATTGCATTATTTCATTTTTCTTTTTTGCTTTGGGGGAACCCTCCTTGGTGGTTCGTTGGGCTGGAACCTACCTACCAAGTGACTCAACTGGCAGGACAAATCTGAGGGCGAATCCGGGGAAGGCAGAAGGAATACGGGCCCCTGATTAGATTTCCAGGCTGGGCGCCATGGAATTCCAAGAGAAGGATTGCATCACAAGGGAGTCACAAGAAACAAATATTCAGACTAATTCGAACGTCTCGGATGGAAACACTCCCGGCCCATCCTTCTCTCTCTCTGCACTTCGCCGCCCATGTAGCCATCCAGAAAAAACACTCTCCAACAAAATAATCACTGTCGGCCGGCCAACACCATCGTCGCCAGCCGGCTCTCCTTCGCGGTGCTTCTCTCGCAGCAGAGACGGCACCGGTTCCCCCGTCAAGCAGAACCACCAAATTCCCCGGGCGCACCATGTAAAGGCAGACGCCGCGCAGGACTAGCATCCGAGGAGCTCACGTGCTCGCCCGCGTTGTCGTCGTCTATGGGTGGCGGTGACAGTGCCACGGGAGCTCCGCGAAAGTAACAGGGGCTACGGCAGAGCAGCGAGGCGCGCTGAACCTGTGGTCTCCCAGTTGTTGCTCCCATTCGTCCGATCGCAGGGCGGTTGTGCTGGCCATGCTGCTGCTCCCGCGATGCAGAAACGCCTCGGCGTCTGGATAGAGGCGATATGGTCCGATGGACTCTGTGGTGCAAAGCCTGCGGCCGCGGAGCAGGAGACTCAGGGAGGGCTGATGTTGAAAGACTCGCCGGCGCCCTTGGAGGATGCGTGTGGCCGAAGCGGGGCCGTGTCCGGGACGGTGTCTCCAGCGGCCTTTGCACGTGGTTTTTTGCGGAGAGGCCCAGAGCGGGATCTGCCCGGCTTGCCACGCCGCCGCGCCAGAAGAACCATGTCCGGCGGTCGTCCAGCTTAGGGCCGAAACGGGCTCGGGAGAGTCGTCCGCAGACATTTGCCGCCAGGCACGATAGCGGGTGGTGTGGATGGCTGACAGGATGCGCGGAGAGCGCGTGTGGAGAATCCATCAGCGGGTGAAAATCGGCGCATACATAGTTGGCTGGCTTGGAGTAGTCCGGGCATATCAAGTCAGGGGGCTCCCTCGACGTTCTGTGTCTCGGCGCCGAACTGGAGCAGCGTGAAGATCCCGTCCCAGGGGTCGCTCGCATCTAGATCGTGGGCGCCAGTGAACACTTCCAGGACGCCCGGCAGTAGCGGTTGGCACGGCTGCGGACTCTGGACATCATCCCCCGGCTCCGGCGCCGACAACAGCCTTAAGAAGATGGGAGCCGTCATGTAGTAGAGAGGCTTGTTGTCCCGCTCTCTTGCTCCCATGGCCAGCTTGACGCACTCGGCGACGCACATGATCACTGGTCATGGAAGCGTATATCTTGCCCGCAATGCACACTGGCCGGAGAATCCCTCCGTGCGTTGAGCACCTCCTGAAGAGCCCACGCGCGCCGGAACCAGGTAAAATTGCGTTGATGCCACAGGCCGCCAAATAACTTGGGTTCCATGTCACCGGCAAGACTTGGTACCGGCCGATGAGTGGCCTCTTGGTGGCGCGCCATATGAACTCTGTCATATCCGTGATCTCCAAGCACAGCCAGACGCATTAAGTCGTCGTGGATTTTGGGAGCCAAACAGAACAAGTCTACCGAGGGATAGGGTTGTCCCCACCGTATTGCCTCGATCCATCTCGTCCTAGCCCGAGCTAGACGTGGACCCGAGAGGCACTGAGAAAGTGTGTCACACGATGGCTAGGTATTTGGCTGGCTCGCTCAACCAAAACTGCTCTGGTCGATACAGATAAAGTCCGCCCAGAGTAAAAGCGACCCTCCCCGCTTGAGGCCGAAGGTGCCGAACCCCTTTCCTTGCTTCGCCCAGAAGGCTTGTACAAGCCAGGAGGTGACGGTTTGTAGTACCAAGTTGCCCCAACTTGGCTACCCTCGATGCTGAGTTCTGTTGCATATACGTGGTTGGCCCAGGCCCAACAGACAACGCGAGGAATCAGGCGGAGGCTGGGTCTGTTGGTCCTGTAGACATTCTCGTGAAACCTTGACTTATCCGTGGCCATGTCGTTGTGCCGGACTATCTGGATAGGGGCACGCTGATGATTCAAGGCCGACAGGATGGCCAGATCGAACCAGGTCCAGAATCACGGTGAGTGCCGGTCAGCTCCACATCGTGATATCTGGGGTCGATGCAGCCTGATCAAGTATTGTCCCCTAGAAGCGTCAGACTTATCGAGTGAGACATGAAGGTGTCTAGAACATTCATTGAGAGCCTAAAGCTACACAACTCACCTTGATCGTGTGACACGGTGGTTATTATCGGGCTTTGTATCCTCTAGGTCTCTTTCTGCCCGCCAACTCGGAAGCCCACGAATGACAGAAACATTTCTAGGTACCAGCTTTCCAAGCCGGTGGAGTCTGGGTCATCACTGATGAAGATACCAATTACATCGCGAAAGGGTATTGCAAGCTATCGATACTGAGGGCCGGCATCAGCCTCGGAGAGCCCCCGCACCACAAAGCAAAAAAGGCACTCGGAGGTATAGTTCTGTCATACGCAAGTGGGCATGGGCTTTAATGGCGTTATGTACCTGGGGCGTGAGTGGCCGGACTCTGCTTGGTGGCGTTTTCAGGCACGAGATCGGTCAAGGTGAGCACAGTGGCTGCCTACCGATCACCGCCAATAGTGTATTTTGCAGCCAGTGTCGAGGCCGCACGCTCCCGTATTCTGGAGCATGGGGTTGGTCCGGGGCGTGGGATAATCTTCGAGCTATCAACTGCGCGATATCTCGAGCCACGAGCCAAAGGGAAAATGAAGGTGGGAGAGAAACGGCGAAGGATTCGGCTAGGTCAGCACTGCATCCCACGTCGACAGCCTAGCTGATGATAGCGGATTCCGAGGTAGACGTGCTGCCGTACAACAGGAACAGGCCTCCCATTTTGTCTGTCATCCCCGATCCAGACAACCACCAGGCTGCGTAAGGCGCTCGTCCTCGACAGCTAACCCATTATCAGGCACATCACGACAAGGCCTCCTCTGTTGTCAAAGTTTTGAGCCTTTCTAGTCCATGACGCGCCCACAGGTTGGTTATCGGGCGACGGCTGTGGGGGCTGCGGCTCTGACTCCCACGCTATTTTCAGCGGGCGGGCCTCCCCGGGCCCTAAAACTCGTGCGGAGAGAACGTTGTATATGTGCGGACGGTTGAATCGGCCGGTAGTTCAATGGCAGTGGCAAGCGCCATGCATCTCGCCTCAAGGCCCTCTGCGCCCTCAGCAGTCACCACCACTACCTCGCGGGCAAACAATTGCCTGGACGGTACGCCCGGATCTTGATGCTTGCGCCGAGTCAGGCAGGTCCATGCCCCACCGTGGAAAACGTGGACCATCACATCACCGAGACCCACCCAGTACCAGACACAATAGCAAGCCGTGGCTGTTCTGCCTGCGTCGACCGCCTCGCTCATTTCCGTCCACCCCCGCCAGCGGGGCTCAGCCAAGTTAAGATTGGTTCGCCAATCAATCTCATGTCTGCTGCGTGTATCCGTTCAAATGCCGAGATCTCCAGCACCTGTCCGCTTTCGGTGCTAAGCTTTCGGGGTATGTGTGGTGGGGCTGGGTGCACCCAGTCACATACCCGTCACGCGGCGGCGCTATCAAAAGTCGACGCCACCGGACTTCTTGGTCGTGTGCTCGACGGCGATCGACAGCGCCATGGGCTGGTATGGCGTGCGGAGTGCGTGTTCCGTTGACCGGTCCGGCGGTCGCCAAGCATATATCAACTCGTCGACCCGTGGAATATGCCCTTGCGAGGAGGCGCACGCCTGGTTCGAGCCCTCGAGGATGGCAGCAGCGCGGCCACACAAGGCGACAGGCGGAACAGTCTGAAGTCTCGTTTGTGAGATCCATGGTCATGCGCACACCGCCGCTCGCCTCCCTTGAGCCTTTAAACGGAAGCCGGAGAACTTAGTCGATGCGCCCTGGGTAGAATCCTCGCAATGACCCGAGAGAACACTACACCATGTGCTCATGTTTCAACTTTCGGAAAACAAAAGAACAAGCCATACCCAATTGGGAGCCTATAGTGACAGGTTTGATATCCAGTAGTGACATGGGCTGCCATCTGCAAAGCGTCGACCTAGCCAAGGAAGGAGGGGAGAAAGCGGGGAATGGGCCACGGCGTTTTGACATATGAGTGCCCGCGTGCTTGTGACTCAAAATGAGTGGTTTGCGTCTGCAGGCTGGCGGGTTTGCGACCGTCTTTGCCGGGACGGGCCAGTCATAAACTGACGGCGCCTGCAGAAAATAAAAATATAAAATATGTGCCCTCCTAGTGGTCCGGCAAACACAGCGAGCGGCCCCTCTAACCTGCAGCGTCGCTCTCTGCACACCGCATGGGAGAAAACTGCTTAGTGTGTGTGGGATGGCACCATGTCCCGGTAGCAATAATTACGATTGCTACCTTGGAATACCGAGTGCCGCCCCCCTTCCATACGACAATGGGTGAGTGACGCAGGGCGCATATCGCCATCTTGGCGAGCGGGAATCGCCGTGTGACATGACCTTGGCTAGGCTGTCTTTGAGGGCGGGATGCGCTCCGTGGTTGATAGTGGCTTGCTTGCTCGGCAAGTCCATCCGGCATTCCTCGCCCCTGTATCCCGAAACCAACAAATCCAAACGGGCAGCCCGTTGGAAAGGCGACAGGCACTGTCCGGACATTCTGAGGCGTGCGGCTTCGATGCTGACAGGATGCAGGGCGCCAACGGCTGGCCGCCTCGGGTCGGAAAATTGGAGGGGAGGGGCAAGTACCGGTACCTGGCCGAGAGAAGGAGACTGCCGTAACACGGAAGTCTGCAGCGCAAACCACGCTGCCTACTAATTGAACCCATTCCTTCTGATATCACGCTGCTGCATGTTCTAACCAATTCTGCCGTTTACAGCAACTGGCATGCACCGCTCCACAGCATTGAGGGACCTTCGTGAAAACCTGTTGGGTGCAAGCACGTCCGGGCTGCCTAAAAGTATTTTCAATGCCCTATGCTAACATGAATCCGACACTGGCCCTCAAACAAACGTTCCAGCATGGCAACAAAGCTCCTGGCGATGCATTCCTGGTCGGCAACCGGAGCGAGTCTCCAGCTGCCTGCAATGGAAACATGGACAGCTGCAAGCGATGAGGTAGCGCCGACGTCTGCATCTAATGCATCGGTCGTGGGTCTGGCGCGGCCGGGGCCGAAGCGAAGGGGAAAAATAAAGAATAAGGGCAAAAGGGAAGAGGCAAGAGGACAAAAAAAAAAAAGCGAGTAAAAATACATGGAACAGGGTGCCATCGTGGCAGTTGGGAGGAGCCCATAGGTGTCGAGTCAGGCAGGCCAAGACTGATCGGATCGGACGAGCAAACTATCGGCGGCCTCAAGCTTAGGTTGTTTCCCGTGCGCTGAGCCCTGCTGTTGCTTCCATGCCAGATTGCCCCGGATGTTCGAACGGGACGAGTCGGTGAGGTCTCTGCCTATTTTTATATTCATGATTTCACCCTGCTGCTGCGTGAGACTTATGTCTGGATGCTCGTAGCGAGATCTCAGGGGCGGCGAGCGGATGATGATACGCCCTGGAGGGCGATCTGTTTTGATCAGAGGCCCTGTCTGCAATGCTTGGCGCCAAAACGTCGCATCGCGCAGCACGAGCCTTCTGCTGCTTTCTCACTTGCAGACTGCTGGGACTCGTATGCTTGCTTAACTGGTAGGTAAGGCCCCTACCACTACGTGCTTTGTGACGGTAAAAACAGGCAGCGAATCTACAAAACGCTGTGCTGCCAGCTGAAGAGAAGCAGCAGCCTCAACTGACATCAAGCCCGGCTGTGACGAGCTGATTCTTTCCAGCGACTCACAGGCATTTGCATTGGGTCGGTGGGCTCCCTGCCCCCGCAGCCTCCCCCACCCTCGATGGGCGGGCCTTGACTTGCGGGCAGCCTGCACGCAAATTTTTAGTGGACAGCAGGTGCAGTCGGAGTTTGCACGAGGTACAGGTACAGCCACTGCGCATAGCTTTTGATTCCGCCCCGTTCTTTCCTTCCCACTTCCTGGCCCAACCCGCCGTCGTGCAGCCTTTCCAAACCTAAAACCCTCACCATCAAATTTCGTCCCCTTTTTTAAACAAACAAAAGCACTCTGTCTGCGTAAGCACACCGCCGCGTGTCACGATCCTTCCACGCCGCAACGCCACGACACGGCGGCCCTCGACTTTGACGGGTAGGAGGATCCAGGAACACAGAAGGAGGGGAGCGAGCGAAAGACAACCTACGAGAAGGAAAAAAAAAAAAAAAAAAAAAAAAGAGATCAAACCAGGGAGGGGGAAAAAAAAAAGGGAACACATGCAAGCTTCGGTCGACTACCGAGCTCTCCCATCCGACGGCGTGGTTCTGCTTCGGCTCTGAGCCAAAATCGCCAATCCCAGGCCACCACCACCACCAACGGCTCATCCCTTGTGTCTCCAACCAGTGACTTCGGGCCCGGAAACACGATCGCGGCATCGCGGTCGTCGGGTCTTCCTCCAGGTGGGCTCCATCACCCAGGACTTCTTTGCTGGCTCAGAACACGGCTCCCGTGTTTCGCAGCCAGCATAAGAAGAAAAGCTTATGCCTCGCGTCTCCTCCTCGGCAAAGCGACAGCAGGGAGCCGCCAGCAATCGCGACAGCGCCAGCCGCCACGACAATGGCCTTGTAGGCCCCGGCAAGCGCGTCAGCAAGCAGCGGAGCCAGAGCCAGGTCGACGGCGCCCCGCGTCCATCGGCTCCCGACTTGGCCAAGCTCGATAACGCGAATGGCCACCTCAGCTCGCCCGGCAGAGGCCCGGCCCAGCCCGGTCCCTCGTCGACTGCCAACGGAAACGCAAAGGTAAATGGTAACGGCCTCGCCACCCGCCAGCACGCCCAGCAGTACCACGAAACGGCCCCTCCCGTCCCGACCGTCCTTGCCGCCGCCGCCGCCGCCAACGGCTCCGCGGATCACAAGACCGCTGCCTCGCTCCGCGCCTCGATGCCCAACGACTCGACAGAGGAGTCCTCCTCGGCCGACTTGGTCGCCGCCGCGACCCAGCTCCAGCCCCAGATGGCGAACCCGGAGGAGAACGCGCGCCGGATCGATGTCAACGCGGCTAAGAACGTCAACGTGCATCGGGACCCGGGCCCGTTCGAGTTCGCCTTCACCGTCCTGCGCTCGTGCCCGCTCTACGACACCATCGCCATACTCATCATTCTGATGCAGCTGTCCCCCGTCGCTCTCTCGTTGATCTATGGACTCTTCACCCTCCTGACATTCGTCCCACCCGTCACCACCAGCTCCGGTCTCAGCATCACGGACATGTTCGAAGCTGCCATCGGGACGCCGTCCATCACGGTCCTGCTGTGCATCGACTGCGTATTCTTGCTTGTGTGGATCTTCTTGCCCGGTCTTCTGCAAAACTTTCTCCTCGACTTCGCCCAGGTCACCATCGCCCTGACCCTGGGCGGCGGCGGGAGCTCCAGGCAGGGCTCTCTCAACACCTTCATGCTATGCTCCATCATCGTCGGCCTCTCCCGATTCGGGCAGCACCCCAGCCTCCAGGGCATGTCTCGCATCACGACGTTTCTCGGTGGCAACGGCTGGGGTTCCTCGGACCAGCCCAGCCCGCTCAATCCATCGAACCCTTCTTCGATGAAGCGAAACGGCGCTTATCCCTGGATTAGGAATGTTTTGGCTGTCCACATCGTGATGCAGGGTCTCGTCAAGTTCGTCCGCGAGTGGTATCTGCGGAGAGAGAAGCGGGATGCTCAACCCCAGAGCCAGCTGGATCCAGAGGTCGGCAAGACGTTGTTTCCCGCCGAATGCTCAGCGACCGAGGGCGCCTGCGGCGGCACGTCCGAATTGGATCCCGGCGCGCAGTCGACCCTGACTTCGATGGCCATCTCAACCAAGAAGAAGAGAAAACAAAGCGCCCAGGTCCGAATACGGCAGCCGCTGTGGGCAGCGCTCGCGAGCACAAAAATCGTCATGGTTAAAGAATATGAACTATCTCACGCCGCGCGAGAGTCGGCCGGCTCCAACGCCACCGACATTCACAATCTAGGAAATGCACCTTTCAACACCCAGCCAGGACAGATATGGATCTGCTACGTCGGAAGCGACGAGATCTGCTTCGCCACGAGCCGATTCGCCGACGACGCCGAGGACGACTCCTCATCTCGTGAGAACGGCAAGGCCGGCGCATCTTGGGTTGACGCCAGCAAGCCCTTCTTCGTGCGGGTCAACAACGCCATTTGGCAGCCGACGCGTATAATTCGGATGGAAGACGAGGAGGTGGAGGAGGAGGAGGAGGCCGAAAACGGCGCGTCCCAGCCCGGATCACGATGGACGGGTGACATTTACGGACTGACACCCATGTCTAGCTACGAGTGCGAGTTTGTCTGTACCAAGACGAACGAGGTTCTCTTCTCAACCAGTGTTAGGACTACTCAGGCTAGAACCAGGGATGCGGACCCCTCTACGAACGTCCAGATCACGACCCACCGAGTGCTCTCCCGCAAGGACCCTGCCACAACCCTGAAGACGTCGATCGCGAGCCAGGAGGCCAAGCTAGCGGAGGAGAAGACCAAGCTCAAGACACTCCGGAAGGAAAACAACCGCAAAGTCAACCAGCTCCGGAAAGAGATCGACAAGCTCACCAACGCCGTGCAGTCTTCGGGTGGCAACGATGAGAAGTGGAGACAGAAGATCAGCCAGCACAATACTCAGCAGGCCCAGGCGGAGCAGTCGATCCAAGATTTGGACGAGCAGATTAAGGAACTGGACTCTGTGCCCGAGGCGCTGATGGGGCGCTACCGCAACAAGCAGGGGGAGTGGAATGCCGAAAAGACGCGGTTCGATGCGGCCCGGGGGTCCTTCAAGAGCTTCAAGGCAACAATCGACCAGGATCTCAAGGCCCTCGCCTCGGAGCGCGATGCTCTTCAGAACAAACGCAACAAGATCGCGGCGCGAATCGCTAAGCTCGACGACGAGCACGCGCGCATCACTGACGCGAACGCTAGAGGTCTAGACGAGGCTGAGCGGCGGCGGCAGCAGCGGGTTGTGTTCACTGCCGACGTGGGTAGGACTGAGAAGTCTTACGTGGACGCTATCACCGCTGTCAGGGCTTATAATGCCGAGAAGTCCCACCAGGCTCAAACGATGGCTGCAGCCTTGCAGGCCTATCTCAACAGCTTCAATGCCGAGATGCTTGCTGCCGTCCAGCCGTACGACGGGGCTGCCGGTGGCGCCTTTGCGCCGGTCGTCCACGAAGTGCCAGCTCCCAGCTTTCCGCCTATCATGCATCAATGGGGCGGCGCCACGGTGGCTCCAGCCATGGCCATGCCTGCAACCACCCAGCCCTTCGCGGGACAGCCAGCCATGTGGCCACCCGTCGCGTCTGCAGCGCCTTTGTCGCAACCTGTCCTGTCGTCACCGCAGAATCAAGGTCCTCTCGCACTCCAGATGGCGCAGTACGGATCCGCGGCGGCGGGCTTGCCGGCACAGTTCTCGCAGTCCATGCTGCACGTGCCTGCCGGCGGCACCCGGCGCCGTGGTCGTTCGAGCTCCATGCTCTCGGACGTCTCGGGCTTCACCGAGTCCAGCCAAGGAGACGAGGATGCGACCAAGCTCATGAACCCCAGCCCAATCGGCGCCGGCGCTCCCGGCCATGTGACGGGCCCCCCGCCAGGCCTATACAGCCCTTTCTCTCGCACGATCCACCGGCGCGGTGGTGCTGGATCTGGCTCCCTTTCCGGGTCCGGATCCGGCTCTGGTTGCGGAATGGGGTCTGGCTCCGGTCTTGGTTCAGGTCGCAGCAGCGTCCGCAGCGGCAGCGGTAGTGGCAGTGGTAGCGGCAGCGGCAGTATTCGCGATCCCGCCAGTCCAATCTAGAGTGTTGGATTGCGGTCGTATGCGGCATTCGAGGGCGTCTTTCCGGAGGACCACCAAGTTCTGACGGTGCCATTGGTCTCTGGTCCGGCTACAGCATCCAGCGTCAATACCGAGATGGATGCGTCTGGAGGCCACTGTCGGCCGAGATTTTCGGTACCGTCGCCGTCCTCATGGCCGACATCGCGTCGCTGGCTGGATCAGCATACATCTTGCTTCTAGCCGTTAGCCCTTGGCCTCTACATGGCTTCAGCGTCATGGTCCGTCGTCGACACTGCAGGCTCCTCTCACTCTACTTCTGTCTTTCACCACTCAGCCATCCAATGGATTTCCGGGGTGACGCAGTACGGAAGGTTCTAATTTCCCCAGCCGTACTCGTATTTTGTCTTGAGAGACGATGGCCTTATCGTATCGCCGTCATCTCTTCATACTCCTGTTGCCAGAAATCCGAACTCTTGCATCCCCTCTCTTGTATGGTTTTGTGTCAGGGTTTTCTCAAAACCTAACTCTGGTGTCCGGCAGTCTCTCTGCTTGACGCCAAAAGGGATATGTGAGGGTTCTATTGACTGGGTGTTGGAAGATCAAAGGTGTCGCTCCTTGGAGGGTCTCCGGCTGGTTGTTGTTTGGACTGGAAGCGTGGGCTGAACAGCGAGTGCATTGGGCGTGTGACTGCTACAAGATACAAAAGTTCCTAGTTCTTTATTCTATGCTTTGTTCAGTTTCCTGTCCTTGCCCCCTCTTGTATCGACGATGTGATGATTACTGTTGCCGCGGGTTTGGTGGCTACTGTGGCCGCATGATATGCAGGCAGGCTTTTTTACGTTGGGGAAACAGTGTCGTCGAACAATAGGGGAAGGAAGAGGATCGGGCCAGGAAAGACTTTGGTCACGCCCTTCCGTCTGCCTCCGCGCGGCACAACTATCAGCTAATTTTCCGGATGGGAACGAGAAGCTGAAAGACCTAGGCCCATCGAGCATACGGTCGGCCTATACAGACGTGCAGGCTAGCATGCCAAGGGAGGCCGACATGCGAGGGGGTTTGGGGTCAGATATATTGTATGTATATGGGATCACTTGTTGGCCAACCAAAGCTCCTCCCCTAGAACCTCGCAGAATTGTTTACGTTTCACGTAGAATGAACTTTGAGTGACGGCTGTCCGAGGCACGCGGAGGCGGTAAACAAAGCCTGATTTATTTGCTGTGTGATGGGTATGGGTCTGTACGCATAACCAACCCCGCGCGAGGTGCGTCGGTGACCAGCATTAGTCTTTATCAGCCTCTCTACTCTCCCTTCTACCTATAGTATCACCCCTGTGAGTTTCACAATGAGTCTTTGCCACCTCGAAATCTATCAAACCCTCGAAAATCACTACGAAGGCTTTTAGCAAATGGAAGAAAAAAAGGAAAGAGTGATATCAAACGAAAGAATCTTTTGTCAAATGTAAAGCATTGAATATAGCTGCTTAAAAAACGTTGACGTGCGAATTCCTTCGGTGGGAAAGACTCACTATGAAACTCACAGGGGTGATACTATACGGGTAGACAACGGGCGATTTGATGCGAACGATTTCGCCAAGACGGGAGCTTTATAAGGAAGATCGCGTAAAAAAGAAGCTAAAAAAAGGTACCTATCCTGCAGGTACCGCCACATTTGTAAGCGAGCACGGCAGCAGTGCCTTAAGCAAGGGCAAGAGTGACGTTGATGCCGGAAAAAAGAAATCGGAGTGGCACCAGCGGCTGCTGAGGAGAACAGGAGGCCCATCGAGCCGCGGACAAAGGGCCGAAAGTGGATGCGAGGTGGAGTCCAGGGCAATGCATCAGACGCCAACGGTCCTCGCCTGTTCCTCGGCCCTGACAGGCCCTCAATTGTGGCATGGATATCCATCCCTACCGCGTTTCCCGTCTTCCATCTAGGAACTCGTCGCCGTTTCTTTCGCTCTCACCGACCGATTGTGCCTTGCCCCCTCTATGCCCTCCCCCACTCCCACGTCCCCGCCGAGAGACCTCGGACCCAGGAAGACGTATGGGCATGGGACGATGGGAAAGACGCTAACTAGTGCAAGCGCATTCAGTTTTATATCGGCTGCTCCTGCTATTTCTTTCCATCCAAGGCTGCTGTGTGGGGACGCAAGGACGCCGCGGAGCGCAATCGCGACCTTTGCCGCGGCGGATGGAGGGATTTCATGCACGAATCGACGCATGAGCGAGGGGGGAAAATCACCCGGCTGGCGGTGTGTGTAGTTCTCGCCCATCCGGGGTCGACGTCCGAAGCCTTGCGTGGCGAGTCACCACCAACCATCATCTATTCCCGACGGCGGGGATTTTGCCTGGGCTGTGAGCACCAGCTTCGGGTGGGCCGCCCGCCAGGGCAATCAGCCAACGTCAGGCGCCACACACGGCATGAGGTCACATCCCGCCGAGCCTCATGGTTGCGCCCTGCTCACCTCTTCTTGGACGACAGCTGTCTGTCTGCACTCCTTGCCCCACTCCGACAGCGATTGCTCGCAGGATTGACAATAGGGGGTTTCGATTTTTTCTCCTCGCCTCCATCCACAACTTGCCGTCTGAAACGCGAGCCCCTGAGCGGCCTTGACGGACGAACCCTTTCGACATGCCCCCTGCCTTTTCTCTTTGTTTGACAGCAAACACCAAAGCCGTCACCGGTGGCCCAAAACATTATGCCGCACGAGGAAACGAAGCGAGAGTCGGACTGCGGCTGACGGTTGTTGGTTGGTTCGTCTTCGGACAGCAGCTGCGTTGATTTTACTTTTTTCATGCGCTCGGGTTTCCTCTCCTAACTCCGATGTTCTACCGCTCTGATATTCTTTGCTAGTCGGGCTGTCTTGCCGCTTTCTGCAACGCTTGCGGGGATGGCAGATGGGTGGGAGCTGCCTATCGGAGCCACCGGGACTGGAAGTACGGTATGAGGCCGGTTTATCCCTCGACTTGGAGCCTGCGTGCCTGCCGTCTTCTTTTCTGTCGTCCGACCCTCACTCCATCCCGGCTTACCCCTTGCTGATCGACGGCCCAAGCCATCAGCAAACAACACAACGGACTGGGGTTTTCTGCACCGGGCTGATCCGGCGAATGTGGTGAACCGGGTCTGCGAGTGCTGTGCCCTACGGATCCCGTCCCCACGCTTTCCCCTCCCTTGTCCCTCGGGTGAGGCGCTGGCTGGCGCCTAGAGACGTTGGCGCCCGCGGCCTCCTCCCAGCTGGCCACTCAACGCTCCGGGCCAGGCACCCTCAGCAAGGTCAGGGTGGCCACGCCCTCCAAGCGAGCATCATGCTTCCCCACAGCTACCTTGCGGGTCTAGGATATCCCATCGCGGTGGCTTCACTTTGCTGAAACATCTGGCGATAGGGCTCGCGGCACGAATTTCCGTCTTTTCCTCATGGGCCCCCTGTGTCTGACCCTTGGCATCCCTTCTTTTGTTGCCATGAAGCGCAAACACAATCGGGTACCCTAACAGAGGAAGTCGCCACAACTGGTCCGATGGATGAGATGTTGGGAGAGGCAGGGTTTTGCTGATGCTCCTTGTCCTGGCCCACTACAACCGCCGATATAAAGTTATCCCTCGCCGCACCTTCATGCTGCCCCCTTTCTTCCCTTTCTCACCAGGCTCACTGCAGCTTTCACTCTCCTTCACCTTCCGTGACACCACATTCTTTCCCGAACTTTCACGTTCGTTCACTTCACATTCGCTTCATTGACTGAGGTCTTTCTAAGCTTCGTCGCACACTCTTCACTCTTTTCCGCCAGTCGGGCTTTTTGATTCTTTCAACACAGCCTCTTTTTTGGCTCCTGTGATTTGCTCGGTCAGGCCACCACTGTCTTCGATTCCATTTTCCGGAACTCACTCCGAAATACACATTCCATTTCGAACCTAGCCACTCCAACACGTTTTTGAAGATGTCTTCTTTCACCCCCAAGACTCTCCTTGCCGCCCTTGCCGGCGCTGCCTCTGTTGCGGCCCACGGCCACGTCCGCTCCTGGACGGTCAACGGCAAGACTTACCCTGGGTTTGTGCCTTTCAACGCCGTACCTGGCACTGTTGGCTGGTCTACTACGGCTACGGACAACGGCTTCGTCGCGCCCAGCGCTTTCAACACGCGCGACATTGCCTGCCACAGGGGCTCGGCCAACGCCAAATCGTCGATCCAGGTCAAGGCCGGCGACACCATCGTTGCTCAGTGGGACCAATGGGCGCACCCGGGCCCCATCATTGACTACCTCGCGCCGTGCGGCTCGGCCGGCTGCGACAAGGTCGACGTCACCACCTTGAAGTTCTTCAAGATCGACGAGGCCGGTCTCGAGAACGGCAAGTGGCCCACGGACAAGCTGATGGCGCAAGGCAACAAGTGGGAGATCACCATCCCGGTCTCGCTCGCCGCCGGCCCTTATGTGCTCCGCCACGAGCTGTTTGGCCTGCACTCGGCCGGCAATCCCGACGGCGCCCAGCTGTACCCGCAGTGCGCCAACATCGAGGTCACCGGATCCGGCACCGAGTCCCCCGAGGGCGTGCTCGCCACCAAGCTCTACAGCGCCAATGACCCCGGCATTCTGTTCAACATGTACAATGGCGCTAAATCGTACATCATCCCCGGCCCTCCTCTCGCTATTCGCGGCGGTAACGCTGGCGGCAGCAACAGCGGCAAGCAGGGCAACAAGCAGGGCAACAACCAAGGAAACAACCAGGGCAACAACCAGGGCAATAACCAAGGCAACAACCAAGGCAACAACCAAGGCAACAACCAGGGCAATAACCAAGGGAACAACCAAGGAAACAACCAGGGCAACAACCAGGGCAATAACCAAGGGAACAACCAGGGCAACAACCAGGGCAGCAACCAGGGAAACAACCAAGGGAACAACCAGGGCAACAACCAGGGCAGCAACCAGGGAAACAACCAAGGGAACAACCAGGGCA
>GL876968.1:2403778-2417024 GCA_000193285.1 Magnaporthiopsis poae ATCC 64411
GGGCGGCGAGCGTGGTGGTGAAGGGGATGTAGCCGCCCGGCAGCGTGTGCTCGGCGATGGGGTGGCGGCCCTCGGTGATGCTGACGGTGGGCGGGTGTGAAGACGGCAGGATCGTGGGTTTGCTATAGCCGGGCAGCGCGGCCACCTGGGCCAGGCAGAGGAGGCAGTCGAGCGTGGCCAGCGAGGCAACCGCGTCACGCAGCGGCTGGTACTCGTCGGCGATGGATGCCAGCATGGCCTTGAAGGCGGCGTCGCAGGCAGCGGCAAGCGCCTCCTTGTGTTGGTCACGCTCAGCTATCAGGCGGACGACATCGGGCGTGTGGAAGCGCGAGAGCTTCTTGGTGCCGCTGATCTTGGCCCAGGACGCCGGCACGCGGCGCAGGTCCGTGTTGGGCACCTCGATGAGGTACTCGATACCCGCCACCGTGACGTAGTCGACGGCCTTCTTGCGTCCCAGCCTGGCCGCCGCGTCGGCCCGATGCGCGTCCAGGTCCTGCTCGACCGATGCAATGCCCAGCTTGTGGTTGGAGATGTCGTTGTCCTCGCCATCCTCGCCGGCGTCGTCGCGGAAGAAGTCGTACTTGTCGTTGCTGCGGGCGGCCTCGGGGTTGATGCGGTTCAGGTACTCCACCACCGTGTCGCGGATGGCTGGCAGCGAGCAGATAGCGTCGGTGATCAGTTGTGATTCGAATCCCGTCTCGCTAGGCTCCTTGACCCGGGCGTACTCGACGGCGATCCGCTGCAGCGTCTGCAGCACGGCCAGCAGCTCGGGACGGGTGCATCGGCCGTAGAAGATGCGGATCAGGCTCCGCTCCAGGTCCGTCTTGATGCTGGCAACTAGGCGCTGCAGTTTGTCTACGTGCGCAGTCGCGCGCTTCTCAAACAGCTCCTCGACGGCGGCCACCCGGTCATCAAGACGGTCCTTGTCGAGTAGCGGGCGGCCAAGCCACTTGCGCAACATCCTCTGGCCGAAGCGCGTCTTTGTTTTGTCCAATGCCCAGAACAGGCTGCCCTTCTCGCTGTGATCGGTCTGGTTCCGATACACCTCCAGGCTCTCGAGCGTAGTGCCGTTGATCAGCATGTGCGACCGAGTGCTGAAGGACTGGAAGTACTTGGTCAGGTCAAAGATGTGCTCCAGCCCGAACTCGGTGAGGTGCGTGATCATGGCTGATAGACACAGGGTGACGGGCTCGGGCAGACCCAGGACCTTGTTGAGTAGCTCGACCGCCCGTTCATCCTGCGAGTTGCCCTTAAGCTTCCCGGCGTAGAACTGCGTGACGTGCGACGAGGCCTCGGCCGCCATGGTCTTGCCCTTGGCCACACGCTCGACGCGCGTCCTGTCGCCAAAGACATTGCTGGCGCTCCCAGACAAATGGCGTACCAGCTTCTCAGTAGCCCTGCTCAGGTCGCCGACGATGAGGAGCTCGCAGGGGGAGATGTGGAGCAACCGCGTCTCCAGATCGCTGCGCATAAATCCATCCTCAAAACTGTCGTAGATGATGTCGCCCGTGGCTGGCTGCACCGCGATCAGGCCGACATCAACCTTCTCGTCCGTGCCCGCGCCCTTGGCGGCCGACTCGGTGATGCAGAGCAGATATCCACCGGCAGGGGCACCCGAACCCTCGGCCGTGGGGCCCGGCTCGCCCAGCTCGTCGTCGATATATGTGCCTTTGGTGTAGACGTTTGTGAGCTTGCGCACGAACGGGGCGTTGCGGTTGTCGCCAGCCTTCTTGAGGGCGGCCGTCTCGATCTGACGCACAACGCCGACCTTGTGGCCGGCCGCCACCAGCCTCTTGGCATGCACAGGCAGGCGGTGCACGGGGATGCTCGCCGAGGCGAAGCGGTCCAGGTGCGCCTCGGAGGGGTGCTCGTCGTAGCGGAACTTGCCCGGGATGCACACTATGCTGAGCTCCTTGGCGGCGATGCGGGCATCCTCTCCGAAGAAGCGGAACTTGTAGCCGACCTCGACAATGAGCACCGTGTCCATGTGCTTCCTTTTGATGTCGAGAAACTGCACCTCCATGGGCGTCAGCTTTCCCGTCTTGGCCCCCTTTTTCTTGCCTTTGGCCGGCGGTGCCGGCTCGTCCTCGTCAACGCCGCCGTCGCCGTCTTCGTCGTCGGCACCAGCCACCTCGGCCGCTTGTGCGCTCCTCCACCTGAGCATGCTGTCTGGATGGCCAAGCTTTTTGACAAACTTCCGGTGCAGCTCCTGCTTGCGCCGGATGGTTGCCGCATCCTCGTCTTCATCCTCATCGGCGCCGGCCTTTGCACCAGGGCGGGATCCATCGTAAAGATACCGTTCTGTCCTGCTCGCCGGATTTGATGACGTCTGCCTCGGCGGCTCGTCGGCGGTCTCGGGAGCCGGCTTTGGTGGCGAGTAAGAGCTACCGTCGTCTTGGTCCTGGTCTCCGGCACCGTCCTCGAAGTCGCTATCGTCGAGGACGAGCCTGGACCGCTTGCGTGTGGGCTCCCGGCGGGTGTTGCCGCCGCCGGCGTCTTGCTCGAGTGGTCGCTTGCGGGTTACGCGTTCGCTCGCAAGGGCCGCATCGGCCTTCTTCTTGGGCGTGGCCTCGGCCTCGGAATCCGGTTTGGGCGGCTGGGTCTGCGGCTTGCGTAGCCCGTTGATAGAACCCCTAGGGGTGAAGAAGCTGGCAAGCGAGGCCTGCTTCTTGGTCGATGATGGTCCCGCCATAT
Source organism: Magnaporthiopsis poae ATCC 64411 (assembly GCA_000193285.1). Taxonomy (NCBI): domain Eukaryota; kingdom Fungi; phylum Ascomycota; class Sordariomycetes; order Magnaporthales; family Magnaporthaceae; genus Magnaporthiopsis; species Magnaporthiopsis poae. The sequence goes on from GL876968.1 coordinate 2,406,473, forward strand.
TTAGGGGGCCCGATGCGCAGGCAGCCAGCCCACCTGCTACCGACGGGGAATGCGAACGAGGGCCAAAGGAAATCAACAAAGCCTGCTACAAACAGCGCAAGAATCCCTTGGAATTGACGGGCTCCGCTGCTTCGTCAAAATGGAATCAGGAAGGCAGGCAGCTGAAGCTAGAGTCTTCTAATGAAATTACACGCGCCACAGCCATTGCAAAGACGCGTCCACGTATAGCTCTAGTGGCCCACTCGTGCGCTCTCACGTGACTATCGGCATTTAGTTCCCCTTTCAACCCTCCAGATACAGCATTTCGATATTCATCCCGACAAGGCGTAATCTTCACGGCTCGCCTTAAGCACGTCCTCCTCGTTCCCGAATCTGCCTCGCCAACCCGCTCACCCCTTCCCTGCAAACTGGGGTATCAAGCGTCCAATACCACCATCCTCTCACCCATCTCATCGTCCTCCCATGGGTTCATAGCGACGTTAGCAAGCATTCGGCCCGTTCGGATGATGCAATCCTCCGGCTAGATAGAGACAATAAGCATATTATTTCAAATCCCCAGTCAGGCTTCTTTTGATTATAGAGCGAGGCGTTTCCCTGCGAGTCGGGAGTTGGCCATCGTCGACTGACTGGTGCACCTACCTTAACTTTCGGCCGAGACGATGCATGACAAGGCATCCATCGTTTTTTTTCTTTCAGGTTTTTTTCCCTGTGCGACTGGAGGAGCTAGATGTTTTGCCCTTATTCCCTCTGTCTCGTTCATAGGTACCCTCCGCGATTCTCAAGCTGTGTGCCTCATTCATCCTCGAACCATTATCCGTAATATTCGACCTAATAACCTTGTCTTTTATAATCCTGTAGATGCGTAGGCCCAGGGCATTGTTGATCACCCCTCCATCGTGATACAACCGTCCTATCCTCGACCCCGCATCGTGGACAGCGTTACATCGTGGCCAGGGCTAAAGCTTGACTCTGCTCGCAAACAAAGCCTCCAAGATCCCTGACGCCAAGATGGGGAGCGGAATAATAGATCAACAGACAGGCTGTGACAGAGCCCAGTTTCTTCCGGCTCTCCGTGGTGGTCGCCTTGAACACCCTCTCCCTCCTCCAGTAAAAAAAACCACTCATAATCTGTGCCGGCAGATCTAAGGCCCCGTGTAGTTGCTTTGCCGGGCCGTGAACCGTTGTGTCAGCCTCGATCACGCCTAGGTGTCTGCCTCGGACCTCATCGGCCGATCTGAGGACTGGGACAGTCTGCTTCGAAGCACGTTTTCTGGTCTGCATATGCTAACCACACCATTCTAATCTCAGACCCGCAGCCAACTAATTCCGCCCTAATATCGACTGTCATTCTTCCCCGGCCAGGCGTTTTGGTCGATAGCGCCCATTCTGGGCCGCTTGACCGGATCCTATCTTGGACTTTACCCGTCTCCTTTCGAACGGCGTGTCGAGGTTGGATCCGACAGGCCCCAACAGAGCTATTTATACCCATCAAAGCGCAGGATCTTCCTGCTTCTTTGCCATAAGTGTCTGTCTTTCAAGGAAAATCTGACCAGCTACATACCCACCCATTCACATCTGCCCGTCTCTCTCGTCCCAGAAGTAACACCAGCAACCATGGTGGGCCTGCTCGCCCGAAAGGCCAAGACGGAGGCCACCCTCCAGGCCCAGGAGGAGGCGCCGCAGCTCGAGAAGGTGCAGTGGACCAAGGATCCTGGGTTGCGCAAGCTCTACTTCTACGCGTTCGTCCTTTGCGTTGCCTCCGCGACCACGGGCTATGATGGGTGCGTAGGCCGCGGCACCTAGTCTTGGACTAGAAGCATTCGCGGGCCAAAGCTTCATCCTTTGATGATGGTTCCATATGCTAACACCGCCCGACGGCCTGTAGTATGCTATTCAACAGCGTCCAGAACTTCGAGACCTGGAGAAGCTTCTTCGGAAACCCTCAAGGTCAGCTGCTCGGTCTTCTCGGCGCCCTCTACCAGATCGGTAGCCTGGTTTCCATCTTCTTCGTGTAAGCCAAATACCTACCTGCGGCTTCTCTTTGCCATATCTCCCCGGGAGGAAGTTGCTCTCCAGATTTGGTCCCACTTACTGACCGAGCTTGCACAGGCCCATGATCACGGACAACTTCGGCCGCAAGCCCCCTATTGCCATCGGCTGTGCCATTATGACTGTGGGGGCGATCCTCCAGGGAAGCTGCCAGAACATTGAGAGTATCTCATCCCCTTTCTGTATTTTTCCGCTCAAAGAGTACTATACAAACAGTCATCTCTGACAACATGCCATCTGGAAATCTGCAACAGCCTTCATGGGCGCCAGATTCATGCTGGGATTCGGGAATAGTCTGGCGCAGCTCGCATCCCCCATGCTCCTCACCGAGATCTGCCATCCCCAGCACCGCGGACGGCTGACGACTGTTTACAACTGCCTTTGGAATGTGGGAGCGCTTTGTGAGTCTAACCTTGGTGTCTGGCCAGCTTGTGGCTTGGAAACTCCAGTTTATCCCTCGCTGACTTTACCCTGCAGGCGTCGCCTGGCTTTGCTTCGGCACAAACTACATCTCGACCGACTGGTCCTGGCGGATACCCTGCATAGTGCAGTGCGTCCCGTCCGTGATCCAGCTCGCCTTCGTCTACTGGGTGCCCGAGTCCCCGCGCTTCCTCATCGCCAAGGACCGGGCGGACGAGGCGCTCGACGTGCTGGCTCGGTATCACGGCAACGGCGACGCGCAGCACCCGACGGTGCAGTTTGAGTACCGCGAGATCAAGGAGACGCTGCGTCTCGAGCTCGAGAGCAGCAAGACCAGCAGCTACGGCGACTTCTTCCGGACAAAGGGGAACCGCTACCGGCTCGCCATCCTGGTGTCGCTGGGTATCTTCTCGCAGTGGTCGGGCAGCGCCATCATCTCAAACTACCTCTCGGTGCTATACGACAACGCGGGCGTGCGCGACTCGACCGTCAAGCTGGGGCTGGGCGGCGGGCAGACGGCGCTGTCGTTCGTCGTGTCCACCACCATGGCGCTGCTGGTCGACCGGGTCGGGCGCCGGCCCATGTTCCTGGCGGCCACGGCGGGCATGTTCGTCACGTTTGTGTTCTGGACCCTGTCGGCGGGCCTGTACGAGGAGAGGGCGCTGGACGGGGCGCGGTACGCCATGATCCTATTCATCTGGGTCTTTGGCATCATGTACAGCCTCGCCTGGTCGGGGTTGCTGGTCGGCTACGCCATCGAGGTGCTGCCGTACAAGCTGCGGGCGAAAGGCCTGATGATCATGAACGTGTTCGTGCAGGCCGCGCTGACGCTCAACATCTACGCCAACCCCGTCGCGTTCAAGTACTTTGAGGGGCACACGTGGAGGCTGTATCTCATATACACGGTATGGAAGGCTACTCTACTACTACCTCGTCGTACTTACCCTATTGCTGAGAAGCACTAGATACTGACAGCAGTCTTGCTTTCAAAAATTTCGTAGTGCTGGGTTTTTGGCGAGACGGTCTTTGTGTACTTCATGTACGTCGAGACCAAAGGGCCGACGCTGGAGGAGCTCGCCAAGATCATAGACGGCGACCAGGCCGAGGTGGCGCGCGATATCGGAGTCGGGGCGGCGGCTGGGAAAGAGACGTGGGAAGCCAAGGAAAAGGGAGCCGCGGACTAGACCGGGGCACCTAGTGCTCACGTCTTTCGGGGTTGCCAGTCAGCCTGTCCACGTACCGAGCTTGCTTGGCAAGGTCGGCAGATGCGCAGACGAAGAAGTGCCGACGGCAGAATCAGACGGAGTCAAAGAGTGGTTGGTGGCGGCGGCTTGGACGTGCGAGTGACGATACGTGGCCAAGAAAAACGCCAATGGGCGAAGGCCAGGTTTCGAGTTTCACTGCATAATAGGAACGTGCAGAGAAATCGATAGTGCGTTTCAGGGGAACAGAGAATGCCACTGTAGTGTGATTATCCATCATCTTGCTTGCCCTTTTCGCTATCGGTGGGACCGGGATTGCCCAGATGGGGTTGTCGGCGAACACGCGGGGAGATGGATTCTGGAAGCGAAGATGTGCTCCATCCTTGCGCAGCCGGTGACCAACGTACCATTGGGCTTCTGCAATCCTGAGTGGCCAACCTGTGAGGGTAAAAACGAGACGTAAGCTGCTTCTCGATGCCTGCCAGAGGTCGGTCCGAAACTCTCCCACCCCGGATTTTCCGTTCATTGTCACTGGCTTTGCTGGGTTGCCCCAACTTGCATGGTGCAGATCCAACCCTGGTTTTCCCACACCGAATGGTCGTCTAACTAGCGCCCGCGCCTCAACACGTGCGTTTGCAGGGACCGGAGAACGGACACTAGATCCCGTTTGATCGGCGATGACGTTTTTTATGGCGTTGTTCTGGGCTGCGCCACAATCATCAATATGGAACAGAGACGGCGTCTGTGCGTAGAAGAAGATTGAAGATTGAAAGAATGGATTAGGAGCTTGGCCTCGGTCCGGCGGCGGGCACCAGCACCTGTGCTACAGCAGCGCCAGGGCCGGGGATGGATGGACTGTGGTTCGGCCCATTCCTTCATTCGATATTCACATGCAGGGGGTGGACCCGAACTGTCATCCCATCAAGGTGGATTCCAGAATAGTGCCCGGAACTTTGATCTTAGCTGCGGTATGTACCTTGTGTTATTGCTAGGGATCCTTACATGGTTAACAAGAAAAGCCAAAAAAAAAAAAAAGCTTATTATCGTTTAACGGGACGACATGCACGGCTACCAGGTCTTTTCCAAAACGGTACATGACGGCATCGACCAGCGCCGTCTCCCTTCCAAAGGAGGCTTGCTGCATGCTCTAGCTCGATGCGCACGTGTGTGTGTGTGCCCGGAGATGTTGCACACCGTGGTGTGGGAACAGGTGTGCAAATAGGAGGGAGGCTCGCGCCCACCTAGGGAACATGTTTGTCATTGAAATCAGTTGGACCCCTACTATTCCCCTTATCTGCAGCCCTGGAAGCAGCGAGGATTGCCCGGGTCTGCACCCGAGAGCTAGGACTCGATTAGGACTCGACTGCTTAAGCTGGCCCTCACGAGGACAGCGATCACTGCCCTGTCGACCATGGAAAATGCACAAAAGAAGCGAAGACGCGTGCACGTGAAGACGTCGTGTAGTGATTGCTCACAAGCGATATCGGTCGGGGTATATGCCCAAAGAAGATGGGAAATAAACAAAAAAAAAAAAGAAAGGAAGAAATCAGGGACTTGCTGTCCGTGTGACCACATCTTTCACCCCTGCTTGGCCGGTCCCCGAGCCCGAGGATCCCTTGGCCCGTATTGTATGCAAGCCCCGACGTCTTGCATCAATCCACTTTCCGCTTTCCGCTGCCATAGTTTGCGCCGTCGGTTCCGGGGCGGGATGCGGGCGAAACATGGAGATGATCATGAGCCAGGTACGGGATTGACCGGGTCATCAAAGTGAGGCGAGCATTGGCAAATGTGGCAGAAACACGAACGGATGGATGATATCACCGGACTAACGCTGGACGAAAAGTGCTGTCGTGGCCCGACATCGGCCACTTTCTTGTTGGATTACGAGGAGATTGGAAACAGCCTAGAGAGGTATGCTGTCACCTGGTCTGCCCCTGGGCGGCCGATGCCAGCCAAGCCATTGAATTGGGGGCGTTCCCATAGGGCTGTACTGACGGGACTATGAGGGGTCGCGGAGAAAGCTGTGTTCGACCCCAGGGGTGGTCGTGATCGTAACACATGCCATTTCTTAGCATCCAGCGCCACCCAAGACAATTCATCGTTCTAATGGCCAGGACAGCACGCCCAGCGCCCTGCTCCGGCACTCTCTCGTTTAGCCGAGGTTCCGCACTCCAATGTTTTCCGCCTTTCGAATTGCCGCACTTCGAGAGCCGTCTGAAAGCGCGCGTTGGGTACCGTGGCGCGGCACTACGGATTAGCTGTGCAGTTCAGGCGTGGGGGACGAGAGGCGGTCTGGAATCATGAAGAGAGGAAACAGCTTGGCGATTCCGTCTTGTTTTCTCACCAATCGTTCTCTTGGCTTTTGTCAGCTCTCGTGGGGGGCTGCAATGGTGGTCTTTGCTAGCATCTGGCTGGGTACCAGCCTAGCCTGTTGCTGTGCTGCTTGCGAGCCGGAAAGGCTAGAAAAAACGCCCCTGCTTGTGTACTTGCATCGATGTCGGGGGATGATCTGCACCCTCGACTCTGATGTCGTACCGCATGCCGTGACTAGGTAGGTACCTAGATGCTCGCTACATACCTGCCTAGGTAGGTACAGGTAGCAACGGACACATGGCAGCCCGGGAAGACAACCGTGCCGACGCTGTCCCCCGTTCAATGCTCAGCAGGAAGTGGGCAGCAACCGGTCAGGGTAGAGCGGGCAGCAGCAGGCGTTTCCATGTTCGGCCTGGGACCAAACCCTCCTTGGATGCGCTAGCCTCCTCAGGCTAGGACCCAAACCCCAAACCGAAAGCTCCGTCGACGGTCTCCGGGGCGCTAGGTACCTGGTCTTGTCTGGCGCCAGCTCCTTCGTCCTGTCTGACGGACGATGGACGGAAACAAAGTCTCCCGTCGGGCGAACAACCGTACTCGCGATCAGGCAATACCGACCTGTCAGTCAGAGGATCTGGCGAGCCATGCGGAGTCGGCCCTTTCTGTGCCCAAATCGGCCCGCGTCATATGCGGCGCTCAATCTGGATTTTGGGGATGCGGGGTGTACAGACGAGCTCCAAAACCATGCCCTCCTCTTCGCTTCCACAGCAAACCGACTGCCACTGGATTGTAAGCCCTCTTTCCCCGCTCCCCGGTGCCTGAAAGTGGGAGAGGAGGGAGAAGATGGGGCGTCAGAACTTTTTTTTTGGTTGGTGGTGTGGGTGTGGATGGCAGCGCGAGGGAAACAAAGCCGTTGAGGAGGGAGTGTGTGTAGCACCCCAACATCTGCATAGCCCGAGCTCCACCCCGGAGCCTTCGATCGCTGCCGAGGGTGTTATAAAGACCCCAAACCCAACATACCCCTAGCGACGCAGCGAGACACTGAACCCCGAGCCAACGCCAACCGTCCGTTTCCTCCTTATTTTCATCACCTGCCATAACCAAGAGCCTTGACAACACGCCCAGGGCCTACATCAGTCTAGCACAGCCAGCCGTTGTCTTCGTTCCAAACTTAGCACACCTCCCTTCCCATTGCTGGCCGAATACGCCCCATCCAGGAACCAGGGTCGAAGCAGAGCTGCGTGGCCTTGAGCTACTCGTGCAACTGCGATTACGGTCTCTCGTGACTGATACCCCTTTTACGGAAAACACCGCACGGGCCTGGAACGGAACCAATAAGTCGTGCCGTCCTGCGTCGGCCAATGGAGAGCTGGTCATCACTCGACGGTCTCTTCCAGCGCACATAAGTAGGACGCTACCCTCATAGGCAAGGCGACAGACCTTGTTGCCAACATTTGTTGACGACCCAGCCCAGCCAGCAGCCAGCAGGGAGCAGCAGACAGAAGCCCGGCCGCCATCATCCCAGCGAGACGCAACCCAGCACCAGTAAACCCGACCCCGCACTATTGCTGAGCCCGCCCATCATAAATAATCCCAACGGTGCCCAACCAAAGCACAGCCACAGCAGGTTCGTATCCATCCTTCCTGTTACTCCTCCCTCTCCACAACCAGACCGTCTGTCGGGTTACAGGACCAGCCCTGACCCCCATGATGATCTTCCAGTCTCCTCGAATGCACCCCAACCAGTACCCTATGCCCGCCCTCGACGCCACTCCCGCCGACACCACCCTCGCTCCCCGCAAGCCCCAGCTCAAGATGGCGAATTTTTCCCGCAAACAGCTGGCCGAACTCCTCAACGCAGTGGAGAAGACCAAGGGTGACGTCAACGGCAAGGGCAGCGGCAAGAAGGCCACACTAGCCGACCTGACCGTGCCCGATGCCGTCACCAAGGAGGAGGTTGAAGAAGAGCTCCTCGGCGGAGACTATGAGATGCCCAAGTCTGACCGGAACCGGCCCGTCCCTGTCGTCACCAAGCAGGTTGACGACGGACTCCTCGGCGACGGCGGCTACGAGCTGGTCGACGAGGTGCTCAGCGACACTGAAACTCTCAGTGACGCTGGGCAGCACCAGTCGCCGTCGCCGCCGTCGCCGCCCGTCTTGGTCGGGACCAAGGGCCTCACCGCCGAGGCGCTGGCGAAGCAGCAGCACATGACGTACAACGTCGTCCAGTGGGCGCGGTCCCAGTCTTCGGGCCCCGGCAGCATCGGCGCCGCGCTTCCGCAGGAGAGCCGGACGCTTACAAAGGGCCTGTAAGAGCTATACTTCGACGTAGCCACGGCGCCTCACCCGTTATCGTTCAACGCAGGTTATGTAGTGGGGCTCGACAGGTCGATGAGCTAATATCTCAAGATGTCCGAATGCTAAAACCAAACAGATGTATACAAACGCGTGAGTGTTCAGTCAATAGGTGGTCTCGGGTCAGCTTCGCCGCGCTGCCTTTCTCGAGGCCATCGAAGAGCATGTTCCTCGCGAGGCCGCCCAAGGCTGCCAAGGCGGAGGAGCTTCCCGGAGACGAGTCGGACCCGTCGTCGTCGGGCCGGCCGAGCTCCGGCACGAGCCAGGGTTATGTCCCCGTGCCAGAGAAGAAGCAGGCCGACGTGGACCTCATGTTCGCCGGCGGCAGGTTCGGCCTGCCGACCACCCCGCCGGCTCCGGTGGATGCGTCACCCGACGACATCGATCTGGAGCCCAAGAAGAACTCCTCCAAGGCGGGCAAGGCACACAAGTAATGCTTTGAAAGGGACCACAGAAAGAGAGCTTGGGGTCGACTTACCTGCTTGACCCCATCAGCTTTGACAGTGGTCAAGTCTCTCTGTTGAATGTGGTCATCACCTGTTGTGGTCCAGGGTTCATACCATTGCCGAACAAGCATAGTTGCCTTGCACGGCAACACTCTTTCGGTCCAGCCAATCGTTGAGTTGGGTTGTGGTTTGTTATCGCTTTTCCTTGTTTTACAACTTGAACTTGTGATTTGTTGTGTTTGTGTTATGATATTGAAGCGCATGAGGTGTGAAAAGAGTGAGTTCTCCGCGAGGAACAGGTTGAAAAAAAAAACCGGAGACTGAAGGGTATAAACAGATTGTCAATTATAGATTGGAGAGGAGCCTCTGCTTTATTGTTTCTGCTCTGTTTGCTTTTATTTGCAACACACCTGGGTTTTGGGATCTCCTCGCTAAAATGTTTGGCTTTATGGATTGGCTGGGCTGGGATATTGTCAGGGGTTGGCTTTGTCCTCATCTTTACGTCATCCCGTCGCACCGTTATCTTTCCGTTGATAAAAAGATAAAAAAAAAAAAAAATGAAGTCATACTGAGGTGGCTTCAAACCATCGGGGCGTACATCCCACTCGGCGTATTCAGTGCAAGCGGGCAGCTGCAGCCCAGTGATCAGCCCGGCAAGTACCCACCTGTAGGCACCTGGAGCCACCTGCTGCAGCCACACTTGTACCCAACTGCCACCTGACAGCTTGAGGCTTCTGGGGAAAACGGCTGGGCTCACCTCCGCACTTCTCCATGAAAGATCATCTCCAACGTGGTGGACGCACACATACCCGACCTGCTCCACCTTCTATGCGCCCTGCACGTAAAATGAGAGCGCCGACAGCCGGCCTTTAGGCTGAATGCCAGAGGAGACAACCGACGCTCCACCACCTCGCTGCAGGGCTCCAGCTGATGGAAAATCTCGAGCCGACATGCGCCGCGCGAATCGGGGATGGCTAGGTAGGGCGACCGCGCTCATCCGCGCTGGGACAAAAACGGCCCCAAAAGCCAACAATGGCCCGCGTAACCGAAACCCCGCTCGCAGCCTTGGCCGCTTCGATGGGGCATGGTATGGTGGCGTCCGAGGCGAGTCGCCCCCGCCGTTCCTGTGTCGTGGAAATAGCCCCTGGGTAATTATCGTGTGTAATGACATTTTGGGGGCTGGGCGACGTCGTGCCCCGAAGGCGCATCAGTCCACCGCGTATAAGATGGGATGGGAGAGACTGGACGGGCGGACTCGACGTGTGCTCAAGAGCCTCCCCGTATCTCCCCAAAGACCAGAATAGCGTCAGTCAGGGCAAGCAACGCAACAGTAGTAGCCAGTGGCACTTGACCATCAAAGATGGCGGCGGCGACACAACTGCGGTCATGGACCTCGACGCTCGCTCTCGTTCTTGCGTTTTTCTCTTTTGCCTGGACGGCAGGGTGCCACTCGAATGGTAGATGGGTCGACATATGGGGTTGCATGCCCCAGCTCACCGAGCCGGCAAACTTGCCTCCGGCCCCTTATGTGAGTATCGAGAACGCTGGGAAGCCAACAAGAGAGGCGACGTGACCACCCATTTTCGTTAGTTCGCAGGACTAACAAAACGCTCGACGGTCCGCTCTCTCCAAGAACCAAACGGGCGTGGTGTTCCAAAATGCCACCATCCGGCAGACCATCAGGGTGACGCTCGCAGCCCCCATCTTCCGCCTGCAGATTAGCAACGCGTTCGGCGGCTCCGACCTTCCCATCACCGCCGTGGCCGTGTC
>GL876968.1:2442816-2456795 GCA_000193285.1 Magnaporthiopsis poae ATCC 64411
AAGCTCGCCGAGCTGAACCCGGCTTTCGTCGCCGACATGCTCAAGGCCGTGCCCGCCGACCAGCTGGGCACCCAGAGCCTGTTCCAGCCCCTGCCCAAGCTCTTCTCCGAGCTCGGCCGGGAGAAGGGCGGCAACGTGATGGGCATGGACCGCGTCGAGGGCGACTCGCTGCTGTGGCTGGTCGCGTGCACGGTCCAGACGGCCGAGCAGGAGAAGGTGCTGCAGGAGCGGCTGCTGCGGCTCAAGAACGACCTGGTCGACTACGCCCGGTCCATCGGCGCCCTGCGCGACTGGCAGTATATCAACTACGCCAACCCCACGCAGAGCCCTGTCGAAACATATGGCCCCGAGAATGTCGCCTTCCTCAAGCAGGTGTCTGCCAAGTACGACCCCAACGGCTTCTTCCAGAAGCAGCAGGGTGGCGGCGTCAAGCTGCCGGCCTAGCTGTGCTCGCACCTTGTAGCAACGGCTCAAAACCACAGTCGTTATGTACCTTGTGGAGAAAAGGGGAGTTGGTTCCAGGTGACGATGTCAGACAGGGGAAATGGTCCGACAGGCTGTATACGAAACATCACAATAGTGTAATGTCCAGTAGAAATATCAGCAGGAAAACAATACTGTCGGCTAATTTTTAGCCGCCCTGGGTTGACATTATGGCCCCGCTGACGTTGTAAAAAGGTGTGTGGCGAGGGGAGCAAATGCCGCCTGGTCGCCGCCCAGAATAAAGCGTCACCCCGACCTGAAATAAACTGGAAGATGCCAAGGCAACAGCAACAGTGGTCCTCGTGCAGACGCTGCCGTTTCTAAGCGAAGCGCCAAAGAGACCAGAGGGCCAATGGCGAGGGCGAGGGATCCAGACACCCATTGTCATGAAAAAACAAGCCAATCATTCATTGCCCATGCAAATAACTCCATGTGCTACTAAACAATCTCCCGAACGCCTTGTCCTCGCCGTCGTGGCGGGAAACTATCCGCAAACCCCGTGGAGCCACGGTCGCGTACAATGCTCTCCTCTCCAAACGCAAACATGCCGGAAATTCTAACGTCTGCCGATGAATGACTCTCTATAGACAGATGCTGCCGCAGATTGCTGCTATTCGCCCCTCCCCGCCAAAAGATGGTCTAGTTGCTGATGACGACGTTGATGAGGTCTGTTGTTCCCAGACAGGGATTGTCAGCGATATTTCTAGAGGATACAATAGAGGCCAGCTACAGACGATATGCTTACCGACATAGTCGACCAGCCGCCTGCCGTCGGGGCGGGTCTCGACTTTGGCGATCTTCATCAGCTCGTCGAACTCGGCGTCTGTCATCTTCTCCCCCAGGTTCTGCAGCATGTACTTCATGCTGCCGACCTCGATCAGGCCGTCCTCGTTCTTGTTGAAAACCTCGAAGCCGGGGTAGTAATCGCGGGCCTCGCCGGGGCCACGGAAGCCGCCTGGCCGGTTGAGTACCTTGAGGAAGCTCTCAAAATCGACTGCATTGAATTTTTTGCGGATGCTTGGTCAGAAACTGCGTGTGCTTGGAAGCGTGGCTGCTCTTGGGATGCGACTCACAGTCGGCGCCACCAACAACCTTCTCCTGCTCCCGGATCTCGGCAAGCGTCGGGTTCTGCCCGCAGGCCCGGAGCAGGTCGCCCAGGGCATCGACGGCGACGCGGCCGTTGCCCCTCTTGTCGAACAGGGAGAATGCCTCCTTGTAATCGGTCGAAGCCTGCCCGTCGAAGTGGTTAGAAGCCATGATTCAGGTCTCGAAAGTCGTAGTCGTCTCGCGGAGTCGGGAGCGGTGCGTCGGGTCCAATGGATTGAGAGAGATTGGAAGTGGCGGTTTGGAAGTTGCATTAAAAAAAAAAAAAAAAACAAATGGAAGCGCTGCGCGGAAAGGCCAGAATTTTGGTCTCGATCGGATGCGGTGCGCCGTGGATCGGATCACGCCTGGTTTTGTACGGTGCGCGGTTCGCTGTTGACTGCAGGACAACAACAAAAACAGGGCACAGGAAACTTGGCCGATCCAGCGCGGGTGCGCTAAAACGGTCGGCTGGGTGGTGGTGGTGGTGGCACGAGGGGCAGTTTTCGGCTGTGTGGTGCGGCGGTGCTTGTTTACACACCACCAGAGCGGTTGTTGCGGGAACACCGAGGTCTGACTACTCACCATTTTGATGTGTTTGTTGCGGAGGAATGAGCTAGCAGTTCGACAAGGGCAAAGATGACGGGGTATCGAAGACGAGGATGCGGTCGAGAAGGGCTCGAAGAATGTATCGCGGCGTCAAGAAGCGTCAGGACTGAGAAATCGGTGAGTTCTTGGGAGCAAAGGGGCTCCATGTTGGGAACCAGCCGAATTTCAGTCTCAATCTCCTCCCTGGTGGTCTGTGCCCCAATGCGCTGTGCAGGGGTTCGGGCTGCAACTGCCGCTGCCGGGGCAACGCGCCCGCTGGGTGGTAGGCCGCCGGTCAGGGTCCACACTGACTCTCCATGTCCCCCACACCGCTTCCATCATGGGCGCCATCACACGTGCGGCTTCTGTGCTTCGTCGCTCTAGACTGGGCCTTCAAGGTTGTGGCTAATGGTACCATTTGTGGCTAGAAGTAGAGTCCACGCCGAGATGCTGCAACGAGGGGAAAGAATTCCAAATCGGGGACTGTCGAAGCTCGTACTTGACAAATACGGCTTTGCGGGACGAGAGTTCAAGTGCCGCAATTGGCCAATTGCGGGGTCGTTCCAGATCCGGCATTGCACCGCGCCGCCAAAGCATCGCGCAATCCCAGCGGCACCAGACGTCGTCATAGTCATCTCGTGCTCTCATGTGCCTCATCCCGAAAATCCGCCGGCAGCATTAAGATCACGACCGCTTAGTCCAGTCTACTTGGGCTTCGATCTGCCTTCCCAGCTGCCTACCTGACCTCCTCAGCCTGATGCATATACCACCTATCGTCAAAATGACCACAGAAGCTGCCCTCCGCACCTTTTTCTCGTCGTCCCGTTTCGCCGTTGTCGGCGCCAGCTCCGACCCTCAGAAGTACGGAAACATAGGTAAGATCGTATTCTTTTTTAAAGTTGCAGGCAGCACCTCTGGCAAAAACAAGGAGAGAAGAGATGCAAGAGGAAGATAGAAACAAAAAGAGAGTCATGGAGCTACGAGACCCTTGACCCCTGACTGGACATGACACGGACTCATCAAATTCCTTTCCCATCACTCACCACCACTAGTCCTCGCTTGGTACCTCAGACAATCGCTCCCCGTGACGCCCATCAATCCAACCTCCAAAACCATCGACGTCCTGGGAAAGCCCTACAATGCCGTCTCGAGCCTCTCCGGCCTCCCGGCAGACGAGGTCGCCGACACTTCCGTGTCCGTCATCACGCGGCCTGGCGTCACGCTCGAGGTCCTGAAGGAGGCGCGCAAGCTCGGGATCCCCGCCGTCTGGCTGCAGCCGGGCTCCTTCGACGACGAGGTCATCAAGTACGCCCGCGAGGAGGGCGCGTTCAAGGCCGTGCTCGCGGGCGACGGCGGCCGCGGCAGCGAGGGCTGGTGCGTCCTCATGGACGGCAAGGATGGCCTCAAGGCCGCAGGGAAGCTGTGAGCCGAAGGCGATTGACGCCCTTGTAGCAACTGCGGAGTGTCCACCTGTCAGTGCATTCTATCCTTGGCCAACCGCGCATCTTTTCCTTTCAGGGATGAAATTTTGGAGACCTGCCTGCGGCTCCGACGGTTGGAAGTCATTGATACACTCAGGCGCTTCGAAAATACTGGCATTTTATCTATGATCCTTCCTACGCATCTCCATTTATACGTATTCATTCATATACCTTCATTTACCCATGCCTACATATACATTGTACCCCTATGCCTTAAGCCCCTCGACAACCCTCGGCAGGATTGTGTCCGTGAATGTCCACACGGCGTTGGTGAACTGGGCCGTCCACGCGGCGCCAGTGTAAAAGGTCAACCGGTGGCCCTGGAGCGCGTACTGCTGCTGGATAAAGCCAGCCTTCAGCTCCTCGCGCGAGAAGTGCAGGTGCATCTGTCGGTGATCGGAGAAGGCCTTGAACGTGACGGGCTGCTGCGTCGTGTTGGCGGGCACGACGCCGCTCGCGACGAGCTTGTCGAACGAGGTCTGGGTCAGGGCCCTGGCCTGCTCGGCCGTGAAGCTGTCGTTGCCCATCATCAGCACTCGGTACAGGTTGCTGGGCGCGCCGTAGTGCTCGTAGCGCACGACGTACGGCCCTTGCAGGTCGACGAGGTAGTGGTCGGGCGCCGACTCGACGGGAGTGTTGATGATGGACACGGCCGGCGGCAGCGCCGGGTGCGTCACGATTCCGACGTAGGCGCGAGACGTCTTCCACCTGCCGAACACGGCCCGCTCTTCGGCGTCAACCTCGAGGCCCTCGAGCGCCGGCAGCGTCGGCTCGAACGCGACGAGCAGGCGCTTGGCCTTGACCAGCACCTTGGTGCCGTCGGCGCGGCGCACCACGAGCTTGACGCCGCGCGATGACGACGAACACGACGACGGCGACGGGCAGGCTGGGCGCTCGGCTTGTTCGACGCGGCTCGAGTAGAGCACGTCGCTGCCCAGCAGGCTCGCAATGTTGCCATACAGTTGGCTGTTGTTGCGCGACGCCGGGACGAACCCGAGGCCCGTGGCCGGGCGCAGCGCCATGACCATGGACGCGCCAAAGGCCTGCATCATGTACAACGTTGGCAGCTTCAACATGTTGCCGCCGGTGCCCATGCCGGCGATCTGGAAGATGATGGGCAGGGCGGCCTCGATGCCATGCCTGGCCACAAACTCGCCGAACGGAATCAGCAGCTCCTCGGGGATCGTGTCGCCGGTCGGGAACTTGCTGTAGTCGGGCAGCATCATGTCCTTGTACTTGAGGCACAGCTGCAGATACGTCTCCAGGGCGGCCGAGTTGTTGGGGCTGATCCAACCCGGGACCGGCTCGCCCGTGCGGAAGTCGGCGTAGACGTTGGTGCGGGTCACCCGCGTCGGGCTCGCCGTGGCCACGCCCATGCGCTCGAAGAAGGCGCGCGCGCCGCCCGTGTCGACGTACGAGTTGACGCCATAGTCGTACGCGCCTCCCGTGACCGGGTCGTTGTACGTCGCCACATGACCTCCCTATACGACAGAAGCCATAAACGTTAGCTCCTCTGATTGCTTGCTCTCGTGTCTCCCCGGCCGACAAAGCTATCTTTTGCGCTGCTTACCAGGTAGTTCTTGGCCTCTATGATGACGACAGACCGCCCGAAATCCTCCCGCAGTCGCACGGCGGCATATGAGCCCGAAGCGCCGCCGCCCACGATGGCCACGTCCTTGGTTATGACGGAGGAAAATTCAGCCTCGTTGAGTTCGGTGGCCTGGGTTAGCATGGGACCCCAGGCCAGTGCCGCAAGAAGACGCCGATTCACCATCTTGCACAAGGGATTGAAGGACGGGGGACTGGGGGACAGAAATTACACAGTAAGTGGTGAGATGGAGGCTGAAGGACGGCTACCCTCGTTCGCACGAACGGCATCAAGCCGAGGACGCTCTCCATTTTTATACATGCGGCGCCCCGAAAGGCCAAGACTTCCCCCGAAGGCCGGCGCATCCTCGCGTGCGTCTTCAAACAAAGTAGACCGGCCGTGTTGGCTCGCTTTTCCTCTCGTGGGGTAGGGATCGACACACGCCATCCCATCCCGGCAAGTGTCCTAGCGTGGAAGGAGGCGGCTGACAGGTGGAGGATCGCTCGGCTGCAGGGGTCCATACATTCGCGGTTGCGACGCTGCTCTGCATAACACCACGCAGAAAGAAGGGAGAAACAATGGAAGGGGAAAAGTTCTACCATCGTGCAGACCCCAACGGCTTCCATATTGACCCAAAGCGGTAGAACAGTCCGGCCGTACCGTCCCATCTGGCAAACATGATGGCCGCACTAGTGGAGCAGCGGGAGAGACCAACAGAAAAAAAGAACAGCGCCAGAGCTCCTGCATGCGACTATTGATATTGTAGTTCTGCAGGTTAGCTGACCCCTGGGCGGGGTGGTGGCCAGCGTCCGGGCCGCTGTGGAGACAATACTTCCTTCTCGGGATATCCTCGCCATTGCTTTCCATCCGCCAGAATTTGCGAGTAGCAAGCCACGTTCGTATCTTCGCATGTGAGATAGGCAGGTACCTGTATCGGGTATGTGTGATTGCAATTAGGTATGTAGGCCTTGGTGGTGGCAATCATCAAAACATGCAGAAGCAGGGGCAGACCGGGCCACACACAGACACCCAACATGCCCAAGTTTTGGGTCCGTGCCGTCCTTCCCCTGTTCTAGCTTCTGGCGGCGAGTGTTGGGAACGGGAAAGGAAGAAAAGAAGGATCCTATTAGAAGCGACGAGCCGTGGGGGGGGAAAAAAAACCACATATCAGACCATACCCAGGGCGGTCTTGCGAAGCGAACGGCTTGGTGTCCCGGCTGACGTCTGCAGGTGAGTGGCGGCTGGTTGTACTGGATGTGGGGACCGCCTGACTGGATCATGCCAACGTCCTCATACCTGGACGTTTGAGTGGGCTTCCAACAAGCACACTTCCATTTCATGAAGCCATGCATATGGGGCCTTGACCACGGAGCTCTTGGGATGATGTAGCCAAGGGGGAGCCGGCGCGCTATTGAGGTTTGGCGAGACAGAGACAGATAGAGGAGTCGCCATATCCACCACAGCATAGAGACGCCTGATGTCGTCAGAGCGCTGGGGGTCATTGCGCAACTTGTTGGGTCCACTATGGATGACGGCGCCGCTGATTGCCCATCGTGGAAAAACCCACCACGTTGAGGACCCCCTACGCACCTTTTGAAACGGCGGACTACACCATCGTGGCTAGGGACCAGAATATGAAGTTGTCAACAATCACAAAAGGTTCACAAGCACGCTGAGAGTGTTGGGACAGTGGACGCTCCTCCAAAAATGATCAATTCGCAAGGAAGACTCTGGCAAAAAGCGGAGCCAATCTTGGCAAACTATCCTATCAACAAAAAAATGGCCAGACATACAACCTAGCCAGCCCGTCAACCCCGAACCGAGATGCCATGCATGCATCATGAAAACTCCCCGACCGAAACAAATACAGGAAAACAACAACAGAAAAAAAAACATATAAAAAAAAACCTTGACGAGAAGAGAGTCCGGCCTTGGAAATGGAGGGGATGGGGCGCTAGAAGCACCTTTACTCCCAGTGCTCGTCAACGCCGCGGGCCTCGATGGGCTCAGCAGACTCGTCGGCCAGCTCGGCGTACTCGGCAGCCGACTCGTCAACGTCGCGGGTCTCGATCGCGTCACGCTTACCCATGTCGACGCTCGGCTCCGTCTCACGCTTCAAGACTATGTCGGCGGCGGTGCTAACGATGGGCTTGATCTTTCTGAAGGCCTTTTTGAAGAAGCGGCCAATTTTTGAGGGGTCCCGGGCATCTAGGTGAGCGTTCGCGTTCACGCCACGCTTGCCGATCTCGACGCTCGGCTCCGTCTCACGCTTCAAGACTATATCGGCGGCGGTGCTAACGATGGGCTTGATCTTCCTGAAGGCCTTCTTGAAGAAGCGGCCAATCTTCGAAGGGTCCCGGGCATCTAGGTGGGCGTTCGCGTTCACCCCGGCGACGGAGAAGTCATCGCGGATGGCGAGGTCGCCCGACCGCGGCAGCGGGGCGCCGGCGGCCGATGTGACCAGGAGGCCGGCCACGACGACCTGGGAGAGCGAGATCTTGAAGAACTGCATTTTTGCTGTTGTTGTTGTTGCTGAAAAAAAGTAACGGTCGAGTTCTCGCTTATTTGTATGTTGGTTGGTTGGTTCGAAAACGTTGGAGGTGGCGGGATGGAAAGGAGGATGAAGGTAAGAAGGAGAAGAAAGACAAAAGGAAAAAGACGAAAGGAAAAGACAAAAGGAAAAACAAAAGGAAAATTGGCCCGATGGTGATGAGAAAGGAGGAAGAAGACAGACTTGATGGTGGTGGACAGCCAGCTCTATTTATCCTTCCTTGCCTCCCAATAGATCCCTTCAGTTGTTTGCTTCTGTACTATTTTCGATCGGCCACTGCCACGCGCCACAGATGGAAACGCGCTCGGATCGATGATACGGTGTGATTCTCTTGACTCGCATAGCTGGAGCTTGGCAGCCGTGCGTTCCCAGGCGGCTCCATTCACAATGCCAGCCGGATCTCCTCCCCACGCCCAGTTGTTTCTCGCGAGCAAACAGAAATGGGCCAAAATTAGCTTGCCTGTAGACGGATCAATCGGCAAATTCGCCACGAAACAAAGTCCACGCAACGAGGACGCCTGATGCATACTGCATACCACCTCACCTAGGTAGGCAGTTTGGCGATGCAGCAACTGGAGCCAGGTGTCATTCGAACCATCAACATCAAACGATGACGGAACAGCCCAAATCCTCCAAGATAAAAAGGGTTCACCCCAGGACCATACAGCTGGAGCCAGAGTTGCGAGCAGCAGCCCGCGCATCCCGCGGAACGATCTGCCCGCCGTGTCATTGGCAAGATATCTCTCTGGGCAGGCACGTGGACTATCGCGGTTGATCGCATGACGTTGATCTACGTAGCCGCCAACGCGCTTGTAGCGGATGCGCTACACCTTGCTTTGCTCGACAAGTAGCTAGGTACCTAGGTAGGTACCATGCCCCATGTACTAAGATAGGGAAGCCCAGCCGAGATCGTAATTTGCGTATCCATATACATAGGTACACACACGTTCTTGCCCAGGAGGGCTACGGACACACACCGCACGGGGCTCGAGAACCGCAAGCGAGGTATCAGCAATGAATCGTACTGACAGGCGCGATCCACCCCGCCGGTCCCCGCAAACGTTACCACCTTTGACGCTGGCACACAGATTTAGCGCGCGGATGACGCGTGGGCAGTTGTACCTACATAATAGCACATGAAACCTTGTGGGAGGCGAGTTTAGGGTTGTTTTTGGTCGATCCATCTCGCCGGACGGGTGGTAGTTTGAGCCGGGGAAGCAAATCCGCAAGAATAAGGATAGGCGGGCCGCCGCGCAAGGAAGTATTCCTTGTCTTTTTTTTTCCCATTCGCCTCAATCCCTTCTCAACGTTCAAGGGTCAAGTCAAGAGCCAGCAGCAAGTCAGACCCGCCAACACGCCAGCACCCCCTGACCGCCGGGAAAAAATCCAATCCACATAAGGGATCTATGTTATAAACATTATAGTTCCACAAAAACCCTCTCCACCCATAAAAACTTTACAGGAGAGAACTCCTGCTGCTTCGGAAGAAGCGGACCCTGAGCCGGGTTGGTTGTCGTGTGTGAAAAAAAGACGGAGAAAATTCTTTTTTTGGCATGTTCGCCGACCAAAGGCGATAAGCAGTCGACAAGATAGCCTCCATACTGCTCCCCTATGTAAAGAAAGGGTTGTCAGTCAGCCCATGTTCAAACCTCACTTCCTCTTGACTCGGTCGGGTCGCCGCCAAGACGGGAGGACGGCAAGACAGACAGTTACCAAGATAGGAAGGTCTGGAGATGAGATGAGGGCGCCGCCATGACCGCCGCATGGGCTTTCTTTTTTGCAGCTCCCGCCCACCTTTCGTTTCAGTGACGGGACGGGAGAGTAGCCAATCCTGGCTCCCCAAGGATCGCCGGAAACGCTACCAACACCCGATCCCCGGATGGATTTGTTATTATGCGCGCCCTAGGAGGGTTTCGCCATTTTAACAAAGCACAACCAACTCTATATCCCGAGATCGGAAAAGTACGTTCGAGTCCGAAATAAATACTAGGAAAATATCGGGAGCGGTTCAAATTCTACTTTTTTTCGTGGTAAAATCCCGTCGGTACCACCTATTTGGGAGTTTTGCCCAGTTTGGCGGGGACAAGTCGCGACAGGGGGCAAAAGAACTCTGCGTGGGGCTAAATAGAGCGCTGGAACCCTGCCGGACCGCCCCGTGCTTGAAACAGAACGGGATGACAGGTTTGGCCGTTGACATCTGGGCAATGTCTTGGCCTATTATTACACATCTCGCAATTCTAAACGGGGCATGTATATACACCTCCTTTCCGATGCCGTGAGCCACTGAGACTGGATTGGGTGTCTGAGCTCATGCACGAGTATTTCGCTGGGCTCCTCGAGGTTACTCGGGCGCGGTGATACTCTTCGTTTGCTGGTGTAGTAATTAACGCCCTGGCCCAGATGCTGCCAGAAATCCACATTGAGAGCTGGGTACTTGCCTATGCATGAAGATTTGCAAGTATAAATGCTTTAGTGTATTGGCGAATAATTATCCGATATAATCAATGCTTTTATCCCGGTATCTCGTTTAATGTTTCGGGATCTACCAGTCTTGTTTGCCATGTGTTGCAAAGGAACGGGCCGAACTCGGGATCTACGATATCCAGATCCCGGCGCGCGTTAGACATCCTAATCAGGCGACAACCTCCTCCTAGCCCTCTACAGATGGACCAACCATTTCGAGTCTACTGCACGCGCCTCTACTTTGCAATACCATGGACATTGCAACTTCTTTCTCCGCTCAAGGTCAGGCAGCGATGTTTATTTATCTTCGTTGGCAATACTCTATGGACCGAAGTGACCGTTGTGTCACCTGAGCTATCAGTATCGCCGTGAGACGATGAGGATAATAACAACAAGCGTCAGAAATAACCGACATGCGCCGCAGTCCGATCCTCAAGTCGAAAGCCACAGATCCTGCCCGTCTAGTCTTGTCTTGCGCCGAAAACACCGTCTTCCCAACTCCCAAAAATGAATACCGTCATAAACAGGCTGCGTAACAATATCATGTGATAAAAAGTCCGATGAGGGTCAAATGTGGTGCCAAACCGGAAGTCACAAATGCCTGGCCGAGCCCGTTCACCCTACCCGCTCAGTCCGAGTCGAACAAAGGATCAAAGTGCACCTTTCCACACTTCTTGCACTCGACACGCAGCTCGTCTTCATCATCGTCCGAATCTTCCCACTTGATATCCTCCAGTGCGAAACCGCGCTCGGACTCGAACTCGACCCACCTTCGCGCCTGTCCCGAGACGAGCGATGTAGGAACTTGCTTCCAGATTATGCCCTCTTCCCAACAGGAGCGTTCGCCTTTGGTCTCGACCGGGACAGGCGACGGATCATAGTCGTCGTTGCTATGATGGTGATGGTGGGCGTCCAGAGGCTGCCAGTCGTCTCCGAGCAAGTCACTGTCCGACGGCAGCTCATCCTCGGATCCCGCATTGCCGTTGCTTGCTTTCTTGGCCACCGGCAGTCGAGGACGGACGACTCTGCACGCGATGGCCGGTGGCTTCTTGACTTTGTCGACGCGGGAACCTCTCTGCTGCATGTAGACCACGCCTCCGTCGACGAAGAGGCCATTGTCTCTGAGCATTTCCGACACGTCCGAGGCTGCTCTGATTCCGACTGCGCAGCAGGGGAAGCCAGTGACCGTCAGCTCGCTGAGGGTGCAGGCGAGTTCGTGTGCTGCTATTTGATGCAGGTCGTTGCCGGGAAGGTTTCGAAGCATGCGCTGGGGGAAGTTGACAAGGTCTATCCTCATCTTGTCCAGATTGGGGAGAAGACGGGGGCGGGGGAGAGGGGCACGCTGGTCGAGATCGGAACCTCTCTTCCTCTTCTTGTCTTTTGGCTGCGGCTGTGGCTGGAAGGGCGGCAGGAGCGCGGCGAGGAAGTCCACAACCTGGAGCCAAGCATAGGACCGAAGACCGCCAATGGCGCCGCTGTGACCCTTGGGCCGCTCGTTGATGGGAAGGTTAAGGGCCCTGGGGAGGTTGGGGTGCTCCCTCTTGGAAAGCGACAGGTGAGGGCTGTCGTCCTTGTAGAAACGAGCAATGATGCGAAGATTGATGTGCTTTATTTGGCTACGGATCTCGAGGGACAGATTGGCCATTCCGAGGAGGGCCTCAGGAGTCGTGAAAGTGAACGTGTTCCTGCTCCACAAGATCTTGGTTGCCTCGACGTTGAAAGCGCGCGAGACGGCCATAAGGCCAATGGCAATGCCAGATCCCGCGCGAGCCTCGCTGGCCGTGATGCTCAGGTGGTGCGGCTTGGTCAGTGGATCGATGATGGGACCGGAGCTGGTCATGGCAAGCTCGATGATACGGAGGAATATCTCTGTCGGCAGTCTGGCTCCCTTGCCTGCTGCGCGGGCAGCAGCAGTGCGCGCGCGCGTGGCAGCACGGGTGGCACGGTCGCGAGCGCTGAGCTTGACCTCGGAGGAACCGCCGAAGAAATCCGAGCGGTGCGCGACAGCAGGCGACCAGCAGATGCCATGCTCGCGTAGCAGTCGCTTGAGCTTCTGGTTCTCCTCCTCAATCTTTCGGCGCTTCTCCCCTTCCTGGTAAAGAAGGGTGGCGCGGTCCACCTGGTCCCTGCAGTCCCAGGCGATGTAGCTGACACCGGCCATGGCGGGTGGTGCACCTCGATAGCGAGAGGCGTCGTCGCTGCTCGACTCGGACCACGGGGTTCTCTCCCTCGTGAGCTTAGCTGCTAGTGCAGCTGCAGAAGTAGTGGGGGATGAAGTGGAACCAAAGAGAAGCCGCAAAGGATCCGATTGCCTGGGGAGGGAGATGCCTCGCGAGATGAAAGACGCGCCGCTGAAACTGGTCTATTGGCAGCTGCCGTGAAGGTACCTCGGTGGTGGTGTTTGCTGCTTGCGCTCGCTCTGCTGCAGACAGCAAACCGCAAAATGCAAACGCGAGCCGACGTCGGCCGACGTCACGGGAGGCAGCTTGGAGGTGAGCGGCGTCCGGCAAGAAATCGCCCGGTAGGTGATAGGTGGAGACGGGTTGCTGGGCTTGGATCCGAGCGCCGGGGTCCGCTGCAGTGCTCCTTGCTGCGCTGCAGCAGTGTGCAGTCACGGTGATCGACGTCCAGAATTGTGCTTCTGGATATGCGAGCCGCCACTGGCAGGAGAGAACGCGCTGCCCGCTTCTGGAGCACAGGATCGCGGGGTTGGCTTGAGATGAGAGCTGAGTTTTTGAGATTGATCAGGCAGAGGTACCGGGCGCCTGGCTTGCCTGGACGCACTGTGCGCAATGACGCCGGATGCCGCTGCCTCCACGGTTTCAAACAAAGACTGGCACTGGGCACAGAGCCAGGCACCCACTGCCGTCAATGCCGAATGCGGAAGGACCGAACGAGACAGACAGCACGCACGGGGCTGCCCGTGGTTGCCACGGACAGCAGCACCAGGCGCTGATGCGCCCCAGCGATTGGGCTTGTCAAAGCTGCAGCCCATGCCTGGGTTAGCAGCGCGCTGCGCAAGCATTGACCGCATAAAATGCAGCTATCCGTTGCCTTGTGCCATCATCTGCAAACGAAAGTCGAAATTTTGATAGTTTCCAGGGTTAATAGAAAATATAGACGCTTCCTACAGGGATCCAACCTACACCCAAACAACAGACAATAGGTGTGCCTAGGTAGGTACCTAGCCAAAAAGGACTTTTTACGATGGACATGGCAGTCGCAAAAGACCGGCCCGATATCAAAGGATAAGAAACAAGTCGATCAGGTCATTTCAAGATAAAATTTGCGAGCAAAACGAGCCCCAAACAAGACTCGAATCTTTATAAATCTATCATCTCTACCTCTATATAGAAGTCCAGAAGTGTTGCAATTCGCACACTACACCCCACCCCAGCGCACGCACCCCAAAAGTCCTCAACTTTAAAGCCCATCAGCCGTCAATGTTGGGGTCGAAGCCGGTGATGCTGCCGTCCATGGCCTTCCTCAGGTTGTCGGCAAAGGCCTCGTCGCGGAGCTTGGCGCGCGGGCCGCCAAAGTCCTCCATGGCCTTGTTGCGGAGGTCCACGCTGGGCCAGTTGTTCCAGCCGACGAGCTGGCCGAGGAACCACTGGCCCGTGTAGTTCTCGATGGCGTCGTCCTTGTCGTTGGCGATGCGCCAGCAGTGCGTCTTGCCGCCGTCCTTGTGGTACACCACCTTGGCGCGCCCGTCCTTGAGCGGCGGCGAGTTGGTGGCCCCGCC
>GL876968.1:2466928-2502794 GCA_000193285.1 Magnaporthiopsis poae ATCC 64411
GCCGCCGCCGGGGGCCCGGCCCATCACCGGCCCAGAGGCCGCGCAGGCACTGCGGCATCAGCATGTGCACGATGGCGGGCGAGGAGCGAGGCAAAATACAGCACGTGGTGGTTCTCGGGCCCGACGGTGGGCAGCGCCGCGCGGAACCCGTTGATGCCGCGGTCGTAGTACTCGATGGCCGCGCGTATGTACCGCCTGTTGCTGTCCCGGATGCTCCGGCTGCTGCCCGTGGCCGCCATGCTGCCGCTGCCG
Source organism: Magnaporthiopsis poae ATCC 64411 (assembly GCA_000193285.1). Classification (NCBI taxonomy): domain Eukaryota; kingdom Fungi; phylum Ascomycota; class Sordariomycetes; order Magnaporthales; family Magnaporthaceae; genus Magnaporthiopsis; species Magnaporthiopsis poae. Next base: position 2,467,181 of record GL876968.1, read on the forward strand.
CCTCGCTCCTCCTCCGATGACGACGACTCCGACTCGGTCATGACCTTTTCGAGCGCCGTGACGGCCAGCAGCGCGTTGAGGAGGTAGTCGCACTTGAGCGCCTCGATGGGCACCCCGACCTGCAGGTAGCTCTCGTCGTTGGGCACCGAGACCAGGGTCTTGTACGTGACCGTCGTCCAGCGGTGCATCAGCTCAAGGTCCAGCAGCCTGTCGACCTCGCCCTCGGCGGGTGCAGGCCGCACTGGCGGCTCCGGATGATGATGATGATGATGATGCTGCTGCTGCTGCTCGGCGACTGGGGCGGCCGACGACTCGGAGGCTGGAGACCTGCTCCCGGAAAAAGACTCGGCGGCCGCGGGCGCGGCCTGATCACCCTGACTCCTCCGGGCTGGCGCCGCCACATCCTGCCCTCTTGAGCGGAGGGCCGCCAGGGCGTTCTGGGATGACTGGGTGTAGATACATGTGCTCGTAGTCTCCCGCACCACGCAGTTTGCACACGGCGGTCCTTGCTCGTCGCACTTTTTTTTTTATGTTGAAGTTGATTTAGCGTCAGCAGTCCTCTAGACAGGTCATCGGCCCAGAACTGGCGCCCGTCATTCATTGCCCCCCACCCACGTAGGCGATTATTATTCACGTACCTTGACGTGCCGTCGCTTGCAATTTTGACACCCTTTTCGCGATTTGCTGTGCGACTTCCTCTTCAGCATCTTTTCTCAAATCTCAACGGGGCCTGCAACTCGGACTCGACCGGACGCGATTTTTGTCCTGCCGCTGATTCCGGAGGGCGACACGCGCTGGCGGGATTTTTGGAGGCTGGTTTTCACATCCGCCGCTGCTGTGGCTGTGCTGTATCGCCGCCTTGTTAACCCCCTGCTGATCCATCTGCAGAGTGGCGCGGGCGTCTTGGCTGGGAGCCGCCACCGATGACATGACGACCCTTGGACGCAACCTACCTCTCTCGGGACATGCCATTGCAAAGTCAGGAGGGGGTTATTCGCAATATCGCCGGCAAATCTCAATCATCACATATCACAACTTCGATAAGCTTCACAAAAGTGGAGTGTGCTAACAAGAGTCGCTTCAAAGACAGTTGAGACTTCAGAACCAAATTCGGTTGTCTCTAGCCCACAGCCAATCTCTCCCTTTTCCCGTTTCGCCGGCTTCATAGACTATCCCCCGTAATTGCCAGTTCATAGGCAGTCTAGCGAGATGCTCTTGAGCCCCGCAACTTTAGTGAATGAGGTACTCAGTCTGTCATCACCCTACTAAGGTTGAAGTAACCCTTCAATATCGAAGCCTTCCTGATCAACCTTGTGCTTGTGTGACGGCGGAGGCTCAGACATCTCGGGCTGTATATTCCAAAGAACTTTAACTCAGGCGAAGAATACTGATAATAATAGCAAGTCGTCTTTCAGGCCAAGGTAGTCAGTTCATGATGGCCTAAACGCATGGGTTTCAAACGAGATAGATGACCTTCAACTCATCACACCAACTGCTGGTATGATCAACCCATACACGTTAGAAGACTTGCTGATGTGCCACTATCAACCTTGATAGATTGAACTTGCGTTGTCATCGGCTTTAACCTTGTCAGCGAGATGACAAGTCTAATCTCTTTGGACTGGCTTTACTCCGCGGGTAACTGCGAGGAGGGTGATGGTTACGATCTTGCATGAGTATGCCCAATCTCGGTAGTGTGTCAACCGTACATAGACGTAGCATGTTAATTGAGGTCAACGGCGTGTTACACTACTGTGTGAGAAAACAACTACCAGGGTTCTTACGAGCTCAAATGAACATGTGCTGGTTGCCTTGCTGCCTTGATGCCTTACGCCTTGCTGACTAGTCTCTTCCGGCTTCCTGTCCCCGAGCCCCTAAGAGGTGACTGGTAGGTCCGATGCGCCAAGTGAGCCTACTAGCGACCTCAGCTCGCACGGAAGTGTTCCTGCCGTTTGGCGCAGACCGACATGCATCGTATCGGGCAAAGATTGGTGTGGCGCCCGCACGCGGTAGGTCGGGCGTCAGCGAAGCAGATGGGGGTTTTGTTCTTCCAATCGAAGGAGCGGCTTCCCTGGGCCAACCAGGCTAGAGAGGGAGGGGTCAAGGGTTGCGCGCCAAGAGCTGCTTGCGGTAGCTGGTGCTAGAGCCGACTTGGGAGGCACAGGAGGCTGGGCGCGGGCTCCCCTTCCCTTTGAGTCAGCGATCGTGGCCGCTTTTCCCTTTCGATGCAAAAACAGGAGCACTAGATCCGTGCCGATCTCCAGCTGACAGGATGCAACAATCAAAGCAAACAATGAGGGGCAAAGAGGCGGCGTCATCCAAAAGTGCCAAGCAAAGGCCAAGTCGTGGGTTTTGGCAACGAAAACGGCCGCCTAAAACGACTGCATGAGACCATGTGCTGATGTCAGCAGCCCGACCCTTTTTCTTCTGCCCCGAGATGCTGCCAATGCGGGGTAGGTTGGAGGGTGTGTTCCCCCAATTCTCCCAAGGTGAGCGAAGCACCTAGGTACCAGTTTACGAGATGGCTGGCACAATCGATACAGCCCGGCAATTGGTTCTCACGCGGTATCTGCACCAGTGGTTTGCCTCGAGGACTTTAAAACCGTGGCCGTGGCAGGAAATTGTGCAGGACGGCGTGGGAAAGTCGGCAATGAGGATCCGAGGTTTGTTTCACACGCCCCGAGATAGGATGACCCGTCGCCACCCAAGTCGACCGATAGATGAACCGGCTAGGTAGGTACCTGCCCTGGAGGTGGGCTCGCTATCGATTTTGATACAGGAGATACGAACAGGGCATGGGTCAAAATGGGTCGCAGTGGGCTGCAAGGCCGGGTAGGGGTGGACCAGCCAATTGAGAGTGGCGGACACTACTTTACGGTCGGTCCACGCGCGCGCGCGAGCTGAGCATGCAGTTCGAAAGGGACAAGAGGAAAGGCGCCCGCCGAGGTGATAGTGGCCTCCGACGTTTTGTTGCTTTTCCGCCGCACTGTGACATGAGAGGTGTGTGTGTGTGTGCGTGTGTGCGCATCCCTGTGTGGGTTGTATGTGTGAGCGAGTAAATCAATGTGAGTGTGAGGTATGTGCACCCGACTATTCCGGTGGTGTGTGCAGCGTGTGATCCGATCGGCAGACTCTCTGGCGCCTGCTTTGAAACCATGAAAAAACAAACGGGCTTTTTGGGGTGTGATGGCTCGCACAGGCTCAAAGGGTGAAGGGGCCGTCGGCGTTTGCATTGGTCCTCAGCTGGATTGGGGTGGAAGAAATACAAGCCAGGAATAAAGATGAAAACGGGAGACGGCGTGGGCGTGCTCCAAGTCAGCGGATGGCCTGCCGCCGCTCCCGCTCCCACAGGACGATCGAGATACGTATCACCACGGAGCAGGCACCTGCGCGCTGTTTGTTTGTCCACGGTCCAAGCTGGGCTCGGCCCAGAAGGCCAGCTGGTTCTTTGAGAATCCCTAGGGTCGGGGGGGTTCCCTCCTCACACGGGTGTCGATACCGAAGGGCTGCGTGCAGTGGGCGGAACCAACGCCTTTGGTGACGATCTATTTTCATTTGAGATGAGCAAAAAGACCAGATCAAGTAAGGGCAGGGAAAGCCCCGAAAGTACAAATGGGCCGAGCGGCGCTAGGGAGGGCGCCAGACGACGGGTGACAATGAATTCGGTTCGGTTGGGGGCTGACGAAAATGGGTGCAATGATGGGGAAAAAGAAAGGCACACATAAAGGGGCGGCGAGGAGGGGGCGTGCGGGCTGGAAATGAAAATGATGGATTCATTGATTCCATGGCCTTTGCTTTTGGCGGGGACCGACGGGCGGCGGGCGACCAAAAAAGGCCGACGCGAGATTTCACGTTGCCCAGGCACTGTGCCGGCTATTCTAGCCACGAGCCATCAATGGCAATGACAGCACAAGTCCCCAGTCCCAGTCCTTGGCTCGGTGCCCCGCGATGGGTCTGGTTCGGGTCCAGTCTGGACCCCGCGGCAAAACGCCGAGGGAGGATGATGCTGCCACTTTTGGACGCATGCGAGTTGCAAGTGTGCGACATGTGCGTGCCAATGAATGCAATGCCACTCTGGGCCAGGTAGGGAGCCAGCTATATTTGTTTGCCAGCGGTCATTGCCCATGTGCGGCCGGCGTCTAGGCATGCCAAGTTGTGTTCTTTCATCTGACTGACTGTGTGGGTTCGGAGCTGCCCGGCTGTCCGTCCATATTAGCTTGCAAAAGGGCAAAAATAAAATAAAAAATAGAAAGGCTGGCTGGCTGGGTCGTTTACTGGTCGAGGTCATGACACCGTGCGGATGACACCTCAATGTGCCTTTTTCAATGTATGTATTGCTTTGGGCACAACTTCTGCAGAGCTCCCAAAAGTTGTTTGCCGTCGTCGTCTCAGCATTGCGTCCTGAGCGGCGCCCAGCTTGGGTCCCCCCATCCTCGTTCCTCCGCAAGGGCTCCTGCAAGACCGGAATCGAGAACCTGTCGGCCAATGAGTCCGGTGCTTGGGGTGGTGCGTAAAGTGGCTTTTTTTTTGGGGCTTCGAAGTCGTCGCTGAGTGTGTGTGCATGACCGCAGGAGAAGGGAAAAATCCCGCCGCCCTTCCCAGTCCGCGCGCTGACGAAAGCCAACCCGAGGATCCAATCAATAGGGCGGGCGGCGGGGCAGGGTGGCGGGGCCAGTAAAAAAAAAGGCTCTCGCTCGCTCGCCCAACCAACCAACCGCACGCCTCAGCGTCCACGCCACACAACCACAGACGCAACACACACACGCACACACATATCCATTATCACTCACCGGGCCCGTTCCATGTTCGGATCTGTATCCCCGTCCCGCTTGTTGGTCGGAGGCAGCACTCGGTTATCCCTTGTATGTAGGAGGAGCTCCCCGTGCGCGTGCTACGCTAGGTTTGTTCTCTGCGCATACTGTACAGTGTCCACTTAGTCTATCTTGTAAGAAAAAGATGTGAGAGTATTGCATATTTGGCTCCAGCACATACACCCGTCCGATCTAGGCATCAAGAAAAGGAGCAAGCATTCCCAGGGCCAATCAAACGCGGGCTCTGATAGAACATGCCTGCTTCTTCGCTAATCCAGGACTTCTGCTCCATGCCGGTGGCGCACGGGCACAGCACAATTTTGGCTGACGATGATGATCCTTGGGGCCAGGCCGGACCAGGTGACTCCTTTCCCTTCTGTCCCGCTGTTTGCTTCGTATATCCAGGGCCCTTTTTCGGGGCCGTGATGCCACCTCGCACCTGCAGCCGGTTTATCTCGGCGCTGGGATCATGGCTCCTCCGAACTTCAAGGTCTCGGAAATCTGCCCTGCGGGTGCGTGGCATGGGCGAGACATTTGTTGGTGGCGAGCTTTTTTTTTTTTTTCTCTCTTTTGCATTTTATTTTATTTTTATCTCCCTTGGACTGGAGCCATCCTACACCAAACCACCACCATCCCTCTCCATGCGCCTCGGACTTCGTAGGCTGTTGAACAAGGATGCGGCAACCGGCCTTGTTTGCCTAACCTCCCAGGAGGGTCGAGACATGTCTGTTGTCACGCCAGCCAGGCCGCCGTGGGATACATACATACAAAAACCTCGTAAGATCGACTGGGCGGGGATTGGCCAGCAGGACAGGACCCTTGCCTTGAGTGCTTCGTCTGTTTGTGTTCTTCCCGTCATCGCCGCTGCCTCCGCCGCCACCACCCCTCTTCAGAGCCGAGACAGGCCACGCAAGTCTTGGAACGCCCGGATATTCCGATCCTCGTTCGTGTTTCTGTGGGTGACAAATAAACAATAATGATGATAATAATAATACCCAACAAATAAAATAAAAGAGGAATAAAAAAAAAGAAGATTCTCGACTCCACTTTGCATCCATGTCAAACGACAAACCTCGTTCCCGGAGCTTTCCCTGCGTGCGTATTTCTATTAGGCAGGTCCCGTACCATGTAAATTACATACGCTACGATTGAACTTTCCGCGCCCGGCGGAACGCAGCCAGCCTGGCCATTGGGCACGGCATGGGGTGACGTGACACATCAGATGCGCCAAACACGGCCAATCCGGGTGGAAAGTTTTGTATGTAAGTGTGTGTCCGTGTGTGTGCTATTCCTCTCCCGTCAGCTGGAAACTGCATATTTCTACTATAGACAGGCCCAGACGGGTCTGGGACACGGAAGGCGGTGTGCGCCGTCCCACACGCCGGGGTTTGTTTTTTTTTTTTTTTTTTTTTTTTTTTGTTTGTTCGTTTTCCTCAATCCATCCATCCGTCTTGGGGTTGTTGCAGGCAGAAACTAGAAGCCGGCTGTGCTGTGCCGGCCGCCCGGGGGCAAATCACCAGACGGGAACAGGCAGAAAGCAGGCTGTCGTGAGGGGCCAAAGTCCAGCTGGACCGGGGACCGGGTGTGCCTCAGTCGTCGCACACGTTGGCCCGTCTATCAAATCGAGAGAAGAGTCTGCCGACAAAAAAGCCTCCCCGTCTATCCTCTACGCCCGTTGGGCTCATCGTGAGACAGCCACCGGGCACGAGCGAGTTCCAATAGTCCATATCAGATGATTCGCAGACTGCCACACCCGCGGGGATAGGTACGCTGGGATAGGGTAATAGATACGACTAGCACAGCTCGACTCGCCACGTTCTTTCCTCCCTCGTAGCAAAATGCCGAAGACCCGTGTGTTCGGGCCATTCGAATCCCTCCTGTTGCCGCATCCGATATAATTTCATCAAAACCATCATCATGGACGTGGTACTGCCGCCCATGACGGTGGGGCGCGGATGCAGATGGCTCGAGTCTCGTGTCCCGTCATCGGACTCGAAACTGCCTTGCTGCTTCCATGGCGCTGCTGCTGCTGTTGCGGTGCTTGGATAGAAGGACGAACGGAGACCGAAGAGCAAAAGGCGGAGGAACCATGAATCATGGAAAGTGTGACGCCGCTTTCTCCTCACATCATGGTATGGACGGACGGACGGACAAACGGGGCGTAGCAACCCTCCTGCCTACACTAGAGGTGAGAAGTTGCTTTTAGCGGGGATGAGGAGCGGAGACGGACCTGACTGGGGGTGACGCCATGGGCAGTTCAGGTTTCCGGTCTCGCTGATCGATACATTCGACGCCGCAGACGAGCCGGTTCTTTTCGTTCGATGCAACTTTGAACAAAAAACCCCATTCATACATGCGTACAGTACCCAGGCACCTAGGTAGCTAACAACCCCAATAAGGGGGGGCGAGTGGGATGGAGGTCTGCGCGTTGCATCAAAATGAACCGGCCGTCCCGCACTCACACAGTCACAGTCAGTCGAAACCCACACGGACTTTGTTCCTTTCTTTACTCAGAGAGGTGTTGTTCGCCGGCGGCACTTTCGGTTTACGTACGCGGCACGGCATCAAACAGAAAAAAAATAAAAATTAATTAACTCTTTATGGCAGCACGGCAGGCACTTACCTGGTGGGAATAGGACAGGAATAGTCCGCCGAGCGGCTGGCATGTACTGTATGTAACGCGTCGGAAAGGGGGCCCTGCCTGCCCCAAATGAGAGGGTTACGCCAGGCGGGCAGTCGAGTCTCCGTTCTTGGTGTTGTCAATGCAGAAAATCTGGGCGGAACAAGAATACTTACCATGTATGGGTACATAATGTCGGGTCGTTTTGCGGCTCGTGCTTTCCATATATTATGGGGTCGGGTCAGGCGTGTGCAAGGGGGTTGGTGGAGCAGCGTCAGCTTTCCTCGGCTATCACTCTATGATTTTTTTCCCTTTTTCTCTTTTACATTCCTTGCGTCGGTAAAAGGGTTTGGAACAAATGGCGCTTTTGCTGTCAAGGCACGCAATGCTGTGTGTGTGCTGACCATCCGAATTCCAATTATCCCTTCACATCTCCGGCGAGGCGTCCAGCCGGCATGCGGATCGGAGGTTGCTGGTTTCCTAGGTGGTAGGCGTCTGCCGATGTGCTATGCAGAGGCGTTTTTTATTTTTGGCCTCCCCTGGGCCTTCTCAACGCCCGAGTTTCAAAGGGCGACGAGGCCATGATCCTCCGCTGCAACATGGGGCATTTCGGATTTGCGCGGCTGGGGAACTTGGTAGGGCGCCCCGAGCGAGAGCTGGCAGGGGAATAAAACTAGCGACCACGCCAGCCATTTGTCGTTGTCGCCCGGCTTCAGTTCATTGGGAACAGGTGCCATCCCTGCTTTTTTTTTTTTTTTTTTTTTTTTACTCTCTCCCGCATCCGAGGCGATGCAAAAACCACCCCATTGATCGTTTGGTGTGGGTGGAGGAGGGACGATAAAATCAATTAACGCGAAAGTTCGCGGTGTGGGAGAGACGAACGCGGCATACGCCAGCTCAGTTCTGCATAGGTCTTGTCCGGGCGGTCTCAAAACTTCCTGCCCCTCCACACCCATGATGGCGTGTTGTGTAATTCTTTTGTTTCCCTTTTTGCTTCTGTTCTCTTCTCGTCCCTTCCCCACCGGAGCCCTGTCCCATGTTAGTCCCGCTGGAGCCGGTAGGTAGCACCGTCCTGTTGGACCGATGGGTTTCTGGTACGAGAAGCGTCTGGATACGGTGCCTCGGAAGCGAGGGGACGGAGTGTATTGTCTGCAAAGGGTTCTATCTATCTCGTGTTTTTATTAGTTGGCCCCCACATGCCGAGATGGCAAAAGGCCGCGCCGGTAACGTCGTGTGGTCCGCATATCCGTCCGAGGGACTTGTGTTTGGAGGGGATGACCGCAGCAGCAGGGCGCAGGAAAAGGGAAAGTTTGCTGTCGGTCTGCAAGGCCTTGTCCTGCGTGCGTGCCCGCCCCGATACAACCCTGGGCCAGCTAGAGGGCCGGGGGCGTTTTGTTTCGTCGACGTCTGCCGACCGACCGCCCTGGAAAAGACGACAAGAGAAAAAAGAATGCGAGCCACTCAGCGTGGCGGTCCATGCTCGAGTTTCGCAACTTTGGAAAGGCAGCGTCGCACTGGGCGAGAAAAGCTGCATTTGCCGTCAACTCGATTGGTCGGGCATCCCATGTTCTTTTCTTGTGCTCTTGGCCGCCAGGCTTTGCTTTGAAGTCCAAGCCGTGGATCCCGACTAGCACGCGCTATGCACATACTTCTCGCTGCCTCGGATCGACAAGCACCCAATCCGCCGGCGCCATTTTTCCGTTTCCAGACATAGCAGCCCGGCGCTGGGGTGGGCGACATGCATCTGGCTGGCTGATGAAGCGTGGTGGTGCGGCAGCCGTCGTGCTGGTGGTGGGTTTTGTCCTACTGTCCCTTCTTTGGGACTGGGGCAAAAAGACCGATAGCAGCGGTAATAACAGAAAGAATGGGCTGGCTGGGCTGCCGCCGTGTCTGTCTCGCCTTGCATCGTGGAATGGCTCGGCATGTTGGAAGTCCTTAGATCCGGGATCGGCGTCCGCTTGGAGTGAACCTGGTTCCCAAACCCTGCCGCGGTTTGGCCCCCAGCAGGCCGCCCGCAAGTCCTCATTCTTTTTCCCAGAGAGAATTTGACAGAGTGTGAAACATTTTGCCAGCGTATCACGGTTGTTGCTCGAAAGCATGCTGGGATTGGTGGCCTGGCGCAGAAAGCCTGCTCAACGTTAGCCACCACCACCCCACCCTACCGCTCAGCCCGTTAGAGAAGGCGGTGCGACGCAAGGGACGGGGGACGCGCTGCCCTGTGCGCAACAGAATTTAGCGGGCGCTTTTTCTCTGCGTGTTGGTCGTGTGGTGTGCGTGTCGGTTCCGACACCCTGGCCCCCTTTCTTTTGGCAGGCGGTCTCCGGCCAAGATACACACAGTGGGACCTCCTGAGGGGTTCGCTGATCAGAACTTTGGGACGAAGACGGGAGTCATGTCCTTTGCCGTCAGCCTGGCAATGATGGGGTATTGCGTACGTACGTCGTCGTTTCGACGGCCAAATCTGTCCGTACCGACTTGTACGCACCCCGTTCTTCGCTTGCACAGTCGGTGTTTCCACTGAAGGGATATTAGCATGCAAACAGCATGACAGTGACCCAAAAAAAGAGACAGATTGAAGAAGGTGACAAAAAAGGGACCAGTGCCGCGCCGGATGCGTCTCGCCAAACGGAGCGCCCATCCGCATCCTACCAGCTTCCCTGTAAGATCGGCTTGCAGATTGACGCTGGGACGGCTCAGGTCGCACTGTTCTGGTTGGTACTCCGCTCCCAATCCCTCCCCACCGCAGGCGAGATTTGCAGGCGTTTTCAATCAAACGGGAGAAGCAGAGCAATAAATCACTGGTGCGCATGCTGTTTGGAATGCCGCCTCTGCCTCCGCCTCCGCCTCCGCCTCCGCCTCCGCCTCCCTGTCACTGCCGATTTCTTCTTTTGTTTGTTGTGTCTCTGCTCCATGCCAGCCCTTTCCCCCCCTTTTCCCTTCCGACTGGTAGGTATCTAGGCAGGTATCTAGATACCCTGCATCAGCGGGCAAGACCTGCCTCCGGCGTGGCTTGCTAGAGCCACATCATAGCCTCTGATTGGACGCTAGACATGGCTGACTGTGTACTTACCCTGTCCGTGGACATGAAAGTACTGTACCTTTTGCTTCTCCCTCTGCGACACCGTCTGTACCACCTATGCCTTGATTCTTACGGTACCTCCTCCAAGAGGTCGGCTCACCCTTCGTGAACAGACACCCCTTTTCCTTTGTGGATCCCAAAACATGTGATCATCATTGAGGGGAATGCGAGGTCTCCTCTTCGCCGAAAAGAGAGGGAGCCGAGGAGGGCCTGATGCCCTGCAACAAGGGGCCAGCAGCACGATTGATAGGCGAATCCGCCATCCTCCGTCATGAGGCAAACTCATGCGCGCGGATCCGGATCCCTACGGGCGAAGTGATGGGTCGCCAGTGCTTGATGGGTCCCGGCTGGTGCCTCGCAGTCGGATACGGACTGGTAGCATTGCGTATGTACTGACCAAGTACGTAGAGAAATGGTCTGAGAAAGACGAAAGCAAGACACGAGGGATACGCATGCCAGCTGTCCATGTTCCCAACCCCCAAAAACTCGGGACGATTAGCCAGTGTTTTTTGCTTTAATTTTGACTCTCGTATTTCCCATCGAGGCGCTCGGCGGGAAGGCTGTGGACGATGTTTGACAAGTTTTTTATTCGGTCACGAAATGACGACCACAAGCGTCTCGTCGATTGCCATCACGTCCGACCGCTTGATGCGCACATACGAGAGTACTTGTAAAACGTACGCGGCGCAGGTACTCGATACGGACAGGGGATCGCGCAGGGCGGGCCCAATTGTCTGTCTCTCCCTGGCCAGGTCCCCTCGACGGAGCCCGTCAATTAATAAGGCCGGCTCCAAAGTCTCTGTGCGGTGCTCTGAATATGGATCCCTGACATGCCTGACCGATCACACAATGGATTGGAGACACACACACACACTTTCCATAACACACACGGCTCTCACACTTCACCCTCACACCCTTGTTACACCTGTGCCCACTCGCTCGCTCACTCCCTGGGCCGGGCTGCCATCTTCCATCTGCACTGTGAGGGAAAGTGGCATATCGTTTTGTCCCGCCCCCACTTTTGATTCGTTGCATGTGCGACGTATGACTTTTGCAGTGGCTTGGTGCTGGCGCTGGCGCGGGTGCAGGTGCAGTGCCTTTCGGCGCTGATTGCCTGGAGTCGCCTGCTCGGGCTTCGGTTTGCACTGGCTGCTGGACCCGGCTGACCCAGCAGGAGGTGTAAGGGGAAGGGAGCGGGCATATAATCGTCGGACAGGGGACAAATAAAACTCAGCCCGTCTAAACCCGATATGGGAATTCAGCGAGCGTCGTGACGGAGGAGTTGGGTGCCCGCTTGGCTCCAATTCTTTTTTTTTTTTTTTCGGCATGGCTGTGTGGGCTGGCTCAGCCAGGGCGTTGTGTGAGAGTCACTAACAGGACAGCCCGCGCGTACCAAAATGGCATGTAGGAAAATCAAATCAAGCAGAACGAGGGAAATTGAGACCGGGGGATTGATTGGAATTGGCCAGCAAAAGAAGAACATCAACCGCAACATAATGGAAATAGACGGGTCGAGGCCATGGAAGAGCAAGTTGGAGCTTTGCCAGTGACTGACTGGGTTGGCCTCATCAACCCGCCTGACTGAATCAGCAAGCCCAGCTCACCCAGTCCCAGCCGTAGTGGACGTCGCTAAGGTCCCTGGAACCGCGCAGACTCACGGGCATGCCGGGTACGTACTCGTGGCTGCGTCCAACTATACACCAAAAATCGAAAAGCAAGCCAAGGGCCGGTGGCCAGCGGGTCATCCGTCCAATGTGAAGAGGTCTTGGTCGACCGCAGAAAACCTCAGGCATGGGGGGTGGGGGGCGTGCGGCAACAAATGAGGACTGGCCCAGCGTCATCTCGCACAATGCGAGGCCCTGGCCCGGCCCAGAGGTGCACCCAACAGTGCAAATTGCAAGCGACGGGGCGTCAGTCAGGAAGCAACCCAGGCGGGCCACCAGCGCTAGGCCCGTCTGGGACGGGCGACGTCTAGCATCCACCTCTCGACTAACATGCAAACCTATCCATGCGCCAGGCGTGCCTTCCTCCACATTGAGCCCGGGACAAGGGCCTTGCCTAACCCGACCACGCAACCAGGAAGTAACGAACAAGGGAATGGATTGCCCTCTGGCACGCTTTGGTGAAATGCCTTGGTGGATGCGGAGGCTTTTCTCACCTTCGTCACCCCGTCAAGTCAAGCAAGCCTTGGTCCAGCCATATTACCTCTTGCTTGGCCGGTCCATGACCTGTTGTCGTCCCTTTGAGTCCATCCCGAGCGTCTGTCTTCCACGACCGACCGCTTGCCGAACCCGCCTGCCTCCGCCTGCTGCTGCTGCTGCCGCTGCCGCCGCCACCACGACCACCTCCTCCTCGACCACCTCACGGCCACCAAGTGACGAAATACGAGGAGCCGTCCCCAGGTAGCCTGTCCACCGAGCGAGACTGGCGATCCCGGAAGCAGCGACACACAAAACCGAACGCCCTGCCCACCCGCTGGCTGCTCGGCCAGCTCGATCGACCATTCTTTGACTTGGAACACAAACGGAACAAGCTTCAGGCCCACGCCTTTGTTGTGCCACCAACCCACCCAACCTAACACCCGCAAGCAAGAGAGTTCCTTCCGCCTGTCGGGGCTGGCCCTATCTCGGGGCAACTCTCCTCGCCTGCCTTGTCGGAACATGCCTCGCTGCGTCTGAGAGCTTGGGATGCACTGGGCTTGCTGCCCGCTCTTGACATATCTGCTAGGCGGCTGCCGTAGATTCCCGAGCCACCAAACGACGACTCTGCTGAAGCCTGCACGACGTCGAGTTACCGAGCGCCACCTCAACCGTTCCGTCATCTCCTCCTCTAGCCACCCCTCCCCATCCTCGATCCCGCCGGAAAGATTCGAAGCTACGGGCCACCCGCATCATTGCATGCCCGCACCACGGCGGTCCCCTCAAGGCGTCCCTCCCTCATGTATTCTGCCGCCGCCTCACGTCCGTCCGCTGCTCGACCATTTCCTCGTTCTCCCACAACACACTTCTTCTCCATCCTCGCCCCGAGCCAGCCCATTCGCCTGCCCTCGATCGCGTACCCAAAGCTCGGCCGCCCGGAAGCTGCCGCTCATTCCCTGAGCGGTCTTCGGACACCTCCGCTCGAAGACATGGGAACCACATACCACGCTCCGAACCTGGCGCCGTACGAGGGCCACCCCCATGCCTCACTGGCGGGATACTCGGCCTCGCTGGCCCAGACCGACAGGACTCGCTCCACGCTGAGCGATGTCCACGCTGCGCTGGACGGGTACTCGCGCTATCCTCCTCACACTCAGCAGGCGTCCGGACGGCCTTCCCTGCAGATCCCCCAGCAGGCACAGTCGCAAGCACCGTCGCAACCACACACCCATGCCACTCAATATCGTCAGCCGCAACAGGCCTCGGCCGTCCCACGGCCTAGCCTGTCTTCGGCGTCGTACCCGCCCTCACAGACTAGCTCCTTCTCGAGCTCACATCCTGGAACCCCCAAATCCGGTCGCTCGGTGGCATCGCAGGGCACAATGTCACGCAAGGACGTTGCCAGCCTGGCCGGACAAAGCTTGGACATACCGAAATGCATCAGCACAAAGGGCGGAAGGCTGGCGGACCTGGCAGCTCAGGTAAGGCGACGCGGACAGTCCCCATCTATCTCGCAGTCTGCGCTACTGTGCCAATGCTTCTGATTTATCAATTTGCTGATCCGACGAGCAGTTGACATGCTTCTTCTGGTTCGAGGCTCGCAACATCCACCAGCTCGCCGAGAAATTCGAGACTCTGCAAGGAACCGAGCCGGTCCGCAGGCTGACGCAGCACGCTCTGCCCTCGCAAAATTTCAAGGCCTGGGTCCATGGGATTCTTTCGACGACCCAGGTTACCCAGAATGTTGTCATCCTGGCTCTGCTGTTTATTCACAGGCTCAAGGTGGGAAACCCCAACGTCAAAGGCAGACCAGGAAGCGAGTATCGCCTCCTCACTGTAGCTCTGATGCTTGGCAACAAATGTATGTGAAACCCCACCCCGGCGAACTGAGCAGGCTTCCTCCAATCAGAACAAGGCCCTAACACCTGGTGAACGCGCAGTCCTGGATGACAACACATACACCAACAAGACCTGGGCAGAGGTGTCCGGGATCTCAGTCCAAGAGATTCACGTTATGGAGGTGGAGTTTCTGAGTAACATGCGTTACAGCCTCCTGGTCTCTAAGGAGAAGTGGGAGGAGTGGCTGGTCAAGATGGCCAGGTTCTGGGAGTACTGTGAGGCGGCCACCAAGCCCGTCTCACCCATCGCGATCCCGTCGCCCACTCACTTCCCAACCGCCACCTCGCCCGTTGAATCCCCGACGAGCCATTTGCTGCTTACGCCCAGCATCCACTCGACTACGACGACCTACTCCCCAAACTACGGCCCTCCCAGCCAGCCCGCTTATGCAGGCAGCTCCCAGTGGCCTTCTGCGGCGACCAATTGCCAGTCGTTGTCTCCGCTGGCAGGAAAGCCGGATGCTAGGAATGGATTTGCCAAGCGCCCACTCTGTGACGAGGATCCTACAGAACCTCCTGCCAAGCGCATGTCTCGACAGCCGCAGCCTTTACCACCTCATCAGGGTCTTGCCCTTCCCGGCCAGCAGCGACCAGCCTCGTCGGTTGTGCCGCCAGAAGCACTCAGGCTGCCCACCCCAAATCTGACCCTGAATACCAATCAGCAGGTGCCAACGACGGCCGCCTACAACTCCGGCACGAGCCACGCCCCTGCGCAGCAGTCTGCGCTGTCACTACCGCCCTTGGTTCCGGGCGTCAGGGCCATGTCGACGGTCTACCCGACCACGACGTCGACGAACTATTCGCAGAACGTCATGGCAACGTCCGGGCCCATGGCCCAAACCGTTGCCCCGTCGGTAACGACTCCCATCGCCACTTCGGCCTCCGGATTCCCGCCGACGACAAACTACGGGACTCCAACCAAGCGCCACAGTCCAGGCTCGCTGACTCCTGCTGCCGCCGCCGCTTTGGGCAACTCGTCCCCCCTGACCGAGTCGTTTGCCCATGGCCATCCGGGAGTGCGTACGCCCATCTCGCATTCGCCATCGGTGTACCTGCAACACCGCGCGAGCCCGTACCGGCCTGTGCGCCATTTCAACACTCTGCTCTATCCGCCACCGTCTGCTAGCCTCCACGAGTACCATCTCTCTGGCTCGGGCATGATCCCGCCCACGCAGATGCACTACCAGCCTCTTGGTCGTCGAAACGAATATCGCACAGGTATCGTGCCCGAGTTTACCATGTCGGCCCAGCAGCAACAGCAGCAGCAGTATGCCAGGCAAGGCGGATCTGTAACGCCACTGTTCCCTACCAACCCGCCTTCGCACCAGCATCAGCAGCACCAGCAGCCGCAGCAACGCTCTATGCTGGGCCACGGCCAGACCCACGATCACCCCCAGCATCACATGCACTATCCGAATTAGGAAAGGCGAATTCTGCTTGAGAAGCTGAGGCTGGTCGCCGCCCAGGACCGAACCCTTGGTTTTGGACGGCATCCGCAGGCGTCGCAAACCGGAGAGGCGTGATGTGCACTTTGCCTCTCACATCTCTGTGTCATCCCATCGATGGCTTGACAGCCTCGACGACACCATCACACTGGGCGGATGCCTACCCAATTCTTTTCTTCAGCTTTTTGTATCATTTTACGAGATTCTTCCGGCGTTTGGTTCTTTTTAACGGCCACTAGAGACCCACAGCCCCCGTGAGCGCAAGGACAGGGTTTACGCATAGCATTGCATTGTCGCGGAGTTTTGGTCCTTTACTTTGGCGGTTTTCTCTACATATATCGCTCCAGCCGTGGCGTAGCGCGGCCTTGTGTTTTCTTTTTCTTTTTCTTGTTCTCACTTAGTTTTGCTTCATGCTTAGTTGCGCATGACTTGCGCATCAAGCAAGCGGTTCCGGCGCGGAACACTCCCAGCCCTTGGTGGCCACACGGTTTTATGATGGCCCAGCGCGGCATAGGTAGTCTCACTTGGCCGGAAGAAGCTCATGGCGGAGTACATGCTGCGAGGCTTCGCGGCTGTGGAGGGAACTCGTGTGGGGTGGTTTTGACGTCGCCACCCTCACTGATTACTTTGACAATCTACGAGATCCTCCATCTTGATAAGTTCACTGCTTGCGTGACTCTCTATTTTGCAAGACGTTCTTCGGTCTGCAAGGTTCCCTTTCCCTGGACACTCCCAGCGACCCGGCTCGCACGAACCACGTGATGACAGGGCATCTCGAGTGCTGCGCCGACCACCGCTGGTCGACCAATTTAGCCCTATAGGCTGAGATCGGGCTCTAATATTGCTCTATTTGCGCGAGTGATGCGGGGGTGGTATCGGCGAGTGGTTTAATTGATGGCTGGGTACTTGCCTACCACCTTTTCCACGTCCCATTCCAGACTCGTGTCCTATTCCAGTGGCTCTTTTCTCATCTGCCGAGGCAACGAATTCTGCCACGGCTGCATACGGCAATTAGTCCACCGGGGGTCGTCTTGTGGTGGTGCCGTCGCCGCTTTTTTTTGGGTATAAATGAGCTGTTTTGCTTCCCATGCCTTGGCTTCTCGGCGCCGTCTTGCTTCCCCGACTTGGCGATCCCCTTTCTTTTTTGCGTCTAATACTATTAATAACGACTTGCAGACAGAGAAAAAAAAAGCCTGTTGATATTCCTCGAACAGAACATAAAAGACCTCCGCAAAAATGGTGCACCTCTCGGGCCTGGTGCTGGCCGCCGTCGCCGCGGGGAGCGCCCTGGTCCAGGCGCAGGTGCCCGAGGGCTACCGCGCCGTCTACATGACGTCGATGGCGAACACCAAGTTTGTGGTGCAGCCCAAGACGGTGGCGGTTGGGAGCACGCTGGTTGTGTGAGTGCTGTGTTGTTTCCCTTTTCGCTTCTTCTTTCTTTCTTTCTTTCTTTGTCGCATGTCTGGGTTAATGCCATTTGCTTACCTCTCTTCCTCACCCCCCACAGACAGCCGCTCAGCAGCAAGAAGGAGCAGCAGTGGTACCTCAAGGCCGGCGTGACCAAGATCCAGCTGGCCGAGACGAACTGGTGCATGGACGCCGGCGCCAAGAGTAAGCCGAGGCTCCCCGTCGTATGGGGGATCGTCACCACACCCTCGGGTGGGACAGAAGACTGACTGTAGGCCTTACGTCCCGGTTCCCCGTGTCTATAGGCAACTGGAAGGATATGGCGAGCATCCACCTTCGTGAGTGCTCGACTACCGAGCCGGGCCAGGTGTGGAACGTCATGGCGGATGGCAGGATCGCTGTCGACGCGTCGCCGAAGCCACGTAGGTTTTTTCCCTGCTCTTATTTTTACCACTCCTTCTGTTCTTTCGCTCTGTCACAGGACAACTGACATGCAGGCTGAACTTTTCCCGGAAGAACAATGCATCGACCTCCAGTATCTCAGAGCCACGGCGGGCAATCCGGTCGGCCTCTACAGCTGTGCCGGCCTCGGAAACAGCGGGGCAAAAGACGCGGGCATCAACTGGCCGCTGGTGAATGTTACGAAGCTGTGAAAGTGCTGGGATCGCGATCGGGTATGTTCGTACGGCGACCCTGCTGTATCTGTGTCCGGGCCGTCGTCGAAAGAAAATCGTTAAGAAAAGCAAGAGGCCGTGACGTTTTGCTGTGTTGGTAATAGTCCGGCGAACTCGTATTGGTGGATGTCGCCACACTGAGGATACTGGCCAAATCGAGTACTTGCATTGGTAGACGAACGGGGAAAGCATAGGGGCTTTGGAGAAGCAAGAATATGAGACGCAGGTCATTCCATTTGCTAAGTCGAGAACAACGGCGATAAAAACCCCTCAGAGTCTCTTTGCAACACTGCCGGTAACCAGTCTCATCATCGAAAAACAGCAATTAAAAGAGTTTGAAAGGTTACCCATGGCCTTGGGCCGTCTAGAATTTCTATATCATTCTACAAATCTCCATCTGTCATTAGATTTGGTACATGCTCTTCTTTGCTTTCGCAGTGAAGACACACTAATTTGATATCTCTTCAACCACCGTCAAAGCAAGTATCTGTAATCAGGAGACATATCCCCCAGTTCCGTTTTCTCCTCCTCCGTCAGATCCGAGGTCTGCGCCGCCGCCTCCCTGTCGCGCTTCCTGTTTGCGGCCCAGCAAGCGAAGCCGTAGGCGATGCAGGCGATGATGCTGAGGGTGGTGAAGGCGATGGAGATGGAGTAGCCGGGGATGAAGAGCGGCGCATCCTTCTTGAGGAAGGCGTAGACGGCGATGATGCCGCCAATGTTGCCGAAGCCGATCTGCCAGGCGCTCCCGACGGCGCGGCGGTGGTGGCCGCCCAGGTTCATGTTGAACCAGCAGACGGTGATGGGCATGGCCGTGTACGCGCCCATGGCGACGAGGAAGAGGCCGGCGTACTGGACGTTGGTGTGGTTGTGGACGGCGATTAGGATGGCAAAGCCGGCGATGCAGATGACGATGGCCGAGACGGCAAAGGCGAAACGGTGGCGGGTCCGGTCCGACAGATACGCGCACAGCATCGAGAAGCCAAACGAGGCGGCCCAGGGCGGGACGCTTTTCAACGCCGCGCAGGTTAGCAGCCGGCAGATAAGGGAGAACAAATAGGGGTGTAAGAATGGACAATGCCGGGACGTGTTTACCTGTGCAGCTGAGTCTGGATCGGGCCGTAGCCGTAGGTTTGCAAGATGCCCGGGGCGAAATAGGCATAGCCATAGGCGGGAACGACTAGGCCAAAGTACATGAACCCTCCGAGGACGACCTTGTAGTCGCGGAACACGTTGGCGACGTCGCGCAGCGTGATGCTCCGCTCGGCGGCGGACCGGCCCTGGTCGATGCGGAGGCGGGCCGTGACGAAGGCCTTCTCGTCAGGGGTGAGCCACTTGCTCTCCTCGGGGAAGTCCGGGAGCAGGAAGAAGAAGAAGATGGAGACGAAGGCAGTGAGGGCGCCCTCAATGATGAAGATCCAGCGCCAGCCCTGGTAGCCCCTGAGGCCGTCCATCTTGCCTATGGCGGCGGCCAGCAGGCCCCCAAAGGCGCCGGCGAGGGTGGTGGAGTTGAAGAAGAAGGAGTAGCGCTTCTGCGCCTCGTGGCGGCGATACCACATGCCGATCAGGTAGAAGGCGCCCGGGAACATGCCCGTCTCGAAGACGCCGAGGAAGAAGCGGGTGGCGATGAGGCCGCCGTAGCTCGTCACGAAGCCCTGGATCATGGTGACGAGGCCGAAGCCTGCCATGTTGATGGTGAGCCATACGTGCGGGCGGAACTTTTTCAGCAGGATGTTGCTCGGGATCTCGAAGAGGATGTACGGCACGAAGAAGACGACCAGGGCGTTGTTGTAGCGGGTTCCATCGAGGTGCAGCTCCTCAGAGAGGCCAAATACGTTGGCGTTTGCAATGTTGACTGTGCTGCTGGGTCAGCCGGCTGGGCATCAAGGGTT
Source organism: Magnaporthiopsis poae ATCC 64411 (assembly GCA_000193285.1). Taxonomy (NCBI): domain Eukaryota; kingdom Fungi; phylum Ascomycota; class Sordariomycetes; order Magnaporthales; family Magnaporthaceae; genus Magnaporthiopsis; species Magnaporthiopsis poae. Next base: position 2,487,142 of record GL876968.1, read on the forward strand.
TGACGGATATTCTTGGATGCATACCTCGGTCGAGGAAGGCCAGCAGGTACATGATGCACAGGAAAGGAATGACGTGTAGGTCGATGCGCGTTATCAGCTTCCGCTCGGTCGTGTGAGGTGGGCACTGCGCATCGAGCAGCTCCTCATCATCGTCCCGGCGCATGGCCGGCAGCGGCGGGGACGTTCCGGAATCTTCGTCGCGTTTCTTCTCCGAGTCCCAGCCGGGCTGAGTGTTCTTGGGCGAGTCGGCGGCCATGGCTACCTAGCGGGCTTGGCTGTGTCTGCTGGGTAGGGATGTGTTGACAACCTGCAAGGGAGAGGACGACCTGAAGGTTAAAAAGTCTGTTGATCGCCTTGGCTTGGACGTCGGCAGCCTTTTATCGCTACTATGGTCGGACGAGCTCGCTCCTCCGATTTCCGACCGAAGCTCTTGCTGACAATGTCATAATTAAGCTTCTCCTGGCCACTGTTGTGGAGTGCTGTCGGGAGGACCAGGATGGCTAATTCGTAATGCGAATTCGCCCCCGCTTTCCGGCTTCACGGCAATCTCCAACTTCGCATCAACAACATGTCCTGGCCCTGGCTCTCGGTCGGAAATGCCGGCTGTGTGGCTCCTTGCCGCAGCTGATTCGTTGTTGGACTGACGCTTGACCTGGTGCAACTGAAGAATCTGGCCGTCGGGCGGTGCTTCCATTGGTTAGAGTTTAGGGTTACTTGTGTCTCGCCTGTCCTGACCCCCTGCAAGGGCCGCGTCCTTTCGCACCTTCCCCCGCAAGCTTGGCGAGGCTTGGCGGTGGTTCAATTCCACTCCAAGGACCCGAAATCGGATCTCGACTCGGTGATGAATGAGGCTGCAAAGGCTGTCGGTTCTCTGTCAGATGTCATCATCGTCGTGACATGTGCCCTGAAAAGGACCGAAACAACGAGTGCTGACAATGGGCTGGCTGGTGGTTACTAACTGCTCTCGGCGTTTGTTTCCATCAACGCAAGCACACCACGGCGACGAACAGGCACACAGTCGATTATGAGCTGCGGGCTCGCATCGGCCTCGGCGGTCCCGTTCGCCGCTCCACGCGCCAGGATCTCGGCCTGCAGCTGCACCTGCGCGTTCTTGCTACGTGTGGGCTGCCTGGCACACCGCCAGCACCCGTGACCTGACGAACCCCGTGGCCACTCTGGACCGAGACGGCCTTTGCGTCTGGCTCCTCCACGCCCCACAACTGCTCCCATTCCCATCCATCGCCGGGGGGGTCTTTGCTGACCACCACCTCCGCCACTGTGTTCGTCTCCTCCAGCGGGATCCGAGGCGAGCGCCGAGGCCATCTGCTGCGAACTGATGGATGCCGGCCCTTTCGGCCATCTCCCTGCTGAATTTGAGGATGTACGATTGTGGACTTTGTTTGGTCAATGAGCCAAAACCGGGGCTCTGGACCTTCGAAAGCAAAAGACGGGAACACAGGTCATGTGACGGATGGTATACATAATATTAAAGCCCTGCTATAGGACATTCTAATGCATGTATTGCTCACCTATCTGGTTTAGAACTGCGTGCGCCGGTAAAATGAGCGCCGCCTAAGACTGTATCCGCTCTTGCCTGTGGCTCAGGCCCAGGCCGCTGGTAGGGGTGGGAGTGCGTCGGAGGGGAGATGCTTGCGGGGTCTGGTGACAGTTCGGTCGATTCTGCCGGGCTCGGTGCGGGGGTGGGTTCGGAATAGCCTGGTGACGGCGAGCCCCGGGTGATTTCCGGTGGGGCTCCGGGGACGGCGGTCGGTGGAGCAACCGAAGCTCTATAGTACCCACCACGCAGGCTCCAGACCGGCAACCTCCTCCACACGGATAATCTCACCGCCTTCAGTCGCGCGCGGCATGAAGTCCTCCTCCACCTCGAGCTCCAACGCATCCTCCTCCTCGCTATCATCGTAAAACCGCGCCCCTTGGTTGTGCGGCAGGCTCGCGACGCCGCCCGACCTCTTGACTTTGACCTTGGCTAGGCGGTATCCCAGCACAAAGTCGCTCGAGCTCTCGAACGACGACTGCCCCAGCGACCTGACCTGCATCTGGAGTTGCGTCTGTGCCGGCCCCGGTAGCGCACCGCCGCCGCCCAGCCCAGCATTGGCGCTTCTGGTCCGGGAGCGGACGACGGCCTCGGATGCGCCGCGCGCGACCTTGAGGCCTGTGATCAGGTACACCGGCTTGCGGAACCGGGTCGACTCGAGAAACGTCCGGATCGCGGGGAGGTCGACGGCGCGCCGCACCAGCTCGGGGGTGGGGAAGAAAAGGGACGTGTCGACGGCGTCGATACACAGGACCTCCTCCTCCTGCCGCTCGCTCGCGAACCCGTATGCGAGCGGGGCTGGCAACAGCAGGCCGATGAGCTTGGCCCAGACGTCCCAGCCGCCGCTGCTGATGGTGCTTGTGGTTTCCCGGAAGCCCTGCTGCGTGGTGGTGTGAACGTCCGCCTGCGGGATGGCGAGCTGGTTCGGTGGCGGGTTGAGAGGAATCGGGTTCGCCAGGTCCGCGATCGCGACGCCCAGCTGCAGCGGCCCCTGGGGTGGGGGAGGGATCGACCAGTAGGGGGCTCGGTGGTATGTCGGCGCTGGCCTTGTAGGGGCCATTTTTTTTTTCGCTCTTTCGCACGTCTAGGCTTAGGAGGTGTGTTGAGCGATGCCTCGAGTGTGCCGCGTGTTGTAGAGAGCGGTCGGGCAAGTGCAATCTGGGTGTCAGGAGAGGGGCAAGATTTGAGCAGTATCAAATTACCCCCACCACTTACTTCCACGAGCCGCTGTTCGCTGCCAGTTTTCTCGGGTGCCTGAGACCCAACGAACTAACCGCCCACGCCAGCATTGAGATAGCGCTAAGGCTACGGTACTTGGCAGGCTTCTTAGCTGGACTGACGACGCTAGTTGGCCCTGCATGGGCTTGGAACAGACAATGCCATTAACAAAAGAAGTACAAAATCCATCGGTCCTGCGCCATGTGACCTGTCCGAACCCAATATCGAATCACCACAATGGCCCAATCCCCCAAGTGCTCTCCTTGATCCTTAGAAACTACGTCTCCCCTTATCACCCTGGGTCCTCCTTTGTCCTGTCAGTTGATGCTTCAACGAACTACACCGAAATGCTCTTTAATGAGTCCGGCTGTCAAGTGAATCTGGCGAGAAGGCCTCCAGAGATGCCATGGCGCGAGATACCGGTAGCCGCTATGTTCCGGCTTGATGGACATCAGATAGAAAAGTTCTCTCATGCCCTCACCACAAAAGATTCTCTCAGGTGGGATGATGGCCTGTCGGGTAACCACCTCTAAAGCGTTGACTGCGAAGCCAGCAGCAACGGGTGTGGCAAAGGATGTTCCCGACTTGGAAACGGGAAATCCGTTCCAGATCAAGGGGACCGAGGCGCCGAGTGTCGAAAAGTTGTGGTCATCATCCTGCGGCAAAGGGTTGAAGCTGACGCCTCCCCCATTGCCATCGCTGGCGTGCACGCATATGACGTCCCGGTGCGTGGCCGGGAAGGTTCGCGGCTCGTTGCTCCCGTGGTTGGAGGCTGCGGCCAACATGATGACCGAGTTGTTGGCTGCGTGCTTGATAGCCTTGTGGATCTGATTATCCCAGGCGCTCAGGCCGAGCGACATGACGATAATGTCGACCTTCCACTCGTCCGTAGCTTTCCAGATTGCCTAGCGCCAGCAAGTATCAGTGAGATCCTTCCCGAGACATCAACAAAAAAAGAAAGACGTCAAGGTATTGTCATGACCCACATTGGAGATGAACGCCACCTGGCCTGGCTGCGTAGTCCTGGAGTCTGCAACTTTTGCGATGTACAAGTCCGCTCGGGGCGCGACTCTTGCGAGCAAGGCCGCGACGTGGGTGCCGTGACCAAAGGTGTCCGTGACGTTCGTCGGATCTTCCTCATCCAGCCATGAGTAGCCCTCTTTGAATCGGCCGTCCAGTAGGGCTCCTTGAAGGTCAGGGTTGCCTTTCTGCACCCCAGTGTCTATGATGCAAACCCTAACGTTCCCCTGGGGGCGGTCGTGGGGCCTTGCCAATGGACTCTCGTCGTCTTCGAGCGGGTCGAGGTATTTTTCGAAGAATTTCGCACAACTCTTCAGGAAGGTTTTAGCAGACTTTGAGTTCCTGTCGATTCATTAGTACACCCCAGTGAGCGCGGGCAAGTAGCTCTGCTATTAATGCAGACCACGTGAGACTTACTCTGTGGAGGCGAGATCGTCAAAGAGTGTGATCTGATTTACTTCCTCCTCAACGAGCTTGGGGCTCCCGAGACCGGCACCTGAGCTGAGGTATAGAGTTCCGACTAGAGCGCTGTCCATTTGTCGCTTGCGTGGTTCATTCTCCGCGCTTTCTGGGGCGCAGGACGAGTTGCCTCCTGGAAGGCAATGTTTGGATAAGTAAACCTCATTCACAGTTCCCGGGTTGTCAGCTTTCGAAAGGCCTGGCAATTTTTGCCACCTTGTTAGCTTGGCATTGAGGCTGTCGATGAGCCTATGCTTTTGCCAGGACAGCCCTTTCTTAGGCTTCTCAGACAGTTCGTGACGAGGCTTTTGCTTGGCTGGACCCTCATCAGTGACATCTGGCAGCCGCCGTTTTTTATTCGGCCTCCGCCATGTCAAGAACTCCTTCTCAAGGTGACAAACAACAGCGTCGTAGATCATCCTTTGGCCGTCCTGGGTGCGCTCAGCCAAGCTCATGCTGGAAAGCCGCCTGTGAAGCTCCAAGCAGCCCTCGACCGCGCTGATGTAGTGCGCTTGCGTGTTGCCTTCGAGCTCTTCGATGACTCGATCTAGAGCCAGGAATAAGCTAGCCTCGCTAGCATCTGGCAACCTTTCTGGCAGGATTTCGTTACCGCATTCCATCTCTAGCAGTATCTTTCCAAGCAGGAGTATGTCTGTTTCGACCGCTAGGCTTCCACCAGATGAGCTGGCGGCATCGACAGCTTCGTGGAGGCCTATAGGGGAGGGAGGCCGAGTAGTCGGAAAGGCGCATGGGACGAATGGGATACAATCTAGTCCATCCTTGTCTGTGACATCCCCAATTGACGACAAGAAAAGGATCTCATCAGATGACCACCCCTTGCTGGTCCATCCGGAAGGGTAAAGGTACATGAAGGACCTTGCAATTGATAGTGCAAGACGACGTTTGTCCCTCGTTGGAACTGCATTTGTAAGACCTTGCTGTGATAGTCGTTTGAAGAGGCCCCGGCGGAGAGCATCGACTAGAGATATGTTGGGTTCGTTGCTTGGGAGGAGTAGGGCCTTATCCCCTTGAACCGACTCCTCTAGAATTCGGAAGCCCCCTTCGACAAGAAGTTGCATCGCCTCGCCACGAGTCCGTGCAGTGGCAATACGCTCGCAGAGTTGTTTGACATATGAGGGGGCTGACAAGGAATGAGGCTTCCGTGCTCCATAGGGAGACTTTTTGATGTATGTCTCCTGCCATGATTGGGGAAGCTGGCAGGTGGAAAGTAGGAGTGCGAGCATTGGAGCGTTTTGGAATGCCGCCTCAGTCTGGAATCCGGATAGCTGAAGCAAGATTCTATGGCCAGGGGGGTTTTTGCAGGTCAAAATGTGGTAATGGAGGTTCTGCAATGCCGCTTCGGCGAAGGGGGCGATGGAGATATCAAGGCCCATGCTTTCGACCTCGGTGGGTGTGGTTTGTGTCCAGGGGTCCTTTAGGTCTCTACAGGGCCTGAAGATTGACTCGAGGCACATGTTGCAGCTGGTGAGGGCTTCCAGAGGTTTGAATCCAGGGATAACCAGGGAAATTTGGAGCTGTACCGCCGTGGTCAAGATGCGTGTCTTTTCTTCGTCTGGGATGCAGCTCTCATGCACTGCAGCGAGCAGATAGATGCTGCCGTACTTCGAGATCATGGGAGCCGAGTATTGGCGCTCGGAGGACGCCACCTGATAGTCGGCTGCGTCGTTGAGCGCATCCTCGCAGCAGATGCTCTCCTTCAGCATTTCCTCGATGGCGGAGAGAACGTGCTGCAGCTGAGACCTGCAGCGCTGAAGGTCCTTCTCAACCAGCTCCTGAGTGTGGATGGCCGACAAGGCGGTTTTTTTGACTTCGTAGATCCAGAATTCGCGTCTGCTGCGCAGCTTCATGTTTGTCACTTGCGAGTCCACATCGTCGTTCACCGAGTCCTCAAGATGCGAGATCAGATTGGGTATCGCCCACAGCAGCATTGGATGCATCTCTTGGAGGAACTTCCATTCGCGCAGTTCCGATAGGCGCTTCGTAGACATTGCGACGGATGCTGGTCGGTCCGATGCCCCTTCAGCGAGGAGGGCTGGATTGGAAAAACCGGACCAGGACGAAGGAGTGACGGGAGCGGTTTGGTCAGGCTGGCGCTAACAGCGCCGCTGAGATTCAGCTCCTCGCCAATGACCGACTGTCACATGATGTCGGAGGGCGGTCTGCTTTTCAGCTGCGGGAACGTGAGGAAGTGAGGGTATGAACGCGGCAATAAACGCGGAGTTTCGCTGCCTTCGCACCCAACACGTTCTCAACTACCAGTAGTAGGCATCCCACTCACGCCTGCTACCTACCTACCTACCTATGTAGGTGGTACTGACTGCGTGCATTTCACGCCTAGCTGCAGCACCCTTCGAGGACAATGGAGCAATCGCGACAGGAAGGCGTCAGTGACGCCGTGTTCTGCGCTGCGCTCGAGTGCGATGAACTATTCGAGAAGATTCGAATACGGGCCGCCGGTCCAAACCATCAGGCAGCATCCTCGGGTGCCTCTCCTCAGCTCTTGGAGGAGTATCAATCAAGATTCAATGTCTGGGCGGCATATCTCGGGGTGTTTGCCGAGGAGCGAGCGTCGCTTGACCGGCGCCTCAGTGCCGCCAGCGACATCAGGGATATGATCTGTGGCCTGCTCCGCATATTGCATGAGGCGCTCGCCCAAAGTACGCATAAAACTTGTTTCCTGGTTCCGTCATCTCTTTGCTTTCAGGAAGAATATGGCGACCGCGAACAGGCCCCTAATTCTGAGAAACCGATACTTGCCAGTTGCGTCAAACCCATACACGGCGTCCGCGCACGCCACAGGGGCGGCATCTGCCTCTTATGAAATCATCGAAGACTGTCTTGAGCGCATGCAGAGGTTTGCGGTTGCTATCCGTCAGTCCTCAGTCGGCAGCCTGGTATCGAGAATTGAGCGGTTCCGTCGAAAAAAGGGAGCCGGTTATCATGACAGGCTAAAGTTGCTTGCCGAAGCTTCACTCAAGTCGCTTTACAAAGATCTCACGAGCGGCCTACAAACACACCTCGGCCAGACAGTTGTTGCGCGATGCGACCGTCTGGCGTATGTCAAATCACATCAACGAAAATTGGCAATCCGGAGGAGCAGTCCTTTCGTAACAACACCGCTTGACGCCCCCGCCGGACCCGGCCCCGCTTCAGTGCCGGCACCAGCGCCAGTTTTGGCCCAACCCAGCGTTGCTAGCAGATTGAAGCTGCCGCTCGCCTTGTCATCTTCTCCGCGCAAGTCGCCCGTCCAGGAGGCATTATCGGCCACAGACCCATCTACTATGAACAATAATACGGCAAACATTCGGAAGATGAAAGAGATTTTGAAAACCAGACAGTCGCCGACGCAAGCGGAGACATCTGTCCCAAGTTTGACATCGTCTGTTCCCTTCGGCGCTGTAAACTATCCGAGGCCCCCCAAGGCGTCGCTGTCGTGCTCCTGGTGCTTCAGCTTTCTTCCCAGCCGCATAACAGCGGAAACCAAAAGGTGGAGGTAGGCAGACCTGATATACAGCTATTTCACTATTCGGCGCCCCTTTCTGGCGGACCCTGGTCCCATGATCTGTACTTTATGGAAATCGTGACAAATGCGCTAACTATGCTACCCACAGACAACACGTTGACCAAGACCTGATGCCATATGTGTGCCTTTCCGAGAAGTGCCAGGACCCTATTCTTGAGTTCTCGTCCTTCAAGATATGGAGATCACACATGGAAGAGACTCACAGTAACGCCTGGGCCGAGCGGATCCACCCACCTCTGGTCTGGACTTGCGACATCAGCCATAATCCGCCATTGCAGTTCCAAAAATCGGAGCTTCTCTGCCAGCATATTTCAGAAGACCACTCGACCAATCTCGCAAGCTCACAAATTCGACGGGTTGTCCAGAGGAGCTCTATACGCAGGTTGAGACCACGAGGACAGTGCCCGCTTTGCGGCATCGATGTTAGCCCGGACAAGCCTCCTGAAGCCGACAATTCGGCAGCAAAACCAACGATGATGAGTCTAGTGCGAAGCTTCGTTACTCCGAGGAAGAGAGTTCAGCAAGAGCAGCTGAAGCAACCAACCAAGAAATCAGTACGGTTCGATTTGTCAACAAGACCTTCGGTTTTCCCGAAGAAGTCGTCCAGTAGGGGCGGAGACGACGACGACGACGACGATTACCCTGACAACGATGGTATTATGGAGGATAAGGGGTCTATCGACAGCGAGGAATGGGTTTTGTCGCGAAGAATGGCGAAGCATGTCGGCGGCCACCTCCAGGCCTTGTCTTTCCTTTCCCTTCGGCTCCTCGATCTTGCTGCGGACGAGCAACCTGGCGAATCCTCCCAAAGCCCAAGCTTCAGACCTGGCGACGGCTCGGTGGACATCATGAACGACGACGACGACGACAGTCGAGGTCACCATAGTGGCTCGGGTCACTCCCAAGTGTCGACTCCATCAGGGTGGGGAACGGAAAGCGAGGACGAAACGTTTGCGGATGATCGAGGCAAAGAAAGCGAATCCGTTGCAAAGAGTTATGAGGGCTTGGCGTTTGGGAACGAATTGTGCGAGAAGGATTTTATGCATGAGGTGGTCGACGGCGAGGACATCGAGGCGGTGACGGAGCTGCTGCGCGAAATGTGCGCGATCGGTCTCGAGATCCGGTCCCGCGGCTACGATCACACCTTCAACCCCGCCGCGCACAAAACCAAAAGCAACGCTATCCTGGCCGAGATGCGCGACCGGTTCGAGGCTTGGAGCTTGCCCGCCAACCACGCGCGCGGCGCTATGAACTGGCGCGGCGTTGGCGTTATGCTGTTGAACCCGCCCGACGGCTGGCCGGCGGTCGACCCGGCGACTTTGCTGCAATATCTCGAGCGCAACCCCATGATGCAGGTTGTGCTGCAGGACATTTTGAGGGCGAGGGCGGGCTGGATGCGGGACGAGGTGCCCCAGCTGTTGAAGGTTGGCCTGTTGCTGTTCCCCCCTCACGGCATCCCGTGAAAGCGTTACCGATAAGGCGGGATCTTGCATATGATGTAGTATCTTTTTTTTTTCCTATGTTTCTTTCTTCCGATTTCCTCGCCTGCCTTTTCGATCCCTCCTCCTCGTTCCTGGGCCCGCGTGTCATCCCATCTTCATCTGGTCCCACAAGCAGGTCATGCTTGCCGCCCGCCACGCGGTGTCACCACTGGCCGAACACGGGCGTGCTCTCTCCGAGGATCCCGGCCGCGTGCCAGACGGGCCGGATCGGGCGGCCGGCGGCGAGGAGTGCGATGGCGGAACTTGGACGGTCCCGCCGTTGGCGGTGGCCATCGGTGGCGCTGTGGCTACTGCGGCATCATCTCCTCTGTCCTCCTTGCTGTTGCCCCTGCTGTCGACCATCTTGCTAGTGCCCCCAACATGACGTGGCTATAGTGGCTAATGGGAAACACAATCATCGTGCTGCTCCCGACCGGAGACGTCGGCTTGGCACCTGCCATGACGAGCGTGCCGGATCCTCCGGGTTGCGAATCGAGCGTGGCCGCAGTCATGCGCCAAGATGTGGTTGGCCGTCATGGAGCTGGCAGCTTGCGCCGCTTCTGGTTGCTGGTCGTGGACATGGTCGTTATGGCTGCTTGCCTGTGAGATCTGGAACAACGAGAGCCATGACTGCCTCGATGTTAGCACTAGATCACCGGAAAACACAGAGATGGGATCAAACTGCCGCTGGCGGTGCTCAAAACGCGGTGAGCACGCGTGGCGAAGGTTTTCCTCCCAGCTCAGCCCGGCCTTGGGTATGCTACCGGGATTTTATCGGATACGACGCATTTTAAGGATCAGTCGGCAAAGACGGGCTGCCGTTGCCTGGATCGCGACTTGGGGGCGAGCAGAGGGGCGATGCGCTGCAAGGCTGGTTCCTGCAACATATAGGGCGGTCGCATGGACCCTGGCACGTGCCTGGACATCAAACACAGCACCCGACAGCAGCATACGCAGGGCCGACCAAGCAAAGCAAATCAGTCTATTAACTCCTGTGCTGCCATGAATTCATTTCAACCACAGGCCCCTATAAGTCCTATGGGCCAAAGAACTTGACCTTGTCTGATAGCGGACCGGTCTCCTTATTCTCCGGGCCGCCGGCGCGGCCGCCAAAGACGAGCTGTGAGGACAGGCGCCAGCTGTCTGGCAGGTCCCAGGCGTCCGCAACCTTGTCGTCAATGATGGGGTTGTAGTGCTGCAGGCTGGCACCAAGGCCCTCGGTCTCTAGCGCGGTCCAGACGGTGTGCTGGAGCATGCCGTCCGACTGCGTGGCCCACGTGGAGAAGTTTTCCGCGTACGAAGGGATTTCCTCCTGGTACCTCCTGATGACGGCCTCGTCGACGAAAAATAGGACCTTGTTGGAGGTGTCGGTGTGAGCGAAAACGGCAACGGACGCGCCTCGTGCCCGTTGCGGGAGAACAAGGAAAGAAAAAACATACGGTGCCGGCGGCGGCCTTGAATCCAGCCATGCCCTCCGAGGTTTCAGCCCATTTCTCGGCCGAGATGCGCGCCCTCAGCACGTCACCGATGAGGTCCCAGAGCATGTCGTGCTCTGCGCCAAAAAGGACGACGGCGCGGTTGGTCTGCGAGTTGAAGGCGCTGGGGACGGCCTGTATGGACTCGTTGACGATCCACTTGATCAGGTCGTGGCTGATGGGCAGCTTCTTGTCCAGCTCATACAGGCTCCTTCGGCTCCTGACCGCGTCCAGGAAGGCTGCCGCCATTGCTGCTGTCGGGGAGGTTGTGGCTGTGGTTGTGGCTGTGGTGGTGCTGGTGATGGGCGAGAGTGTGATGCGCTGCTGCCGGAGAAGGTCCTCTGGGGAGCTCGCCAGGAGATGGAGGGGACCGAGTACGCTGAGGGATAGGACTAGGAACCAAACGACTAGGAAGCGACGGGTGCCCCGCGGTCTTCTTATATGCTAGATCGTCATCGTCATGGCACGATCGCGTGGAGCAGTCGCGCCAGGACTCCCTTACCACTACGGGGAGGGGAAACTCGGATGGCAGCCGAGCGAGGGACGGTTGCAACGCAGTGTGACGCGGAGATGACCAGGGTGCTTGCACTTCTTGGGAGAAGAAGAAAAGAGAGAAGAAAAAGGGAAGATAAAGCCCCTGGTCGGACCGGGCGGTTTCGTGAGGTTACCATGGTGGTGTCGCTGAAACCCCAACTTTGTTGCGTAATATCCAGAGAATGGAGAGAAAGGAAAATAAGAGAATGAAAGCAATAGAGGGCAGTACAAGGCAGGATCACCAAAATCGGTAGCGACGAAGAGTTCTGCGGCAGAACTGAACACGTTCAAACCTGTGACCGTCGTGCTGTTCCAGGGGGCCTCGTGTTGCGTGATGGGAGGGGAGTCAGGGGACATCGCCCGTTCTGCCCCAGCCAAGCCTCCCAAAAGCGGTAGTTTCTCGTCAACCGTTCCTTTTTTTGTGGTGCCGGCTCCCGGCCAGGGGCTCGAGTTGGAAACAGTGGTCGAATCGACAGCACGAGTCGGGGCCCGCTTGCCGTCTGGTCTCTACCCGGTACCTGTGCTGCCGCACCCAGGGCGGGCTCCCCGGGCTCGGGGTGCGTGGGGTACGTTTCGATGACGATCGGCCCATTGGATGATGATGCTGTTTAAATCCGACCACAGCGCTGCCGTTTGCCGCGACTCGCATGGGGTTCCCAAGAACTCTCATCAGGGCCAGGCGGTGAAATGATGCCTGGCACGGATTGGACATGCCGGCAACAAAAAAACGTCGTCAATTCGGGCGAATCTCCGCCTACAACATTTGAACCCCCAAAACCCTGCTCCACGACGAGGCCGAAGCACACACCAATATATGACAAGTACATATATGTCCAACATCCAACTTCCCTGCCCCGCCAAACAGAGTTCCAACTCTCAGCTGCCTTTACGTAGCGTCACCGTGGCTGATCGTGCTGTCATTTATGCAGCCACTGGGGATGGCTGCGGGCTGCGGAGACAAGCTTCTAGTGACTCCTCGACGCCACGGTAAGGCTGCCATTGTTTGTGTAAACCTTGAGGTAGATTGCAGAAGAAAAGCTTCCCTCTGGACCAACCAAGCTTTTCCTCGAGCAATCGGCGTAACCTTTGCTTGAATTCCTGGAAGCTACAGGCGGTGGCTATCACTCGCCAGATAGGTATATAGGCGCGCATCTTCTGCTCTGAAACTCGGGCTGCTGGTCTCCTTCTATCATCCACCAGAGTATCTACCTGCTTTCTGTAGAGTTTGACCTGGACTTCTCCTGCGCTTATCAACCCCACCCACTGCCAGGACTGCCATCGCCGAGTCGCACTCGCACACTCGCACATCCCGACACCCCTCCCTACCCTACCGTCTGAACAATGCTCCCCTCGGGGATTCACGGCCTCGCGCTGGCCCTTTTCGCCGTCTTCCCGCTGGCAGAGGGCCGTGCTGCTCGCTCGCGTCGGTCGTCAGACCCGGCCCTCATCCGCAGAGACACGGTCGATGTGTGGCCCGACGCGTTGTGGCAGACTCCTGAAGGTGATCCGGACAAGCCGGGCATCGTCCACACGGAGCTGAGATCGAAGGACTATCATGTGGACATTCCTTCGGGATGTAAGTAGCGATTTTCCTTCCCGTCGTCCCGAGCCGCCACACACGCGCACAAAAATACCCGTCTCCCATGGATACATACCATACGATAGCGTCGCCGAGGTGCTGTGTTGACCAGGAACGTGGCGAGTTGCCGCAGACATCAGGTGTGGGCAGAGCTGGCAGACGGCAGCTTATGACGACGTGCCCATGATGCTCAGGAGCTGGCCGGTGCCCACGGACCCCGAGTTCGGGCAAAAGTTCATGTACCTGCAGCCGAACTCGTGCACGCGGACGGCGTGCTACGGCACGTCGGGCGTCTACCTCTGCAACTCGCTCAACCACACCCTCATGCTCGAGACGGCCTTCAACGCCACCTGGGCCATGAAGGCCGTCAAGTACCTGCAGTCGCCGCCCGCGGGCACGCTCCGGATCCAGACCACGTACGGGTGCTGCGATGACGTCGAGAAGAACCCGGGCAAGGCCGGCTTCTCGTCCGAGTGGCGGTCCACGGGCCCCAACGGTGTCCCCGGCTGGCTGTCCATCATCGGCTACGCCAACTGCAACGACGATCGCATCTCGCCTTGGCCCGGCGGCGGGCCCGGCAAGTGGGACGGCAAGGGCAGGCCCTACAACGGCCGCTGCCACCAGCTCCAGCCGGGCAACTTCCCCAACACCGAGCACGACGTCGCCAACGACACGGGCTACCGCTTCCCGTCCATGCCGGGCGGCGTCCACACTAGCGAGCTTACTGGCCCCCAAGACTGGTGGAACTAGGGCTGCTAGTTTTGGAGATGGGTGCCTAGGCCCGCATGGCCTGGGCGACTGAGGCGACGGCGTTGGTCGAGACTGGGTGGTTGTGATGCGAGTTTGTCTTGTTTGCGGGTTGCGTTTTTTTGTCTGTCTGTATTTCTGGCTTTCAGACGCATCATGCTCCTGGGTAGAACATACTTAATCACTAGGATATCTATGTAGTCTTATAAAAATGGGGTATCCACGCTCATTCCTTGCCCGTATTCCCGCGCGTCCGTTTCTTAAAGTCCAAGAGTGGTACTGCATGCACGGCGCCTCGCACCAAGGCTGATAAAATCGATACAAATCATCAAGTCGAGCTGCCGTGCGGAGCCTGTTAGAAATAAGGAAGGGCTGATTGGCCCATTGGGGGCCATCCTCTCTCGAGTCTATCGGGAGACTCCGCTGGCACCTAGGAAAAACTTCTCGCTCCTGTGGGACCACGTGTGATGGGAGGACAAGCACGGCCTCGAAGCGGTGCAGCTCGAGAGCGTCCTGGCTACCTATATAACTCTGCTGCTGCCCGACGGCTCCAGGTAGGGAGCGTCTTGCACCGCCTCCTTCGGTCATCTTAATAAAAGACACACTTGCACCCGGAAGAAGATGGCTGAGCAAGCCCCGGGCAACGGTGCTGCTGACCCTGCCATGGCTGGGTCAGAGTCTAGCCCCAGAGTCCAGGCCGATCCCGCTCGCCCGTCCGACAACCCCGCGGCGGACAGCTGGGACCCGGAGCTCGAGCGGGCGTTTGAGGCCTACGTCCCCGGGACCGAGGAAGAGCGACGTCTGCTCCGCAAGGTCGACCTGCTCCTCCAGCCGACGTTCTGGTGCATGTACGTCCCCGCCCAGGTCGACCGGAGCAACATCGTGAGCACTGGGGCCCCTGCAGGGAATCACCGGCTTCTGGCTAACGTGGCGCGTACAGGCAAATGCAAATGTCGCTGGGCTCAATCGAGACCTTGGTCTGAGCGACAATGGTGAGCGGGAACATGCTGCTGTCCCGATCTCCCCACTGAGCCCGTTCCGGTCTGCTGACGTGGAACTTGAGTCTGACCAGACTACGCGCTTGCCGTCGGCATCTTCTCCATCGGATACGCCATCATGGAGGTGCCCTGAACCTCGTGCTGAACAGGTGGCGGCGGTCGTCTCTGTATCTAATCGCCACCAAGGCGGTATGGGGCGCCTGCGTCGCCGCCATCTCCACAGCCGGGTCTCGAGAGCATTTCCTGATCGGCCGCTTCTTCCTCGGCTGCATAGAGGCCGGCATGTTCTCCGGAGCGCTCTTCGTCCTCACCTGCTGGTATAAAAAGGACGAGGTGGGAAAACACTTCTGCATCTTTGCCACGTCTGGCACCGTCTCTCAGGTTCTAGGTGGAATCATGGCTGGTGGCATCGCGGGATTGGACGGAAAGAATGGCTGGCCGGGTTGGTGAGTTGCCCTTAAGGCGCCATTTCATGCCCGATACTGACCGACGACCTTGGGTTACACTGTAGGAGATGGCCGTTCCTCGTCGAGGGAGCCGCTACCGTCTTCGTTGCTTTTGTCTTTATCATTATCCTGCCAGACGTACCCCCTGGGAGCGCGCAGATTCACTCCCGAGGAGCGTAGGCTCGCTCACGCCAGCGTGCTCATCGACCGCCAATCAAGTGCCAAGGCTAGCGAGGCGAGATTAACAGCTATCGAGTCGGTAATAGCCGTGGTTGCTGATCCAAGTACGTACGCCTTTTGGGTGATTTATATCTTCAACACGACGGCCATGACCAATTCGTACTTTATCCCTGCGACGCTGCGTACAATGGGGCAAATTTTGACCTGCCTCCTTCCTCCTTCACACGGCTTCAGGATCACGACTAATTCCAGGTTTGGATACACGACCTGCGTAGGTATACCCAGGTGACGGCACAGTGGATGACGGTCCCCATCTGGGTCTCGGGCTCCATCGCCATGCTGGCCATCTCCTACTTTTCGGACCGCGCCGGCAACAGGCGCTGGTTCGTAACGGGCTACATGGCCGCCGCCGCCGCC